>CM060939.1:799743814-800343814 GCA_030765085.1 Allium cepa
TCTGCTTTTTTTTAAACTGTTGTTAAGGTAATTTACATTTTAGTTTTTTGCATGAACATGAATGCAGTACTTGTTGGGGAAAATCTCTTCAGATGATCAGTCTATGAGAATAAAAACCCAACGCAATGAAAAACAATTGGATCATGATTGTAGTGATACGATACAGACTGAGATAAACACAAGAACAGACAGTCACAGATCTATTCACATAAACACATCGGGATTTATAGTGGTTCCATTAACACGAGGCAGTGTACGTCCACTTGGGGAGAGGAGATGTTACTAATCACTGAAAGATTAGAGTTACAAGATTGATTCACTTTTGGAGGCTATACATAAGAAGAATTAACTATACATTCAAAGTTCTACAGAGTTTCAGCTCTCTAGGATGGCTCTGAAATTGGCTGAAATCAGCTCTCAATTTCGGCTGCATTGTTGTCAGAAGCTCCCCTATTTATAGAGTGAGGGAATGAGGAGAGGTAACTGCTATACGGTGGTCTTGGGGTTTGGTTCGACATGCATCTGGTTTGGTTCGGCAAAACGCCTAGCAAAAAATTTGGACCGGCATTTCCAAAATACCCAAATGAAATTCTTCGTTCGGCAGTTTCCTTTCCTTCTTCTCATCCGCTCCTTCATTTTACCGAACGAACTCCCTATCTCCGAATCACCATTCCAAAAACACCGCTCCAATTCACCGCTCCTCCTTTATTTTTGCCAAACGAACTTCTTCTTTTCCAAATAAGAAATCTATTTTGGCTTCCTCTTCATCTTGGCTTAGGTTAGGGTTTCGCGGCTCTGGTTCTCTTCCTTCGCGAGCTTCTCCTTCTTCTTCTTCAATTGGAATCAGGTATCAATTTCAACAATCTCCACCTCGATATCAGATTTCCATAGAAGCTATCCAAGACAAACTACATCTTCATGCTCCAAGCAATGAATACTTACTCAATGAGCTTCGGCAATGCCATCACCCGTTACACTTTGTTAACGAACTTTGGCAAGGCTACCGCCCGTCAACAAAGTGTTCGAAGTAACCAGCCCATGTAGAATCTATCAATCTTCACCATGAAAACAAATGTCTCCATGAACCAGCTTAACTCTCCCCCCGTGCCACCCCATGGCACCTAGAACTTCATTAAGCGAATCAAGTTCGAGCAATGCTCGAACTTAGCAGAAGGCAACGACTTGGTAAACATGTCTGCTGCATTCTCCTTTATGTGAACTATTTGAAGATGAACTAGCTTCTCTTCACTCATCGAGACAAGGAACGACTCTCTCACTTCAATATGCTTCATCCTCGAGTTAAATGCCAGATTTTCAGCTAAGTGAATTGCACTCTGATTGTCATAGTACACATCTATGCCTTCATATAGGAAGCCCAAATCACACAACAACCGCCTTAAATAAAGCGCCTCCTTAGCTGCTTCAATCGCAGCTATGAGCTCTGCCTCTGTAGTAGATAGAGCCACAATCATCTGCAACCTCGCTCTCTAACTTATCGTTGTCCCACCAATGGTGAACACGTATCCGGAGGTTGACTTTTATTCGATCTATATCACCGGCATAGTCGGGATCATAAAATCCAACCAAGTTGAAATCTCTTCATCCACTGCCAAAGACAAGTCCATGGTTTGGAGTTCCTCTAAGGTATCTGAAGATACACTTTATTGCTTCCCAATGCGTCTTTCCTGGATTCGCCATGAATCTATTCACCAATCCAAAAGCATGTGCTATGTCAGGACTAGTGCAGATCATGACACACATCAAGCTGCCAACTACACTTGCATATGGGACCTTCATCATGAAGCCTTGTCCTTTTCCGAGATTGGAGAGCCTTTACTAGAAAGCTGTATGTGCAAAGACATGGGTGTGCTGATTGCCTTTGCCTCTTCCATGCTAAACCGAGCAAGCACCTTTCGAATGTACTCCTTTTGAGTGAGGCTCAAAATTCTTAGCTTTCTATCGCTTTAGATTTCCATACCCAAAATTTTCTTTGCTTCTCCAAGGTCTTTCATTTCGAATTCCGCTTTTAGCTTTCGTTTTAAAATATTGATTTCAGCCTTATCCTTGGAAGCAATCAACATGTCATTCACGTACAAGAGTAGGTACACCTATCTATCAATCTTTAAATGCTTAAAGTACACACAAGCATCTTTGATGCTACAATCAAAACCAAGTGAAAGCATAAAAGAGTCAAACCTCTTTTACCATTATCTAGGCAATAGCTTAAGTCCATATAAGGACTTCTTCAATTTGCAAACCCAATTTTCTTTCCCATCTACAACAAATCCTTCTAACAGCTTCATATAGATGGTCTCATCCAAGTCTCCATGCAAGAAAGCGGTTTTCATGTCTAGTTGCTCCATCTCTAAGTCATGAGCTGGGACGATGGTAAGCAAAATGGGGATGGACCTATGCCTGAATACTTGAGAGAATATCTCATCATACTCCAATCCCTTTCTTTGTGAAAACCCTTTAGCAACTAGTCTAGCCTTGTATCTTCCATCATCATTCACCTTGAACACCCACTTGCAACCTGTGGCTCAGCTTTCTTGAGGAGGTGGTACCAAATCCCAAGTACTTTTCTTCTTCAACGACTCTAACTCCTCTTTCATAACACACATCCACTTCGAACTATCACATGACTTCAAAGCTTCATCATGGTTAAGCGGCTCCTCAAGAACCAAATGTAGGGCATAGTAAAATGAATCACCAAGGCTAAGGTTCACAAACTGCCGATCACCATACCTTTCGGACGGCCTAATAGTCCTATGACTAACCCGAGTAGGTACTGCTTCACCTAAACTCCTTTAAACTCCACCTTGAACTGAACTTCCTCTATATTCATACACATCACCAACACTACTAGAAGGTACCTATGGACTATCCTGTGATGTTTCATCAACTGCGTTTCCCTCGACAGCATCAACAACAACTCTACTATTTGGCTCGAACACGGTAACTTTTTCCATCTCCTTAGGCTTATCAGAATCTTCTGATGTGGTAGGTTGCTTCTCCTCTGGATTGAACATAGCAAACTCATCAAAAGTAACATGTCTGAAATGAACAATCTTCCAATCAACATGGTTCCAAATTCGATACCTTTTGATACCATCAGTGTATCCCATTAGTATGCCCTTGTGTGCTCTAGTCTCCAATTTATCGTCATCTGTATGGTAAATGTACACAGGACAACCAAAAATTCGGAAGTAACCAAGATACACTACACTGCTTCTCCACTTCTCCTCTAGAATCTTTTCATCTATGGCTAAGAACGGAATTCGATTTATGATATGTGCCACAGTTGATAATGCCTTAACCCAAAAGCCTCTAGACAAGTCCGCCGTCAATCTCAAGCAACGAGCCTTCTCCAGTAGAGTCATGTTCATACTTTCTGCAATCCCATTGGACTGCGGATCTCAAGGATAGTGAAATATCTCTGAATGCCAGTTGTCCACAAAAGCCGAGGAACTCCCTAGAGACAAATTCACCGCCATTATCAGATCTCAACTCCTTCAACCTAGAACTGGATTAGTTCTCAACAAGCGCTTTCCAGTATTTGAACTTCTCAAAACTCTCTGATTTTCCTTCATCACATATACCCATATTTTTTGAAAAAAAACATCAATGAAAGAGATAAAATATTTTGCTCCTCCAAGAGGAGTAACAACTGGTCCCCAGACACCTATATGCACGTACGCAAGTACTCGCCTCGATCTACGGAGTCTAACTCCAAAAGAAACATTAGTTTGCTTGCCTAACACACACACTCTTGGAAAAAGTCCATTTTGTCGAAGCTTTCTCCTTTGATCATCTTCCGTCTTTGAAGCAATTCTAAGCCCTTCTCTGAAATATGACCCAACCTGAGATGCCAAAGCTTTGTGGCATCCAAAGCACGAAAACTATCCAATCCAACACCCGACTCTCCAAGTACCGTGGTTCCTTTTAGCAAATACGGATTTCGAAACACATCTCCTTTTATACAAAGTAGTGTACCTATCGAAACCTTCAGACTACCCTTCTCGATGGTACATTGCATCCCAAAGATGCCAATTGTCCTAAAGAAATTAAGGACTTTCGAAGACCTAGAACATACCGAACACTTGTCAAAGTGCATATTACTCCGTCAAACATTCTGATCCTCACTGTACCTTCACCAATTTCTCTACAACTAGCATCCATACCCATAAGAATAGAGCTTCCCTCTCGTCTAATGAAAGAACTGAAGTAATCCTTATTAGGCGTCATTTGGAAAGACGCCCTTGAGTTCAGCACCCAATGGTATGAGACATCCGATACTGCTACAGACAGCACATCGTCAAATACAGACTTCTCCACCGCAAATGAAGAAGATCCGTCTTCTTCCTTCTTCTTCAAATCCAGACAATCCATTTTCTATTGACCAGGTTTCTTGCAGATAAAGCGCTTACCGTCCTTAGACTTTCCTCTCCTGCCATTACCGGGCTTCCTAGACTTGGAACGCCCTCTAGTGTCAATTCTTCTTATCTTCTCTACCTCTTTCAACAAACAAGCCATGACTACTACTTCCACCTCTACTTCCTTCACTTATCTGCTTCATCTGATCTATCAAGCCCCCGGATAGAAGGCCTGACTTCATATCTTCCATTGTTAATGTATCTCTAGCGAAGATAAAGCTATTAGCGAAACATGTGTACCGCTTCGGAAGAGAACATAAAAGAATCATTGCAATTTGCTCCTCGTCTATCTTCAAGTCAACAGTCTTCATCTTCATCACAAGATCATCAAAGAAATTAAGATTTTCCTGCATTGAAGTACCTTCTCTCATCCGCACGGTGAAAAATGTCTTCTATAATATCAGACGGTTAGTCAGAGATTTCTTCAAGTAGATATTTTCTAAATTGGTCCAAATGTCCTAGTAGCGGTCTCACTGCTAATATCTGAGATAACATTCTCTCCCATAGCTAGCTGTAAAGTAGTAAACACCCATTTCTCTATCTCCTTCCTTTCCACGACTGAGATGTTAGCCGTCAAGTCCTCAGGGGCAAACAATACTGGATGAACTTCATTCCTCACTAGAACAGCCTTCATCCACCATTACCACTTCTTGAAGTCTTTATCCCCATTCCATTTCTCAATTGCCAATAGTGAACCTAAGGCGATATACATCCCTTAAGTATAGGGTCTTGTAACAACCGGAGTCGCTTCATCTTCCACCATAGTGTCTAGCACTCCTCAATCAACCTTGCAGCTCCAATACCTGACTGTTGGGGAAAATCCCATCAGATGATCAGTCTAAGAGAATAAAAACCCAATACAGTGGAAAACAACTGGATCGTGATTATAGTGAGACGATACAAACATAGATAGACACTAGAACAGACAGTCACAGATTTATGCAATGCAAAAAAATTAATAACACCAGGATTTATAGTGGTTCCATTACCGCGAGGCAGTGTACATCCACTTAGGGAGAGGAGATTTTATTAATCACTAAAAGATTAGAGTTACAATATAGATTCATTTTTAGAGGCTATACATAAGAAGAATTAACTATACAGTCAAAATTCTGCAGAGTTTCAGCTTCTAGAATGGCTCTGAAATTGGCTGAAATCAGCTCTCAGTTTTGGCTGCCATTGTTGTCCAGAAGCTCCCTTATTTATAGAGTGAAGAAATGAGAAGAGCTAGCTGCTATATGGCGGTCCTAGGGTTTGGTTCGTCCAATCGTCGAGTGAAAAATTTGGACTGGCATTTCCATACCGAACGAAATATTTCGTTCGGTAAGTCATGGAACGAAATTCTTCGTTCGGAATATCACTGAATGAAATTCTTCCTTCGGCAATTTTCTTTTCCTTCTTCTCATCCGCTCCTTCATTTTCCCGAACGAACTCCCTATCTCCAAATCACCGTTCCAAAAACATCGCTTCTCCTTTCCTTTTGCTGAACTTCTTCTTCTTTTCCAAATAAGAAATCTAGTTCGGCTTCCTCCTTATCTTGGCTTAGGGTTAGGGTTTCGTGGCTCTGCTTCTCTTCCTCCGCGAGCTTGTCCTACTTCTTCTTCAATACGAATTAGGTATCAATTTCAATAGTACTTATTTCAGTTCACTCAGTATGATTTCGATACTTTTTCAACGGTGATGTACTTTGCATTTAATTTTCACACAACATATACCAAAGAAATGATAAGCATGCGAAGAAGGGGGATAACAAGCTTCAAATATTTACAACGGTTGTTGTAACCATTGGTGGTGGTCTAAAAAATATGTACATATTTTTCCTAATGGAACTACATTATTTTATCATGATTTTATATTCCAAAGTATATATAAAAGGTTTCTTATGATTAAAAATGACGACATGTTTTTTTATTATTGAGACTTATTTCAATTGGAAATAATAAGCATTTGCTGTTCTGTTATTTCCAATTGTTGAACTCTGAAACACTTTGGTTATTATCAATCGAACGTACTGCCAAATAAATTACAAGTACAATGATTTCCTACGGTGGTGTAATGCCGAAGAAGTTGTTACTAAATCATTGGGAAACCACCGTGAACTTGTACCATGTTTTCACCACATTTATTGGTTAGTTATTGTTTCCACCGTACCGTTTACAACAAACACACTCTGTTTTAATCTACAGCTATTTACAGCCGACCTTGTATGTGTTTTTTCTCAAGAAAAGAGAGATTAACTGGAAAATGGTAGAATGGTTTTGGGTTTAAATTCGACATCTCAACTGGAATTCGGGTCCTATAATGACTACAGACCTGATATTAAACACACAAACAATCTCAACTGGTTCCTATAATGACATAAGACAGAGACAGTCAGAAATCTTGTCATTATTTTAACTTAGTGATCAATGTAGAGCATTGTTGGTCATTGGTTTGCTTCATCCACCATGATTCTGGAATGTGTTCTCATATAAATGTATTTTTTTCCCTTTGAAATTTTGACTATCTCCATAAGTTTTATGTGTTCTCCTTAAAAATTTGATTTTCTTTTGAAAAGGTTGAAACTCATCTAAATGTTCTCACAAAAAAAGTTCACAGCATATTTCATACCTGAATACAAGTCCATTCCAAAACAAGTCCATTGTTGGGTCAATTCCAAAACAAACCAAGTGTGATACAACATCCCTTGACGGTTGGTGGATGAGATTCCTACATTTTGAACAAGGGAAAATAATTTTTTCTGGATTTCCCTTCCTTTCTGCATGCCCATATACAAAATTCCGAACAGCTTGCCTGTATTCTTCAAACATTCTATAACGCATAAAGAGATCAATAATCAACACTAATAATTACAAGTATAAAGCTGATAATCAAAATTGACAAAACCTTGGTAAGTGGATCCATGCTTTGTCCATCTTGATAATCTCTGATGTTAGAACCTAATGAAAAATGACAAAGTTTTCTAAGGTATTAACTGAGATTATTGTACAATCCATAAATATAAGCTGTTTCAATCACCCTTTCAAGTCTTTGTGTGGTGCCTTGAGAAGAAGGACATGATGAATGGCTCAAGAAGCAAGAACTAGAATTTGATGAGAGGCGCCGGGAGAAGAAGGACCGCGAGAGCTCGATGATGAGCCATTGTCAATCGCGATGGTCACCGGAGATTTGAGATTTGGGTGAGGAAGAGGAAGGGGTTGTAGAGATTTGGGTTTGGAGATTCACGATGATTTTGAGATTTAGGGCGTAGGGCGGCAAATAAAATAATAGAGGGAAAATTGGCACATATTACAACGGACGTTATGAGCGTTGTTCTTACAATGGGCATTTTTTGACCGTTGTAAAATTGGCATATATTACAACGGACATTTTGTGAACGTTGTTAAATTAGCATCTAATACAATGGGCATGAAAGGACCGTTGTAATAGCGTTCTATTATAACAGACAGTCATTGCCCGTTGTAAAAAAGACGTTGTATATGCCATCTATTACAACAGTCCTGAATGAGCCGTTGTAATAGCCTTCTATTACAATGGAAAGCCAGTGCCTATTGTAAAAATGGCGGTGTAATAGGGTATTTTTGTTGTAGTATAAATATACTCTTGACCCAGTCTAAGGTGACAGCTCCTACACTATCTTTATTGTATCACGGTATCAACTTAGGTTAATCATGTAACGTAAGCTCGAATGCATCGATATCACGATAAAATACTTTGCTCCTCCAAGAAAAGGAGTAACAACTGATCCCCAGACATCTATATGCTTGTACTCAAGTACTCACCTCGATATGTGAAGTCCAACTCCAAAAGATACATTAGCTTGCTTGTCTAACACACACACTCTTGGAAAAAATCCATTTTGTCAAAGCTTTCTCCTTTGATCATCTTCCGTCTTTGAAGCAATTCTAAGCCCTTCTCTGAAATATGACCCAACCTGAGATGCCAAAGCTTTGTGGCATCCAAAGCACGAGAACTATCTACTCCAACACCCGACTCTCCAAGTACCGTGGTTCCTTTTAGCAAATACGGATTTCGAAACACATCTCCTTTTATACGAAGTAGTGCACCTCTCGAAACCTTCAGACTATCCTTCTCGATGGTACATTGCATCCCAAAGATGCCAATTGTCCTAAAGAAATTAAGGACTTTCGAAGACCTAGAACATACCGGACACTTGTCAAAGTGCATATTACTCCGTCAAACATTCTGATCCTCACTGTACCTTCACCCATTGCTCTACCTCTAGCATCAATACCCATAATAATAGAGCTTCCCTCT
The DNA here is from genome assembly GCA_030765085.1 of Allium cepa. Classification (NCBI taxonomy): domain Eukaryota; kingdom Viridiplantae; phylum Streptophyta; class Magnoliopsida; order Asparagales; family Amaryllidaceae; genus Allium; species Allium cepa. The sequence goes on from CM060939.1 coordinate 799,752,526, forward strand.
CGTCTAATGAAAGAAATGAAGTAATCCTTATTAGGCGTCATTTGGAAAGACGCCCTCGAGTTTAGCACCCAATGGTATGAGACATTCAATACTGCTGCAGACAACACATCGTCAAATACAGACTTCTCCACCGCAAATGAAGAAGATCCGTCTTCTTCCTTCTTCTTCAAATCCAGACAATCCATTTTCTAATGACCAGGTTTCTTGCAGATAAAGCACTTACCGTCCTTAGACTTTCCTCTCCTGCCATTACCGGGCTTCTTAGACTTGGAACGCCCTCTAGAGTGTCAATTCTTCTTATCTTCTCTACCACTTTCAACAAACAAGCCATGACTACTACTTCCACCTCTACTTCCTTCACTTATCTCCTTCATCTGATCTATCAAGCCCTCGGATGGAAGGCCTGACTTCACTTCTTCCACTGTTAATGTATCTCTAGCGAAGATAAAGCTATTAGCGAAACATGTGTACCGCTCCGGAAGAGAACATAAAAGAATCATTGCAATTTGCTCCTCGTCTATCTTCAAGTCAACAGTCTTCATCTTCATCACAAGATCATCAAAGAAATGAAGATTTTCCTACATTGAAGTATCTTCTCTCATCCGCATGGTGAAAAATGTCTTCTGCAATATCAAACGGTTAGTCAGAGATTTCTTCAAGTAGAGATTTTCTAGATTGGTCCAAATGTCCCTAGCAGTGGTCTCACTGCTAAGATCTGAGATAACATTCTCTCCCATAGATTATTGTAAAGTAGTAAACGCCCATTTCTCCATCTCCTTCCTTTCCATGACTGAGATGTTAGCCGTCAAGTCCTCAGGGGCAAACAATACTGGATGAACTTCATTCGTCACTAGAACAGCCTTCATCCACCATTGCCACTTCTCAAAGTCTTCATCCCCATTCCATTTCTCAATTGCCAACTGTGAACCTAAGGCGATATACATCCCTTAAGTATAGGGTCTTGTAACAACCGGAGTCGCTTCATCTTCCGCCATAGTATCTAGCACTCCTCAATCAACCTTGCAGCTTCAATACCAGACTATTGGGGAAAATCCCATCGGACGATCAGTCTAAGAGAATAAAAACCCAATACAGTAGAAAACAACTGGACCGCGATTATAGTGAGACGATACAAACAGAGATAGACACTAGAATAGACAGTCATAGATCTATGCAATGCAAAAAAATTAATAACACTAGGATTTATCGTGGTTCCATTACCGCGAGGCAGTTTACATCCACTTAGAGAGAGGTGATTTTATTAATCTCTGAAAGATTAGAGTTACAAGATAGATTCATTTTTCGAGGCTATACATAAGAAGAATTAGCTATAAAGTCAAAATTCTGCAGAGTTTCAGCTTCTAGAATGGCTCTGAAATTAGCTCTCAGTTTTGACTGCCATTGTTGTTCAGAAGCTCCCTTATTTATAGAGTGAGGAAATGAGGACAGCTAATTGCTATATGGCGGTCCTAGGGTTTGGTTCGGCCAAATGTTGAGTGAAAAATTTGGACCGGAATTTCCATACCGAACGAAATATTTCGTTTGGTAAGTCATGGAACGAAATTCTTCGTTCGAAAAATCATTGAATGAAATTCTTCGTTCGGCAATTTTCTTTTCCTTCTTCTCATCCACTCCTTCATTTTACCAAAAGAACTCCCTATCTCCAAATCACCGTTCCAAAAACATCGCTCCTCCTTTCCTTTTGCGGAACTTCTTCTTCTTTTCCAAATAAGAAATCTAGTTCGGCTTCCTCCTCATCTAGGCTTAGGGTTAGGGTTTCGTGGCTCTGCTTCTCTTCCTCCGCGAGCTTCTCCTTCTTCTTCTTCAATTGGAATTAGGTATTAATTTCAATAGTACTTATTTCAGTTCACGGAGTATGATTTCGATACTTTTTCAACGGTAATGTACTTTACATTTAATTTTCACACAACATATACCAAAGAAATTAGAAGCATGCAAAGAAGGGGGATAACAAGCTTCAAAAAATTTACAACGGTTGCTGTAACCATTGGTAGTGGTCTAAAAAATATGTACATATTTTTCCTAATGGAACTACATTATTTTATCATGATTTTATATTCCAAAGTATATATAAAAGGTTTCTTACGATTAAAAATGAAGACACATTTTTTATTATTGAGACTTATTTCAATTCGAAACAATAAGCATTTGCTGTTATGTTATTTCCAATTGTTGAACTCTGAAACACTATGGTTATTATCAATTGAACGCACTGCCAAATAAATTACAAGTACGAATGATTTCCTACGGCGGTGTAATGCCAAAGAATTTGTTATTGATTCAATGGGAAACCACCGTGAACTTGTACCATGTTTTCACCACATTTATTAGTTAATTATTGTTTCCACCGTACCATTTACAACAAACACACTTTGTTTTAATCTACAGCTATTTACAGCCGACCTTGTATTTGTTTTTTCTCAAGAAAAGAGAGATTAACTGGAAAATGGTAGAATGGTTTTGGCTTTAAATTTCGACATCTCAACTGGAATTCGGGTCCTATAATGACTACTGACCTGATATTAAACACACAAACAATCTCAACTGGTTCCTATAATGACATAAGACAGAGACAGTCAGAAATCTTGTCATTATTTTAACTTAGTGATCAATGTAGAGCATTGTTGGTCATTGGTTTGCTTCATCCACCATGATTCTGGAATGTGTTCTCATATAAATGTATTTTTTTCCCTTTGAAATTTTGACTATCTCCATAAGTTTTATGTGTTCTCCTTAAAAATTTGATTTTCTTTTGAAAAGGTTGAAACTCATCTAAATGTTCTCACAAAAAAAGTTCACAGCATATTTCATACCTGAATACAAGTCCATTCCAAAACAAGTCCATTGTTGGGTCAATTCCAAAACAAACCAAGTGTGATACAACATACCTTGACGGTTGGTGGATAAGATTCCTACATTTTGAACAAGGGCAAATAATTTTTTCTGGATTTTCCTTCCTTTCTGCATGCCTATATACAAAATTCCGAACAGCTTGCCTGTATTCTTCAAACATTCTATAACACATAAAGAGATCAATAATCAACCCTAATAATTACAAGCATAAATCTGATAATCAAAATTGACAAAACCTTGGTAAGTGGATCCATGCTTTGTCCATCTTGATAATCTCTGATGTTAGAACCTGATGAAAAACGACAAAGTTTTCTAAGGTATTAACTGAGATTAATGTACAATCCAACTTAGTTACAAAGGTTCCAATGTTATTACATAATGGAGTCAAAAAAATCTCTGCTACCTATGACTTCATTCCTCCAAAATGCTCGGTCTACAAGGTTTTCGATTGCAAAGATGAATCATGTTATGAACATATGAAGGCATATTGGTTTCCTAAAAAGTTATAGCAAAAGAAATATATTCACAATAGCAATAACCTAGAACAAGTAATGAAAATGTAGAGATAATTAACACCAACAATGACAATGCATAGCCTAGATAACCAGATGAGGACAAATGTACATATGATAAATACCGCAACAATACTAATTATAGATGGTCTTATCAGTGATACAGTGACAAGTAGTTCTCATCCAAGCAAAAAATATATGGACATATAGACGTAAATATTGTAGCAATGGATAAAGAAAAAGGTACTGACAACTCTTGAAAAGACTTTAACTAATTACTCTGTTGGTAATAAAGTTAAGACTGAATGCACAGCCTGAAATCCTAATGCTCAGTCTGCTTATATGTTACAAATATTACCTATTTATAGTTTATCTAGACTAAGTCAATCCGAGAAGGGTGGCTCTGATGAAAACTTCTTTAAGTTTAAGGAACCTGCAAATGGAGAAGTTTTTGCTAATCCAGATTGAAATAACATGGTGAATCAAATCGAAACAAAAGCTAGAAAGAACAAACGAAGTAAGCTGAATTCTACGATGAGGGGTAAGGTGGCGGCTAAAAGATGAAGGAAGTGACAAGGTACAACGGCGATGATGGATTGTATCAATCTGGCAAGGGTTCATGAAGAAAAAGAACATACTACATTCATATATCAACTTACAATTTACAACTTCGCTACTGTAAGTTCAAAACAAGTGATAATCAGAATGCAAAATTCAGCCTTACTTGAAAATAACCATGGATAGGGACAACGTATATACACAAAAAAGTAAACAAAAATGTACGAAGATTCCGAAATCAGATATTTTATAAGAAGCACTGCATGACACATGAACATGATACAAACCTAATTGTATTACTTAGCTCACACATTGTCTCCTCATATCTATCTTTGTCACCCTCAATGCTCTACAAGATAAATGAAAGGCAGATTTGACCCATTTACCTCAGAAACACATGAACTTTAATTTAAAGTTTATGGACATCTATTAAATAAACGTATGCTCTTATTTAATATGTGTTGTCTGAAATCAGATGCATATTAAGGTGCTCGTTGGCATGTTAAATTGACACTAAGATTGGCAAACATTGGTTTGTTGAAGGTGCTGTAATTGTTCATTGATGTTCATAGATACATGATAACCTTTATTTATAAGTTTCTAAAACAATGAATTTGATCATGCTACCTTGATAATGTATCAAAAATACAAACTATTTAACAGAAAGGTTTAATTCGAATATCAATCTATCACTGAACTAAAAACAGCCAATCTAATTAGAATTTAATCAATTCATGGCATTATTAACTGTAATAACTTTTTTTTAAAGAAAAGCATCTCGGTTGGCAATTGGCATCATTTGCTTGTTAAGGCTATAGATTATGAGTCATTCTACCATAACCCAAAACTTCAAATGCGAAAAAGAAACAGTTTTCATGGAGCAAAATTCAGAATTTAGGGGCCTTTTAAATTTTATCCTACGGTTCGCACTACTACATAAGGGTAAAGTAGAAAATCCATAGATTATTAATAGAGGCTATTTTGAACATAAGGCTTAAACATGGTTTAATGAATGTAGACTTCAGGGCAAGTTGAAGCCAGTGCCGGCCCTTTACATTGGGTTGTCCTAGACGAAAGGTAAAAAAATGGAGAGGTTGAAAAAAATTTGTTGCCATCATGAATTGAAGTGTGAACCTCAGATATGAAAAGAGCATACTCAACCAACTTGACTAACAACTCTTTATTAAATGAAATGCATCTATATATATTTACAATATATTATTCATCATCAATATTTTTTTCTCCCTCAACCTGTTGCCCCGTCGAGGGGGTTTCCCTAGGCGGCTGCCTGCATGGCCTTGCCCTAGGGCCGGCCCTGGTTGAAGCACACAGGGTTTAGATCCCAAAACACACTTTAGGTAAACTGAAGAGTATGATCTTTGTATCTCACATTTGACAACATTTTGCTTTGGCTAATTGAACCACAATTGAAACAATTTAATCAATTATAATCACTTAAGTAAACATTTAAAATAACAATTACTATTAATTATGACTAACTTCCGATAACCATTAGTTAATACTAGCAACTAATTCTAAGTAATTAATGTAAGGAGGGAGAAATACAATTTTGTTACTAACAAAAGTGAACAAACGTAAAAATAATACATGAAAAACAAGAGATAAATCACAAACTTAACCATTATCACATACCTTCATAATGGCAGCAAGCTTCAGATGAAGACAAATCAACCCAAGCACGGACTTCAAATGAGTATGATCTGTTTCAATCACCCTTTCAAGTCTTTGTGTGGTGCCTTGAGAAGAAGGACGTGATGAATGGCTCAAGAAGCAAGAACTATAATTTGATGAGAGGCGCCGGGAGAAGAAGGACCGCGAGAGCACGATGTTGAGCCATTGTCAATCGCGATGGTCACGGGAGATTTGAGATTTGGGTGAGGAAGAGGAAGGGGTTGTAGAGATTTGGGTTTGGAGATTCACGATGATTTTGAGATTTAGGGCGTAGGGCGGCAAATAAAATAATAGAGGGAAAATTGGCACATATTACAACGAACGTTATGAGCGTTGTTCTTACAATGGGCATTTTTTGACCGTTGTAAAATTGGCATATATTACAACAGGCATTTTGTGAACGTTGTTAAATTAGCATCAAATACAACGGGCATGAAAGGACAGTTGTAAAAGCATTCTATTATAACAGACAGTCATTGTCCGTTGTAAAAAAGACGTTGTATATGGCATCTATTACAACAGTCCTGAATGAGCCATTGTAATAGCCTTCTATTACAATGGAAAGCCAGTGCCTATTGTAAAAAAGATGGTGTAATAGGGTATTTTTGTTGTAGTACAAATATACTCTTGACCCAGTCTAAGGTGACAGCTCCTACACTATCTCTATTGGATCACGGTATCAACTTAGGTTAATCACGTAACGTAAGCTCGAACGTCAAATGTGAGGAGCGCCCTACATCACCAATGCTCATAAAAAACCTCAAATGCACTGCTGGAGCATTCAGTCGATGTGGGACGATTGTCAAGGGAAATAAAAGAAATAAAGATGAGGAATAGAAAAGAAGAGAAGAGAAGAAATTGAAAGAAATAAAACATTATACAATCACATAACATGTCGTATACCTGATTGCGCATCAGATAAAATATAATAGTCGTCGTAGATATGAAATTGGCGAGACAATAATAACTATATAAACCACATAATCATAGTAAACAGGCTCATACGATAGTAATAGAGTTTATGCAATTGATAAGTAAACTTAACTGATGAACTGTCTCTAATAATAGTAAGTCAACACTATCTTGGAGCCATTGTGCCACTTTGAACGATAAGCAATTATAAACTCAAAATATAAGTATAAGAAAGTGTCACCTTCTGCTAGTCCAAATCCCTCTTCTGTCTTCATATCCATCAGCATGCACGATACTCTATGCATGAGATCCTATCCCATGGGATATATTCTAATACTATATCACCTTCGAATGGCATTTTCAACCAACTACCAATTAAGCAAACATGCAACCAATAAACATAAAAATATCTATAACAACCTACGTATGTCTATAAGAATATAATGTGAATACACAGTGTACCTATTTCCTCAATTGAATATCGAAAATTGGAGACGAATGAAAGCCATCGTAAAAATGGGAAAAACGACTGTAAAAACCAAACATAATCAACAAAGCAAGCATTATAATCATTCAAACAAATAAATTAGTTAACCATATACAAAAGAATACCTTGATAAATTCATAATGATGCAGAACATGCTTCTTAGTTTTCTAGCCAACCGACTGACCCTTATACCGCAAACAAATTAGGGTTTCTTTTGATGGAAAATTGGTGAAATCAAACATCATTATTTTGTAAAAACAGAAAAAATGAAGTACCATAAAAAATGAGAAAGAACATAGGCTGCCTATTAGATGCAGTTGGTGCAATGACACTATAGCCACCAGAAATTGCATTGGAAAAAAAGGTGAAACTGCCATAGTAGATGCGGGCAACAACAGGTGGAGAAACCCAACGGTGACTATGAGCTAAGGGTGCTTGTTCGAAAAAGAAGCTAATTGATTTTTCCTTAATTGAAAATTAGGGTTAGGCGTTAAAAGGGAGAGAGAAGGAATGTTGCTCATTGCGGGAACACACGTAGCTGAAGCATGAGAAATCTTATGAAGCATGAGAAATCTTAGTGAGAAATGAAGGAGTGAAAATGGAGGAGACTTGAGAGCAAACTATTCCCTACTCGGTATTAATATAATAATATAGATATGATACATGGATATGTATTTATATATTAAGTAAAATCAAATAAATTTCATACTACAATTGTAAATTTAAATAAAATGCATGATTTTATTTAAATTAAATTTAGAAATGTTCTAAATAAATTAGGCTTCATAGATCCAACAAAGATCCATTAGGATAAACAAATTTGAAATTCACCCATAACCTCTATTGCGGACGGCTTCAGTTCCAACATCGTCCATATTCATTTTTTATAGTCCAAGCACAAAGTCTTTCGTTTAGTAATAATAATCATTACTAACCAAGCTGCCCTACCCAAAGACATTGACTTTGAGTTGACTTCAGTTAACCGTGATACTAGCCTCACATAATTAAGGAGATGAATTCTGTTTTGAATCTTATATCACCTTCAGTGTTTCCATTCGTCTCAACTATAGTCGTTCAATGAACATCGTGACACGATTTAACTATAATCAATGCGGAGTTTCCACATTTAAGTTCAATAGTACTTTCAAGTGAGGAGATTGTGAACTGACGGAGTCATTCCATCACGTGCCTCATCACTGTGTATTTTATTTGCAATAGTTCTGTCCCTATACCACCCTCTTCTACCCCAAGCACAAAACCCTAGTAGTAATTCTTCACCATTACCAGATGATTTAAATTTTAAACTTAACAATCTCCTCTCTCTTGAAAACCAACCCTCCTTCCTTTTCCGTCACCTGGTCCCACCTAAAATCATCCGCTCTTGCATATTCCCTCCCATCTTTCTCTCTCCTCATCCGCCGTTACGCAAGGGCTCGCATGCCCGATGACGCCTACCACACTTTCAGCTACATTTCTCAGAACATCCATGACTCCCAGCTCATTGCGAACAGCTGTGACCCTTTCATTGTGCTCGTAGATGCCCTCGTCAAGGAACACTGACCTAAGTTCGCTGCTCGAACATCAGGCTGCATAAATAGAACAACCCTGGTAGGTCACCAGATCTCATTGAAATAACATGTTGCTTGGTATAGTCTTTACATATGAGATCGTAGTAATGTCTAATTACAATTTTACTACATTTGATGTATTTTGAAACCTGACATCAGTAGCATAAATATCGTTTCAAGTTATGCAGCATGGGTATATTACAGAATAAGGTTTTGATATGATACGGTATATGTGTTTCTTTATTTGGAGCTATGCGATTTAGATATGACAAAGATGCAGCAAGGGATGAGAAGTATCCATGGTTACAAGAAGTAGAAATTTTGCATGTTTGTGTTAAACAAGGCAAAATTTTGTTGTTGTTGTTGTTATATTGCTTATATGCTTATACGAAGGCACTGTATGTTATTTGTGTCCTTAGGTACAAACATTTCAATCACATCATCTGAAACAATGAAATTATATCAGCTTGAGGTCGAGTGTTGAGCAACAGAATCGTACTCTTTTTTGTTTTACAAATTGCCCTACGCGGTGCCCAATTGTAAGTGATCCATTTAATATTTTTGATTAGTACCAATGAAATATGTCATTGTTGTTACGTGACGAAGGCCCCTTGTGGTTGTATAAGATTTACAAAGTTTGAATCGAAGCTTCAACTTAATACTCAAAAAAGTAGAACAAGTAGTGATAGCGGAAAGTACTGAAATGGCTTCTTGAATTTCCATGTTATGTTTATATTGCAGGATAAGATTAAAACCGACTACAATTTTCCATCCCTCCATCCTCCATCCCTACCCCATATTATTGTATTGTTTACCTTTTTTTTCGTTCTTGGACCTTAATTTTTCGCCGCTCTATGTAAAACAACAAGCATGAAGTTCTAAGTAACTTTTAGTTTTTACATAAATTTTGTTTTCATGGTTGGTTTCAGTTAGGTTCATAAAATAAAATAAGCGTCTGGCATTTTGGCTCATTTCTTACACATCGACTCGAACCATGATTTTCACTCATCTAACTAGTGTGTGCTTGTGTTTTGAGAATCTATAAATTACAGGAAGTTTTGAAAGAGGATGGTTTTCAATGAAACATGAACTACAATGATTTTGGCTTATTTCATACATATTGCCAAATCATAATTTAGAAATAATCCGCACAATAAACATGAACCTGTTTATATCTATAATGGAATCCAATGAAATATGATGCATATTTTTATTTTCAGCATGTGGTGTGGCAATGGATCGTGCATTCATGAGGGAACTGTTCATGAGCACACCTATGCTAATTGAGGCAGCTTACTGCCTGTTCAACCAAGCCATATTACCACGTTGTGCTTTTGTGAAGGTAATTTTTTACCCATCCTCCATAAAATATTGTTATATTTGTTTTATCAATAGAAAGTCCAACTTGTTTTTGTTATTTGTAACACTGTAAACCCCTTCTCGAGCTCCCATCACTCATTTGTCAATCTAGCACAAGTTAAAGCACAACAAACTCCTTCTGGAATTGGGATGATAATCTCATACTAAAAAATTGGGTTTTCAGAAAATAATTTTGTTTCTAGCATATGCTAACTTAACTATCTTACATGATAACTTTTTTGTGGCCTTTATGCTAGTATATGTTGCTTGGAAAGAGAGAGAATCCTATGTCTAGTTTCTACACCAGGCAAAGTTAGTCTCTACCGATCATCTTTATATCTTTTTTACACAACCAAATATGAAAAAGTATATAAGACATTTCTCACATAAAATATACAAGTCAGCTTGAAATTGTTTGTTGAATCTTTGTCACGGCCCGTTTTCCCGTACCCTTTGAATCGACAATAAACCACACATGTCCAACTCAAATTGTACGAAAATACGGAACATGAAGGGTGATAAAGAAAAATAGACAGAACAGAATCTCACACGAATGGAATAACATATATTATTTCAATAATAATCTTTACAGCGGAAAATTTTAAAATACAATATCAGAGTCTAACCTAGATTCAGCTTGGACAGTTATAAAACCTGCCCTTACAATTGCTGACAAACATCAAACAAAATACACTAAGCAAAGCCTATGAAAGAATATCTCCATGCGTCCATGAATATCTCCAGCTCTCCTCTGGAACTTCAACTTCCTTCGACTATCCTGAAACTACTCGGATCTGACCCAAGTATTGAAAATACCCGGATCAGGCTTGATAAACCAGCGTGAGAAAAACTCAATAATAAATGACAGTGTCATATATCAGCCTTTGGATAAAATCCTTTGAAATAAATAGTATCTCATAAGACCACGCCCACACATAAACACGGACGGGTTTTTACCTTATGATAACTAAAACACTTTTATATCAAAACCTTTGATATTATTTCTAATGACATCTCTTTGAAAACATTTGCAAATAAACTTATTAATCTTATCCGAAATGGTTACCCATATAGCATTTCGAGGCTATTCATTACGCCAATACAAACAAAACCGTAGGTTCTTATTGGAGAATGGATTTCCATACAAATGACCAGGCGCAGGATCTACCTTCCGAAATGGGCACACCTCTAGATGGATGTCCCGAGGCACAGAACATCTGCCCTCTACCAACACAAGACCGGCCCACCTCTGTAACTAGATGGTACCGAATATGTCATCCCCCGGTCGTTACCGACCTTTATCGAGGGCCCTCTAGCATACACCACATTAATTAACATCCCGACGTCATAGCGGGAAGAAATATATCTAGAAGGGGATGATCATACCCTAATGGGAATGACCCACATAGCCCTGCTGCATCTAATCCTGTTTCGGTCATTTCCGGTTTGATGAGGCTTAAGGCTACGATTACCTTTTCACAAAGCACATATCAAATCTTTGAATGCCACATTGCCATTTCCGTTAACTACTAATTGCCTTCCACAAAAATACAACCCTTGAGCTCGTATGTCTCAAGGAGGGTGTTAAGCTAAGAGAAGTTGCCTTCTCTGCCACCACTGATGTACGTTTGTAAAAACCAATGTACGTAATCTTTAGAAATGCAACGTCAGACAAACGTCCATACAAGTTGTCCAGGAACAGGACAAACCGAAGGTACTTTCCTCGGCCATTACTAGGCGAGAAGCCCTTGCAATCCGCAAAATCTCCATCACGAGGAGACCACTGCTATATATAACTCTATAATGGGTGCACCCTGAGCAAATCAACAAGCAGTCTTCACGCTAGGAAGATCCACGGTCTTCAATCACCATCTTCAACATGTCTTCACGTTCGAACGCATACATTGGTTCGAAGTGGTTTTCGGATAGGAATTAACCAAATCCGACTCCGGTTCCTTCGAAATCCAATCATCGATAAAAGTGAATATGAGTATATAGGATTTGTTAAGTCTCTTTTCACTTAAATTCTTTTCGGATGATTTCGAAATCTCTTTCTTTTAACTTAGGATAATTCTAAGTAATTCATTCTTTTGTTTTGGAAAATATCTCAGATTTCTTTACTTAATTCTTGATCCAAATTTCTTAACTTTTAACTTAAGGAAAACATTCCCTTTATAATATCACCTTCCAAAACATCCATTTAATCTAAAGGATTATTCACTGTCCAAAATCGCGAATATAATTCCTTTAATAACTCTCACATTTAACTTATCAATTTAAATTGATTTCAGATTTACAAAATGGTGTTTATAAATTCCATTTTTATATCTCACTTGTAAGTCAAAATCCAACACTCTTATTTACCAATTCATTCCTTTCAAATCTTATCATTCCTAAAATTCATTATAAATTCTTTTCTAAACTTCACAGGTTCGTAGAAATCATTCATTTTGGAGATTGCTTAACTTTTGGATAATACCAATCTTCTTTTATTTTGGAAAACTTAACAGAATCTTTTTATTTTGAAGCATCCGGGCTTTCCTTTCGATCTGTTCCACCCCTCGCCTAAGAAAAGAAAACATAGGCCAGGTAAGTTCAGGGCACTGGTTGCTCCATCCCTAACCTTAGTTAAACACCTTGTTTTATCTTCCCAGATCTCACAGGCGGGACAAATGTACTAGTCGTTTCCGCATACTCAGATTTTCAACTTATTTTGGAATTGCTTATAAATATTCCAAATTATCTTTTTAAAACACTTAATTATCCTTTTTAAAACATTCACGATTATTCTTGGAAACGTTGTTACATTTAATCTCATATTCCAAAAGTTATACAATTCACAGCATAAAAGTGCTGCGGAAAGTGCTATATAAGCTTATTTGATTAAAACAACTTTTAAACATTCGCTAATTCATATTTTCCAATCCAAATCTCTTTTAAATCATTTAAATAGATTTATCAAATTTATTCCATATTTTTCCATAATTCAAAACATTCATTCGAACAGATTTTCTATTATGGTCACTAAACTGCACTAGCGCGATTTTTCTAGAAAATTGATTTGGACATAATTCAAGATCTACTTATCGAAACTTTGATTTTCTTTCTTCGTTTAGAAGATATGGATATAATAGTCCGGAATTTTCTTATCTCGAAGAATTCCGAGCAATATTCCACTCTACACATTCATTTGAACTTTTTCGACGCGAAATCGCGAACTGCCGTTGCGCGACGCGTCTAGTTTTAACTTATTTTTCAACATTTGAAATAATTTATTCAAATTGGATTTCAATACTTATAAAATGATTAGAAACCCTTTTAAATCAATATTTTCACCTTTTAAAGCTTTTAAAATATATTTTCACTCTTACCACATTAAAATATTATTATATTCCCATTATTTTAATATTAAACTTTAAAACCCAATTTCAACTCAATTTCAATTCTAATCTCAAATTAAACACATTTAAAACTTAGATTTCAAATCTAATTCCAATTTAAATTTCAATTTAATCTCAAACTAAACTTCACTTTTTCAAAATCGATTTTAATTTCAATTTCACTATTCATCTAAATTTCAATTTCTAATTAGCTATTCTTTTCAAATCCGTTTCACTTCAAATTTCAAATTCTCTTTCATTTTAACTTTAATTTCACTTCTAAATGAAAAGAGACTTATTTTTCCACAATTTCTCATATTACTAAAATATGGTCTTTTAAACAAAAGTGATTACTAAATCAATAGGAATTTGATATCCAAATTATCATCACATCCATATAACAATCATATAACATCAACATTTTCAATATGGTAAATGTCATAATATTACTACGGATTATCCAACATATCCAAACAATCAACCAAACATACATATCATCAAATAGTGATTATCTAACATAACAATTTAGCATGATAATCAATATAATTTAAAAGCGATGAGAATTTCTCACCTTTACCCAAATGTTTAACTTCCTACCAACATTCATATCAACAACACTTCACTAAAACTTCAACTAATTAACTTTTACTCCATTTCATCGACCACTTCTTCCATAAGTTCGGCCTCCTCCTATTCTTCCTCTTTCCCCATCATTTCTTCACTTATTAGATGTTAAACCATGTTCTAATGGCATTCTAAGGTCTTAGGCAAAGTTTGGTGGTGTTTGGAGTTGATTTAATATGGTTTTGAAAAAGTTAGTAAGCATTTTGGAAGAGAAGAAGAAGCCATTAAAGAGAGCTTCAAAGAAGAAGAAGAAGAAAGTGAAGAAGAAGGTAGAGAATGAAGTGTGAAAAATGAAAGGTATGGATGCATATTTATATTTGAGTTTTGGATGGCAAATGACTAAAATACCCTTCTTTACTTTTTGACTTTTTAATTTACTTTTCTACCCTTGATTTAACTCTTTAAGGACATGCATTAATGGTGAAATGATGGTAGGATGTAAGTTTGTACTTAATGAAATGATGTTTGCCTCTTTTTCTTAAACTTTTAAAATGTTAAAATAACATTTTGCTCCTTTTCCATGTAAAGTAGTAACATCTCATTAATGTGATTTGAATTTGTAAAATGATTACTCTTTTTTTTCTTAAACTTTGTGTAAAAAAAGAAAGAAGACTTTTGCTTGATTTGATGTGTATTAATGGTGATGTTAAAGATAGGAATGATTACTTTCTTAAATTTTGCATTTTAAAGAGAAGACTTTGCCTTGATTTGATGTGTATTAAATGCATGTATGTATGTGTCATTACTTCCTTTAGTTACTTATCTTTTCATACTTTATTTTGTTTGAATTCAAGGTGTATTAGTTACATCATGTATAAGAGAAAAGAAAAATATGTAATGATGTTGTTTTATTTGTTTACTTATACACACTTTTGTCAAATCATAACTTTTACATCTTTTTACATTTATGTAAATATTTTCAAAAGTAAACTCCTTTTGTCTTTTAGTGCTAAATGTAAAGTGTTTAAATAGTTTGTAAACTTGTAATTTTAAGTTATAAAATGTATTAAGTTGCAACAACTTGTCGACAACTTGTTTTGGTTGAAAACGGTGTTTTCCACCGACAAAGTTTACAGTCAAAATTTGACGTTTTTATTAAGCTATGTATGGGAGTAAACCAAACTTTAAAATGAACTTTCTACTTCTTTAAATAAATTAAAACAAGTCTCTTTATATTAAAAAAGCATATCTAATTAATATCAAAATCTCAAATTTTACCGCGTATGCAAAATGCGACAAATTTTTGGTTATTTTTATAAAACGATTATTAACAAACTTTTAAATCTTTTAACATACTTTTATTATCTTTATTAGATATTTTAAATAAGATTTACCTTTTTAAATTTTAAATCGTTCGAAATCTCTCATTTCCGAAGTAGTGAAAATACGGGTCGTTACATTCTCCCCTACTTAAAAGCATTTCGTCCTCGAAATGAAAGTTAGATAAAGGAATCTATCTCATACTCATATCCTCAAAAAAATTGACTTATTTCTATTGATGATAGAAAAGAAGAAGGCCGATATCATAACAACACTAAAACAAATGATGCCAAACATATATAAAGATTCCCCACACTAAGCTGAGTACTTATCACTTTCTTAAGATTATATATACATACATCAAGTCAAACTTCTATCCTTCCCATCCTAGTGCGTACTGCACACTTAAGATAATGTATCCAACTATCAAACAAGACTATACATCCAAAAACAACCAAACTATATCAACATAAATGAATACATCCACATAACCCATCCTCTGACCTAAGCATGTACTACACCTGAGGTCTATATATATACATACCAAATCATAACTCTAACTACTATATCTTAGTGCCTATTATTTAAGATAACTATCCAACTACTAAGTAGACAGATCCAACACATCATACTATATGTGATATTTGATTCGATCTATTATTCAAATCCACAACTTTTCTTTCGAACTAGTATCGATCTCCCGATTTTCTACTGCGGACTTTGATCAGACTTCTTGATCACAAACCCTTGCTTTCCTTGCATAGCTCTCAACTATGATAGAAAACTTGAGTACGTAATCATAAACTCCCATCAAGAATCGAGTGATAAATTCTTTTTCGGATTGGTGTAAACACCTCAAAATTCTGTACTCAAATCTTAGATCAAAATTTATGTGCCAAAATGATCTACGTTTAACTTATGTACTTATTCACATTCATCTTTACCTAATACATTTCTTCCAAAACTTCTATTAATCCAAGTTTATTTCACAACCATTGCTTTCTTCTAAATCCATTATTACTTAAGCATACAAATGACTTAACTTGTATAATATACCTTTACTTCCTAAGAGTATATATACATATCCCAAACCTTCAAATCGTCATTACTTCAATTAGCGTCTTCAACAAATGTGGAATTCTATTATTCCAAATAAATAAGTTATAAAACTTAATCCTTAGTTTTCTTTACCTAAGGTCTCCATTTAGCTAATATTATTTATCTTATCCATATTTTAATCAAACAACTTTACTAAGTGTATACCTTTTTCTTACAATCTTAACTTATTTACCTATCCATTTTCTAAATCAAATTTCTTAACCTTAAATCCGTCAAATACCTTATAGTCAAATTTGTGAAACTTAATTCACATGGTATTTGTTATTTAAACATTTTCATCCAACATTCAACTACTAACCATATTATTCAAAACTACCTCCTTCTAATCTTACTTCATTTTGAATTAAAAATATTACCCTAAATGTATCATTATTTCAAATTTTATATTAGGATGATATTTCTTATACCTCTTGTTCCTAAATTTCACTTTGATTTTTAAACCTAATCAAAGTGTCTAAATTTCAAATTACCTTAACTCATTTATAAGTTATAGAACTTATCCTTTCATAATATATTTACCCAAAATTTCAATTTTGGCTTATCTTTTCTGTCTTATTGATAAGAATTTTTCTTCTAAGTATGCATTTTTTTTTTTTTTTTTTTTTTTTTTTTTACTTTCTCTAATTACAACTTCTAACTTCAATATTATCATCAAATATCTTATAGTCAAATTGTGAGTTTTACTTCACAAGATATTTGTACTTAGCTTTTAAATCCATCTATTATGATAATCACTTAATCATTATTATTTCTTAATACTAAGTATCTAAGGGTATATGATTACAGTTTTAAATTCTAGCTTTCAACTAACTGATCCTATATGAAATATCTTATAGTCAAATTGGGCAATTCTAATCACAAGATATTCATATTTTAGTTTTACTAAGCTGAATCACAATCAATCCTTAATTTCTAACCCAAAAGATAATAATATCCCCTTTAATATTTATAATATAAACCCAAGGTAAAATTATTTCATTTACTAATTTCTTTAAAACAAAATCCTTTTGTAAAATTAACAAATACGCGCTCATATATATAATACTCTCATAACTCATTCTAGGGTATTACTAACCCTATCTCTAATGAGTTACTCATCCTAGGATATTACTAATCCTATCTCTGATGAGAATTTACCCATAATAGAGCCAAGGTTCTCGCTTAACCTTCAGCTCTGATACCAAGTGTCACGGCCCGTTTTCCCGTACCCTTTGAATCGACAATAAACCACACATGTCCAACTCAAATTGTACGAAAATACGGAACATGAAGGGTGATAAAGAAAAATAGACAGAACAGAATCTCACACGAATGGAATAACATATATTATTTCAATAATAATCTTTACAGCGGAAAATTTTAAAATACAATATCAGAGTCTAACCTAGATTCAGCTTGGACAGTTATAAAACCTGCCCTTACAATTGCTGACAAACATCAAACAAAATACACTAAGCAAAGCCTATGAAAGAATATCTCCATGCGTCCATGAATATCTCCAGCTCTCCTCTGGAACTTCAACTTCCTTCGACTATCCTGAAACTACTCGGATCTGACCCAAGTATTGAAAATACCCGGATCAGGCTTGATAAACCAGCGTGAGAAAAACTCAATAATAAATGACAGTGTCATATATCAGCCTTTGGATAAAATCCTTTGAAATAAATAGTATCTCATAAGACCACGCCCACACATAAACACGGACGGGTTTTTACCTTATGATAACTAAAACACTTTTATATCAAAACCTTTGATATTATTTCTAATGACATCTCTTTGAAAACATTTGCAAATAAACTTATTAATCTTATCCGAAATGGTTACCCATATAGCATTTCGAGGCTATTCATTACGCCAATACAAACAAAACCGTAGGTTCTTATTGGAGAATGGATTTCCATACAAATGACCAGGCGCAGGATCTACCTTCCGAAATGGGTACACCTCTAGATGGATGTCCCGAGGCACAGAACATCTGCCCTCTACCAACACAAGACCGGCCCACCTCTGTAACTAGATGGTACCGAATATGTCATCCCCCGGTCGTTACCGACCTTTATCGAGGGCCCTCTAGCATACACCACATTAATTAACATCCCGACGTCATAGCGGGAAGAAATATATCTAGAAGGGGATGATCATACCCTAATGGGAATGACCCACATAGCCCTGCTGCATCTAATCCTGTTTCGGTCATTTCCGGTTTGATGAGGCTTAAGGCTACGATTACCTTTTCACAAAGCACATATCAAATCTTTGAATGCCACATTGCCATTTCCGTTAACTACTAATTGCCTTCCACAAAAATACAACCCTTGAGCTCGTATGTCTCAAGGAGGGTGTTAAGCTAAGAGAAGTTGCCTTCTCTGCCACCACTGATGTACGTTTGTAAAAACCAATGTACGTAATCTTTAGAAATGCAACGTCAGACAAACGTCCATACAAGTTGTCCAGGAACAGGACAAACCGAAGGTACTTTCCTCGGCCATTACTAGGCGAGAAGCCCTTGCAATCCGCAAAATCTCCATCACGAGGAGACCACTGCTATATATAACTCTATAATGGGTGCACCCTGAGCAAATCAACAAGCAGTCTTCACGCTAGGAAGATCCACGGTCTTCAATCACCATCTTCAACATGTCTTCACGTTCGAACGCATACATTGGTTCGAAGTGGTTTTCGGATAGGAATTAACCAAATCCGACTCCGGTTCCTTCGAAATCCAATCATCGATAAAAGTGAATATGAGTATATAGGATTTGTTAAGTCTCTTTTCACTTAAATTCTTTTCGGATGATTTCGAAATCTCTTTCTTTTAACTTAGGATAATTCTAAGTAATTCATTCTTTTGTTTTGGAAAATATCTCAGATTTCTTTACTTAATTCTTGATCCAAATTTCTTAACTTTTAACTTAAGGAAAACATTCCCTTTATAATATCACCTTCCAAAACATCCATTTAATCTAAAGGATTATTCACTGTCCAAAATCGCGAATATAATTCCTTTAATAACTCTCACATTTAACTTATCAATTTAAATTGATTTCAGATTTACAAAATGGTGTTTATAAATTCCATTTTTATATCTCACTTGTAAGTCAAAATCCAACACTCTTATTTACCAATTCATTCCTTTCAAATCTTATCATTCCTAAAATTCATTATAAATTCTTTTCTAAACTTCACAGGTTCGTAGAAATCATTCATTTTGGAGATTGCTTAACTTTTGGATAATACCAATCTTCTTTTATTTTGGAAAACTTAACAGAATCTTTTTATTTTGAAGCATCCGGGCTTTCCTTTCGATCTGTTCCACCCCTCGCCTAAGAAAAGAAAACATAGGCCAGGTAAGTTCAGGGCACTGGTTGCTCCATCCCTAACCTTAGTTAAACACCTTGTTTTATCTTCCCAGATCTCACAGGCGGGACAAATGTACTAGTCGTTTCCGCATACTCAGATTTTCAACTTATTTTGGAATTGCTTATAAATATTCCAAATTATCTTTTTAAAACACTTAATTATCCTTTTTAAAACATTCACGATTATTCTTGGAAACGTTGTTACATTTAATCTCATATTCCAAAAGTTATACAATTCACAGCATAAAAGTGCTGCGGAAAGTGCTATATAAGCTTATTTGATTAAAACAACTTTTAAACATTCGCTAATTCATATTTTCCAATCCAAATCTCTTTTAAATCATTTAAATAGATTTATCAAATTTATTCCATATTTTTCCATAATTCAAAACATTCATTCGAACAGATTTTCTATTATGGTCACTAAACTGCACTAGCGCGATTTTTCTAGAAAATTGATTTGGACATAATTCAAGATCTACTTATCGAAACTTTGATTTTCTTTCTTCGTTTAGAAGATATGGATATAATAGTCCGGAATTTTCTTATCTCGAAGAATTCCGAGCAATATTCCACTCTACACATTCATTTGAACTTTTTCGACGCGAAATCGCGAACTGCCGTTGCGCGACGCGTCTAGTTTTAACTTATTTTTCAACATTTGAAATAATTTATTCAAATTGGATTTCAATACTTATAAAATGATTAGAAACCCTTTTAAATCAATATTTTCACCTTTTAAAGCTTTTAAAATATATTTTCACTCTTACCACATTAAAATATTATTATATTCCCATTATTTTAATATTAAACTTTAAAACCCAATTTCAACTCAATTTCAATTCTAATCTCAAATTAAACACATTTAAAACTTAGATTTCAAATCTAATTCCAATTTAAATTTCAATTTAATCTCAAACTAAACTTCACTTTTTCAAAATCGATTTTAATTTCAATTTCACTATTCATCTAAATTTCAATTTCTAATTAGCTATTCTTTTCAAATCCGTTTCACTTCAAATTTCAAATTCTCTTTCATTTTAACTTTAATTTCACTTCTAAATGAAAAGAGACTTATTTTTCCACAATTTCTCATATTACTAAAATATGGTCTTTTAAACAAAAGTGATTACTAAATCAATAGGAATTTGATATCCAAATTATCATCACATCCATATAACAATCATATAACATCAACATTTTCAATATGGTAAATGTCATAATATTACTACGGATTATCCAACATATCCAAACAATCAACCAAACATACATATCATCAAATAGTGATTATCTAACATAACAATTTAGCATGATAATCAATATAATTTAAAAGCGATGAGAATTTCTCACCTTTACCCAAATGTTTAACTTCCTACCAACATTCATATCAACAACACTTCACTAAAACTTCAACTAATTAACTTTTACTCCATTTCATCGACCACTTCTTCCATAAGTTCGGCCTCCTCCTATTCTTCCTCTTTCCCCATCATTTCTTCACTTATTAGATGTTAAACCATGTTCTAATGGCATTCTAAGGTCTTAGGCAAAGTTTGGTGGTGTTTGGAGTTGATTTAATATGGTTTTGAAAAAGTTAGTAAGCATTTTGGAAGAGAAGAAGAAGCCATTAAAGAGAGCTTCAAAGAAGAAGAAGAAGAAAGTGAAGAAGAAGGTAGAGAATGAAGTGTGAAAAATGAAAGGTATGGATGCATATTTATATTTGAGTTTTGGATGGCAAATGACTAAAATACCCTTCTTTACTTTTTGACTTTTTAATTTACTTTTCTACCCTTGATTTAACTCTTTAAGGACATGCATTAATGGTGAAATGATGGTAGGATGTAAGTTTGTACTTAATGAAATGATGTTTGCCTCTTTTTCTTAAACTTTTAAAATGTTAAAATAACATTTTGCTCCTTTTCCATGTAAAGTAGTAACATCTCATTAATGTGATTTGAATTTGTAAAATGATTACTCTTTTTTTTCTTAAACTTTGTGTAAAAAAAGAAAGAAGACTTTTGCTTGATTTGATGTGTATTAATGGTGATGTTAAAGATAGGAATGATTACTTTCTTAAATTTTGCATTTTAAAGAGAAGACTTTGCCTTGATTTGATGTGTATTAAATGCATGTATGTATGTGTCATTACTTCCTTTAGTTACTTATCTTTTCATACTTTATTTTGTTTGAATTCAAGGTGTATTAGTTACATCATGTATAAGAGAAAAGAAAAATATGTAATGATGTTGTTTTATTTGTTTACTTATACACACTTTTGTCAAATCATAACTTTTACATCTTTTTACATTTATGTAAATATTTTCAAAAGTAAACTCCTTTTGTCTTTTAGTGCTAAATGTAAAGTGTTTAAATAGTTTGTAAACTTGTAATTTTAAGTTATAAAATGTATTAAGTTGCAACAACTTGTCGACAACTTGTTTTGGTTGAAAACGGTGTTTTCCACCGACAAAGTTTACAGTCAAAATTTGACGTTTTTATTAAGCTATGTATGGGAGTAAACCAAACTTTAAAATGAACTTTCTACTTCTTTAAATAAATTAAAACAAGTCTCTTTATATTAAAAAAGCATATCTAATTAATATCAAAATCTCAAATTTTACCGCGTATGCAAAATGCGACAAATTTTTGGTTATTTTTATAAAACGATTATTAACAAACTTTTAAATCTTTTAACATACTTTTATTATCTTTATTAGATATTTTAAATAAGATTTACCTTTTTAAATTTTAAATCGTTCGAAATCTCTCATTTCCGAAGTAGTGAAAATACGGGTCGTTACAATCTTTTTTGATTGTCTTTCCCCTGATATCTGTCCATTTAAATTGATTTACAAGTCAAAGACACAACTATTCCACATGGTTCAAATTTATTTTGGTAGTAGATCACGAAGTAGTGGAAAAAGTGCAGGTTTTGTTGCTGTGAGCTATATAAACTTCCAGCGAACAGTTGAAAGAGAACCGTCATTTCATAATTTCGAACATGTGAACATCTTCCATTCATATTTAGACCTTGTAGAGCAATATGAATATTTTGGAAAATATTTTCTATTTTAAATTTTGTCATGTAATTTTAAGACGCATTAACCTGTAAGCCATTTTCACTTTTTTTCTGATTGCTCCTCCTTTTCATATTCTTTTATATCCGTTCTAGACTTAAATGATAAAATGGATTTTTTGGTTTATTTGTATGACTGGATATGGTAGGTGTTCAAATTTTTTGGTTTATTTGTATGACTGGATATGGTAGGTGTTCATTGATTCAAGCTTTAAATCTCTGATTTCAAACGTAATCTCAGACTAGCATCTCGAATCAAAATTTCGGGGTGAGATCTCAACATATCATTGATATGAGTATCAAACAAATAAAAAACTATGTTTGAAATTTCATCTTGTTCAAGTGGAAAAAAATGTGATTTTGGAAGAGATCGGACGAGATGAAAGAGTTTTAGAGATTTAAAATTATGATTGAATTACATTGAATGTCCTTGAACAAAGAAGTGTCTTTATAAATTAGAAAGAATAAAGTAGTGATGATATTATAATCAATCCAAAATTTTCAATATTTAAATGAGAAGGAGCTGTGGTGTAGTGGTTATCATGTTTGCTTTACACGCAA
The DNA here is from genome assembly GCA_030765085.1 of Allium cepa. Lineage (NCBI taxonomy): Eukaryota > Viridiplantae > Streptophyta > Magnoliopsida > Asparagales > Amaryllidaceae > Allium > Allium cepa. Next base: position 799,775,867 of record CM060939.1, read on the forward strand.
AAGGTCTCCAGTTCGATCCTGGGCAACTTCATGATGTTTTACATTTTAAGGACGTTTTGTCATTCTTCAAAAGTTTCAAAATGCACCTCTTCCAAAAATACAGGATTCACGAAAGATCACTGGTTTTCAATGAAAACATGCAGTTTATATTGCAATATTTATTTTCATTTTTTAAAAAGTGCACTTTTTCAATATCAAGCATTTTTTTATTCGAAACGAAGTGCATTCGCAATTTTAATTTTGGCTAGTATCCTCCATCAAACAACTAGAAAAACAAAAAATATACAAGAAATGTCATAAATGTTGTATGCTAGCCATGAGATCATCAAACTCATCCAAAAATAATAACCACAAAACCCTAAATAACAAATTTAAGATTAATATGTATAAGAAAAATAGACTTTAAGAAATAAAAAGTAAACTAACATTTTTGTGTTCATCAAAATTAAGATCATCCCCTAAATCTTCAGCTAGCTTCATCAATTAGACAAAAAGAGAGATTTTTTTTTGCTTTAGTGTTTGAAATTTTCGTTTTCTGATGATGTTTGAGATAGTGTATGCGAGTTTTACTAACGAATACAAAGATGCTATGGTTGTTTCAGGCTGATTGAGAAAACAAATTTTGGTGGCTATAAGCACATAAAAAAATTTGATAAGTTATATAAATTTAATGGTAGCCGGAAGCATTTTCCTGGATACTGATAGGAGCACACTTTTATAATTTTTTTTTGAATTTTTATGAATATTTTTTAATAACTTAAACATTTTTAGATTTTTTAGTGTTTGGATCACTTAGTAATACTCCAATTTCCTTAAGGAAAAACATGTAAAATGTTTTATATTTAAACTTTATGGTAAACAGTTCAAAAATTTTTTGTGAAAAAAGAGTTATTTGGTAGAAAGTGATTTCTTTTGGTTTTTTCTAATTTTCTGATTTTTCTTTTAAAAAAAATAAAAGCTATAAATATTTAAAATGCTTCTTTAACATAGTATGATATTATATTACATTACCCCGGGAAAGGTATATAACCCGATTGGGATTTTAGTTACAAAAATATGACTTTAGTCTTGTTCCTCTTTATATGTTAGATAACTAACAAGACGATAAAATACGTGTTTCGGTATAAATGACTTCGATGAGAGAACATGATATCATGGAAGCGATTTTGTTTGATAATGGTTAGATTTATTCATTTTCCTTGCTTTAACTTAATCCATCAATATCATAATATCCGACACAATGCTTTTTATGCACTGACATTCTTTGTTAAGATAGCCATGTGTTAAAAAAACAACCGTTATGAAAATATGGTCTTTATGTATATGCCTGATACTGTTCATGAAAATATGGTTCCGGTTCCTTTATCAAAACCAGACCATAATGAAAATTCTGTACTTCTAATGATTGCATCAACATTTAAAATGACAAGCCAATGCTTTGGCAGTAAATAGTTTTGCCTAATCCCTAAAACATCATTTTGGAAAATGAAGTTTAATATGAGGCTAAATGGGTCGTAATCCAAATTGTTGCCTGATGACTATGATTTAGGGAGAATGCTGCGTGGAGCATAGTTGCGTTCACATTTGACCTCACCGTCATTGTGCCTTTTAGTTGAGGTGTATGCAGCAATGTTCATCCACATACATGGAGTTGATAATGTGCTCCACTGAATGGTAGCTAACGGTATGGATATCCACATCTTGTAGAAATCTTATGGTTCTATGTAACCATTTAGGTAATAAAGTGGTGATGTCAAGAAGTTAAAGAAAACGTAGATAAATGGCAACAGATCTAAGGTTAGTTTTGGTCCTGAAATATATTACAAAGAGGAGTAAAATACTTTTGAATGCTAAAATAATTGTTATACTGTTTGTTGGACCATTATTATGAATCCACTGCATACTTCGGAGTTAAAATAAATAGTTAATGTTTCTCCATATATATGTATGGTGAGATTGAGATGGTTAAGGAATAATTGAGTTTGTTCCTCAGCAGTTGCAAAGTGGAAGAAGAGGAACAGAGGGAGGGAAAAATAGGTATTGGACGGGGTCTGTCAGACAAACCCAAATCCATCTTAACCAGGTAAAAAAGGCCTGGCCAAAATGATCATCCACACGGTCGATCCGATGAGAGATCCATTAAGTCGTTAATCACACAATGGAAAGGGGGCCACATGTCATCAACCGGCCTGAGTTGCCTTCCTCCTTAAGTTATAAGGATAAAGTAGTACGAGCTTATAGAACAGGTCCTGTTCAAGTAAGGTCGTGCTATGTGCTGTAATATTTCAACATATGTTGGGGTATCTGTACTTAGAGCTAGTGATGTGGGACTAAATGATTTGTTCGTCTCCCATGTATTATTATATAATAATAGCTATTTGCAATGAACAACTGATGTAATTAGAGGAAAGAAAGGGGAATGAAACCAATCATGTTCTTAACTACTAACAAAGCAAGAGGTACACAGGTACTAATCTGAATAATCTCGGTTTTTAATCTTTTGATACATGTAACCTCTTTCATAGGAACCTACTTTCACACACACACAACTCTTCCTAATTTCAGGGGCCCTAAAGAGCCTATAACGATAAATTTTAGAACAGAAGCATGAGTGACACGTCTGAATAATTATCATTTTTATCGATCATTAATATATACTACTATCTTTTACTGTAATAAGGTCTCTCAAGATGCGAACATTATGATATAGTGGATATGATCTTACAAATTTATGCCGTGATGCTTCTTTACCAGGGATAACATAGAGAAACATGTCCAAAGAGAGGATATATCGAAAGACCATGCACATGTGACTTTGAAGAAGCATTGAAAAAGGTCCAAACAAGCGTTTCTTGAGTTTGGATCAGCCAAAAGCAATGCCTGTCCTCTGTAACATTACATGGTTTTCTTTCTTTGATGATGTTGCTTGTTGTAATGTAAAAATATATATGAGTTTTCCTTGAATGCACTGAAGTTACTATGGACCTTGTACTCTTTTGGCATAAAAATACACACGAGTGTCAAGTGTCAGGTTGAAGTCAAACTCAGAGAGGAGTTTCTAACCTGTTGGAAACAGAACTTCACAACAAGCAGGTGCAAATCACTGCCAACGACTAGCAACCTGATAATTTGTGTACTTTGTGCCTACATGGTAAAACAATAGCAGGACCCACAGGTTGGGGCCGTGAATATTGAACATAGCACAAGGCCCCCTTGTCCTTCTATTTCCGTCATATGCATGTGTGTTGGTATTGATTATCTTATGTTAATGCTCTATTTTTCTATTTCTCAATGATAAACGATATATTAAAAATTATGTATTGATTATTTTGTACTCTCTGATGCGTGTATTTATGAAATTCATGCCATATTATTTTAGTCGTATTTAAATGGTTTTTCAGCTATATGTATAACTAATATTAACTCTCATTTTCATTGCTAATGAACCCACTTTATATGGGTAATTAAATTCATTGATTACAACATAAATACGTATTTTTTCCAACTTAAATTTCATTCAACTTCTATTTATATCAGTAATCAACTATATCAAACCCAATTTCTAATCCTAAGTCATATAAACCAAAATACTTCATAAGTTTAATCAAGGAAGTGTGATAGACACCCCTCACATTGATTTTTTTAGCCCCAAAATAAAGATCAAAAGTTCTAATCCTTCGTTGTCCTAAATTGAAAATGACCCCTAATCCATATAGCTTTTCCTGAAATCGATGTTAGCATGTGGCCTCCATCGTGTTCTTCGATTTGGCTGCGTTATTTTGTGAAATGCTAATCACAAGCTTTGGTTGATTGGATTTAATTTGGGAACCATGAGTGGAGGAAAATGAAGAAAGAGTACGTTTGTTCTATTCTAATTCAAATTTTAAAGTTGCGTACTTAATACAAATCAAAACATACGTTCAATTTTAAATGGGTCGAGACCATTTTAATTTTAGAACCCGAGTTTACAAAAATGTTCGTACCTTTCTCGCCATGATTTCGATCTGTGTAAGCTTATATACCGTTCTCATTAGAAAAATGAGCCGATCGCAATGATGCAAGCTCATTGTCTAATTCAACATTTTGTAAAATTTTCGTTTAGCTCTTGTGGTTAAAATTACTAAAATGTACTTGTTTAAATTTGTTTTCGAATTTATGGGTTGTTTCATCATACTATAAAAACACTAATGTTTTAATTTAAATTAACCGAATTAAAATAAAAACATAAAGCCTTTTTATTGAGGTCGCTAGATATGATTTAGTGAAAAAGTAACTTGTGCATGTACTGATGCAACTTGATAAAAGGATTTTTTTTAATTTCTCCTTTTTGCCCCGTTATCGATGCACCTGATCTAATAATGTTATCAAAGCCCAGTCAGTGTTCACGTGAGTAATTAACCAAAATATTGGAAAATATCTTAAAAAGATAATCTAGACGAATGTCTAAAGAAAACATGTTTATCTAAGGAGAAAGTTAACTTTAAGTAATGTTCTTACATATAAAAAACCTCTCCGCTTCAGGTTTTAACCAGGTTGTCAAAATGTCCCTATTTCAATGGATATGCCCTTATGAAAGGCTTAAAAGTATTTTGCCTCTTGAATTGATTCAAATAAGCGTATTAGAATAATATAAAAATTGGTTTAAATTCATATTTAAAGGCTATAATTAAATTTAATAACCGTCAAATGCTACGTTGAATATATTTTTAAAAAAAACTATGAAAAAGACTATCAGTCAATCCACTACATGGTAATACTTGGCCAAAATAATAATTTAGAACTAAAAGCATAAGTATATTTGCAAAAGTTTTAGTACTAACTTAAGTCTTACATTCAATCAAAACTCATAATTTTCCACGATTTTATTGCTTTCCATTGCTAGCAATATAAAACTTTAATCTGATCATGGTATATTACCCTGGACACTGTAATTCATTTATGATTGTTTCAAATCAAATTTGGCCTAAGAATTCACCGCTCTATTAGTAGGATATACTATAGAAAAGAAAAGATAGAGCCTTCTTCATGCATACATAAAGAATTTTTTCTATCTCTACGATGCCCCTTAGATTATTGATCGAAAGCGCTATGGCGAAATAGCTCTTGTTCACAAAAGTTTGAAGAATCTTGTTGAGGTACCAAGATTGCGCATGATAGGACAGTTATAATGTGTGTAAACTCACAACTTTGTCGCTACGTACCTCATACCGAATGCCTAGCTCGTGAGTTGTCTTCATCAAACCACTCGAGTGTCGACCCAGGAAGGACTATTTCTATGCTTTTTGATAATATGCGATTAACTTGTTTTACAACCCTCCCAAGTGAATTCAAATCCCCATTATTTCCTTGAAAGAGAGATGTATTGAACCATTAGACGATAGAGACATATTCACCCATGTGGGTTCCATTTCTGTTCCGAGTGTGTTGGTAAGGTTGTTATGCCTATTCGTTACACACACATATAAGCATGCACGCACACCTATACACCTATATATATATAGTGTGACCTTGCTAACCCATCCTTCATTTATAACTATCCTATACACCTATACACCTATACACCCATCCTACATTTATAAGCATGCACGCACACCTATATTTATAGTGTAAACAGTTCGAAAGTTTTTGTGAAAAAAGAGTTTTTTGGTAGAAAATGATTTCTTTTGGTTTTTTCTAATTTTCTTTTTTCTTTTAAAAAATAAAAGCTATAAATATTTAAAATGCTTCTTTAACATGATATGATATTATATTACATTACCCCGGGAATGGCATATAACCCGATTGGGATTTTAGTTACAAAAATATGACTTTAGTCTTGTACTTCTTTATATGTTAGATAACTATCAAGACGATAAAATACGTGTTTCAATATAAATGACTTCGATGAGAGAACATGATACCATGGAAGCGATTTTGTTTGATAATGGCTAGATTTATTCATGTTCCTTGCTTTAACTTAATCCATCAATATCATGATATCCGACACAATGCTTTTTATGTACTGACATTCTTTGTTAAGATAGCCATATGTCAAAAAAACAACCCTTATGAAAATATGGTCTTTATGTATATGCCTGATACTGTTCATGAAAATATGGTTCCAGTTCCTTTATCAAAACCAGACCATAATGAAAATTATGTACTTCTAATGATTGCATCAACATTTAAAATTACAAGCCAATGCTTTGGCAGTAAATAGTTTTATCTAATCCCTAAAACATCATTTTGGAAAATGAAGTTTAATATGAGGCTAAATGGGATCGTAATCCAAATTGTCGCCTGATGACTATGATTTAGGGAGAATGGTGCGTGGAGCATAGTTGCGTTCACATTTGACCTCACCGTCATTTCGCCTTTTAGTTGAGGTGTATGTAGCAATGTTCATCCACATACAGGGAGTTGATAATGAGCTCCACTGAATGGTAGCTAACGGCATGGATATCCACATCTTGTAGAAATCTTATGGTTATATGTAACCATTTAGGTAATAAAGTGGTGATGTCAGAAGTTAAAGCAAACTTAGATAATGGCAACAGATCCAAGGTTAGTTTAGGTCCTGAAATATATTACAAAGAGGAGTAAAATACTTTTGAATGCTAAAACAATTGTTATACTGTTTGTTGGACCATTATTATGAATCCACTGCATACTTCGGAGTTAAAAAAAATAGTTAATGATGCTCCACATATATGTATGGTGAGATTGAGATGGGTAAGGAATAATTGAGTTTGGTCCTCAGCAGTTGCAAAGTGGAAGAAGAGGAACAGAGGGAGGGAGAAAAAGGTACTGGATGGGGTCTGTCAAACAACCCCAAATCCATCTTAACCAGGTAAGGGCCTGGCCAGAATGATCATCCACAGGGTGGATCCGATGAGAGATCCATTAACCCGTTAATCACACAAAATGGAAAGGGGGCAACATGTCATCAACCAGACTGAGTTGCCTTCCATCTTAAGTTACAAGGATAAAGTACTACAAGCCTATAGAACAGATCCTGTTCAAGTAAGGTCGTGCTATGTGCTGTATTATCTCAGTATATGTTGGGGTATCTGTACTTAGAGCAGGTGATGTGGGACTAAATAATTCATTCGTCTCCCATGTATTATTATATAATAATAGTTATTTGCAATGAACAACTGATGTAATTGGAGGAAAGAAAGGGAAATGAAATCGATCTTGTTCTTAACTACCAACAAAGCAAGAGGTGCATAGGTACTAATCTGAATAATCTCGGTTATGAATCTTTTGATACATGTAACCTCTTTCATAGGAACCTACTTGCACACACACACACAACTCTTCCTAATTTCAGGGCCGTAAAGAGCTTATAATGATAAATTTTAGAACAGAGGCATGAGTGACACGTCTGAATAATTATCATTTTTCACCGATCATTAATATATACTATTATCTTTTACTGTAATAAGGTCTCCTAAGATCTTACAAATGTATGCCGTGATATTTCTTTACCAGGGATAACATAGAGAAACATGTCCAAAGAGAGGATATATCAAAAGACTTTGAAGAAGCGTTGAAAAAGGTCCAAATATGCGTCATGAAAAGTGGTTTCTTGAGTTTGGATCAGCCTAAAGCAATGCCTGTCCTCTGTAACATTACATGGTTTTGTGTACTTTGTGCCTAAAATGGTAAAACAATAGCGGGATCCACAGGTTGGGGACGTTAATATTGAACATAGCTCAAGTCTCTTCTCCTCTTATTCGCGTCATATGCATGTACGTTGGTATTGCTTATTTTATGTTAATACTCTATTTTTCTATTTCTCAATGATAAACTATATGTTTATATATTCAAAATTATGTATTGATTATTTTGTACTCTCTGTGTGTGTATTTATGAAATTCATTCCATATTATTTTAGTCGTATTTAAATGATTTTTAGCCCATACACTCTCCATATCTTTACTATTAATAATTTTCCATATAGAAATCATTGTAGACACTAATTTTCCTCTGTAGACTAAATGAGCAAATGTCATTTGTTGTTGCAAGGGACAAAGAGACAACGTATATTAGTTCTCTATCTTTAAGCTTACGTGTATGCTTTTTGGTATAGTTTTATTCAAGACACAACTATTGATTTTCCTGATATTTGTTCACAAGTTTCTTTTCAGCTGGTGGATGCATTAAATTAACAAACCATTTTCTGATGTAATGTTTGATTTGGTTCATGGAGAATGGAATGAAGATCTGAATGGCGGGTCAGAGGCAAATTACTACATATAAATGTGCAAAGATACTGTATTTGTCCTTTGTTCATAGTTTTCCATTTTGTTTATTGTGTGCAGCTAATTTCAAATCATTAGACTATATACTTTAATGGATGGAATTATTTTTGTACCACGTTTCCATTATATAGTCTAATGATTTCAAATGTGCAATGATTAGTATTGTTTATTGTGTGCAACTAATTCAAAAATGGCAGAAATGGTTAGAGAAGAGAACCCAAAGGAATCACCAGAATCCGATGATCCTTTGGCTGCACAGGGAAATCATACATCTACAGAAACTTCGTCCACTAATAAAGATCATTTAAGGAAGCAGTCATATGCATATCAAGGCCAAATGCGATGAAACTGCAGTTCTAGGAACTAGCCAAAGAAGGAGATGATGAATTCGCTCTATTACCAGATGAATTATTACATAGATCAGGAAACAAATGGCAGAACACTGTAATTTGCTAAGGTTTTTGTTACAAACCAACATTCTTTCAGTTCAAAAACTACATCGATAGAGTTTGGCAACCAGAAAATGAATACAAGTTAAAAATACATCGATTTGGCCATTACATCATACATATATCTACAAATGCAGAAACTACAGAAGTGTTGGAGAATGGGTCGCATATATAACTCTCGATTCATCGTTATTGAGCAGTAGTCTCCAGGCATCGATTATATTAAAGAATAGTTACAGGAAATGCCTATTAGGATCAAACTGAAGAACTAGCAGTTAAAACATAGGGATGCAGAAGCTTTAGGCCGTATTAGCAGTGTTATTGGGCATCATATTAAAGTAGAAAGTGTCACTGTATAGTTATGCGCACATACCAGTATTACCACATCAATATTATTAGAAATCATTGGTAAATGGAAACGTGCAATGATTATTTTTATTTATTATGTGTAACTAATTTCAAATCACTATGCCAGTATTACCACATCAATATTATTAGAAATCATTGGTAAATGGAAACGTGCAATGATTATTTTTATTTATTATGTGCAACTAATTTCAAATCATTAGACTACATACTTTAATAGGACATGGTAATCCTTAATAATATTGCACATTTGAAATCATCTGAAGTAAATCAGAAAGTGTCACTGTAATGATGAAAAGAACAAGTTGTTATACATCTAGTATACCAAAACAGAGAATAATCAATTATAAACTCGTCGCACAAGTTTATAAATTAGATTTCCGCTGCGCTGGAATTCTGTATTAGATAATTGTAACTATATGTTACGTTGTAAATAAATTACAACAATAATGTTATACTATTGTAAGAAATAGTACAACTTATAAACGGGAAAGATTACAGAGAATCTAACCAGTATATATAGGAAATTCCGTCTGAAGCTTGTCGTAACAATCTCCTTAAGAATTTTATTTCAAAATTCTCCCAAGATACAGTAGACGTAATCTGCACGAGATTGTAATGAGTATGTCAACTCTGTGATATATATGAATATTGAGCAGTAGAGCAAAGCAGCAGAAGAAATTAGATTGGAATGGGATTAGAATGTGATCAGTATTCTCTCCTTTAGTATTAAAACTTTAGTATTATAAAAAAATTGTTTCATGGTTGTTCTTCAGTTGTTTTGGTCTTCTCAAATGATGCTTTAGGGTCAGTTTATGCAGATAATGATACTGTCAAATTTACTTTTAGGGGTATAATTATAAATGCATGCACATTGTGATTTGTAGGCCCACATGGGCGTGCATATGCACTCGTATATATAATAATTTTGAATATTATTCTCTGAATCTTCTATAGTAGCATCACAAATTCAATTCATGTTGTTTCATACACACATGGTTAAATGGTCGTTAAGCTATACATATAACTAATATTAACTCTCATTTTCATTGCTAATGAACCCACTTGGTATGGGTAATTAAATTCATTGATTCCAACATAAATCCATACTTTATTCCAACTTAAATTTCATATAAGTTCTATTTATATCAGTAATCAACTATATCAAACCCAACTTTTAATCCTAAGTCATATAAACCAAAATACTTCATAAGTTTAATCATGGAAGTGCGATAAACACCCCTCGCATTGATTTGTTTAGCCCCAAATTAAAGATCAAAAGTTCTAATCCTTCGTTGTCCAAAATTGGAAATGACCCCAAATCTATGTAGTTTTGCTTGAAATCGGATTTGGCTGCGTGATTTTGTGAAAAGCTAATCACAAGCTTTGGTTGATTGAATTTAATTTGGGAACCATGAGAGGAGGAAAATTAAGAAAGAGTACATTTGTTCTATTCTAATTCAAATTTTAATGTTGCGTACTTAATACAAATCGAAACATACGTTCAATTTAAAATGGGTCGAGACCATTTTAATTTTAGAAGCTTGGTTTACAAAAATGTTCGTATCTTTCTCGCCACGATTTCGATCTGTACAAACTTATATACCGTACTCATTAGAAAAATGAGCCAATCGTAATGATGCAAGCTCGTTGTCTAATTCAATATTTTGTAAAATTGTCGTTTAGTTCTTATGGTCAAAATTACTAAAATGTTCTTGTTTAAATTTGTTTTCAAATTTACGGGTTGTTTCGTCATAGTATAAAAATACCAATGTTTTAATTTAAATTAACCAAATAAAAACAAAAACATAAAGCCCTTTTATTGAGGTCGCTACATATGATTTAGTGAAAAAGTAACTTGTTCATGTACTGGTGCAACTTAATAAAAGGATTTTTTAATTTCTCCTTTTTGCCCCGTTATCGGTGCACCTGATCCAATAATGTTATCAAAGCCCGCACTGTGTTCACGTGAGTAATTAACCAACACATAGTAAAATCTCTTAAAAAGATTATCTAGACGAATGTCTAAAGAAAACATGTATAACTAAAGAGAAAGTTAACTCTAAGTAATGTTCTTACATATAAAAAACCCCTCCGCTTCGGGTTTTAACCAGGCTTTCAAAGTGTCCATACTTCAATAGGTATGCCCTTATGAAAGGCTTAAAAGTATTTTGCGTCTTGAATTGATTCAAATAAGCGTATTGGAATAATATAAAAAAGGTTTAAATTCAAATTTAAAGGCTATAAATTTAATGGTCGTCAAATGCTAAGCTGAATATTTTTTATAAAAAATAAACTATGAAAAAGACTATCAGTCGATCCGCTACACGGTAATACTTGTCCAAAATAATAATTTAGAACTAAAAGCATAAGTATGTTTGCAAAAGTTTTAGTACTAATTAAGTCTTACATTCAGCCAAAACTCTTCATTTTCCACGATTTTATTGCTTTCCATCGCTACGCAATATAAAACTTTAATCTGATCTTGGTATTTTACCCTTGACACTGTAAATTCATTTATGATTGTTTCAAATCAAATTTGGCCTAAGAACTCACCGCTCTATGAGTAGGATATACTATAGAAAAGAAAGGATAGAGCCTACTTCATGCATACATAAAGAATTTTTTCTATCTCTACAATGCCCCTTAGATTATTGATCGAAAGCACTATGGCGAAATAACTCTCGTTCACAAAAGATTGAAGAATCTTGTTGAGGCACGAAGATCGCGCATGATAGGACAGTTATAACATGCGTAAACTCACAACTTTGTCGCTACGTACCTTATACCGAAAGCATAGCTCGTGAGTCGTCTTTATCAAACCACTCGAGTGTCGACCCAGGAAGAACTTTTTCTATGCTTTTTGATAATATGCGATTAACTTGTTTCACAGCCCTCCCAAGTGAAGTCGAATCCCCATTATTTCCTTGAAAGAGAGATGTATTGAACCACTAGACGATAGAGACATATTCACCCGTGTAGGTTCAATTTCTGTTCCAAGTGTGTTGGTAAGGTTGTTATGCCTATTTGTTACACTCACATATAAGCACGCACGCACACCTACACACCTATATATATAGTGTGATCTCGCTAACCCATCCTTCATAATATCATCCATCTTTCCTCTTAATACTCTAGGTAGACAAATCTATGTTTATCGCGAAGTGAATGCAGATAAGGAGAGAAGAATTTAGGCGATGAAGTCAAGCTCTCTCTACCCTTATAGGTTGGACCACACATGTCCACATCTAGATGTGAAAAAGTTAAAGATACTTTTCCATACTTTGTATCTGGAAAACTTTACATAATTTTCTCCATAGTCGTGGGCTTTGAAGGTCCTTTTTCTTAATGTATACTTTGCTAGAACAAGAAAGTGACTCGTATCCACCGGGCTTACTGTTGGAATTAGGCCAGTATGCAGTGAGTTAAATAGGTGAATTTTAAGATTTTCTACCATTTAGATCATACCGGGCCTACAAAGTCTAAATTGTTTAGATCCAATCTAAATAATTTTAAATAAAATTGTTATCAAGTACACACATATGTGTTAATGTATGTGCAACATATAAATATGTAGATGGTTTAATATGCTCATGCATAAGTGATGGGATTTACACTACAACGCGCATATTAACCCCTTTACATATGTATTTACTATCTATTATTATTTTATTATTAATTAAACCTTATATTTATATATTTACATGTCCATATATGTGTGCAAAACATTTGTATATAAATTTGAATCTGAATATGTATACCAATTCAAAAACTCAAATTTAATTTTGAGATAATTTCGATATATTCATATCTAAAAGCAGATCATGATCTAAAATCTAATTTAAAATTCAAATTTTTATATATATATTTAAATATATATGCTTAAAATACCTTTTTTTATTTAATTCAAAAATATATGCATATATATACACACTTTAAATTTATTTGCAAAATTAATTTGTAAATAAAAATAATAATATGTTTAAACAATAAAAGATTAAATATTTTTTGGATGAAATACTTTTCTACAAAAACAATTTTTTTATTTCAAATCCATGCGAATTAAAAATGATTTTTTAAAAATCCTATGGATTTCAAAATTGTATTTATCAAAATCTAAACTCCGAATAAAATTTATGTTTTTATATTTACATAATAATTTAAAACTTTAATATATATATATAAACATAATAATTTAAAACTTTAATATATATATATATATATATATATATTTGTATGTGTGTTAACTAATATTTTAATTCAGCCTCTATTAAACACACACTCACAAATATATATATATATATATATAAACATGTGTATATGTATATATGTATATATATATGTATATATATACGTATATATATGTATATATATGTTTGTATGTGTGAAAAGAATAACATTTAATAAATAACCTATATGATGTATATATATAACTACAAATTTAAAAATTCATAATTTAATTTACATAAGTGGAACCCAGCGCACGAGGCTCCCGCACGATAGCAGGCTCTGGAAAGGTCGATAATGTACGCAGCCTTTCCCTCGCATTGCGAAGAGACTGTTTCCGGACTCGAACCTGGATGCTCAGATCACCATACGGATGAATGTAATTTAATTTACATATTATTTAAAAATAATATTGCTTTTGAAATTTATTCTTTTAATGTGGCCGAAAACAAATAACATTCATATAAATAAAAAAATTAATATGTATGAATATAAACATATGAAAATTTGAGTGCAAATGAATATATGAATTTGTGATAAAATATAGCACTGATCTATACATATTGCAATGACTCGGAATTTCGAAAACTTCATATTTAAAAGATATGAATTATTTAGATATTTGAATCTCGGATTAAATGTGATTAAATTGATTTAATAATCTTGTTAACCCTCTTTTTATTAATAAGTAATGAAGGTAGATTTGTTTTTGAAAAATATTTACAAAAATAAATTGCTTAAATAAATATCGACAACGTTGCCGAAAATCATTTTATCGATAAACAACTTTTTACTCAACAGAAGATGTTCAAACTTGTTGTGCTTGTTTAACTAACTAATGTTTTGTTAATTAGAAACTAAAAATAATTTTCCTAATTAAAGCTTCCAGAAGGTATTTTAGATATTTTATAAAGAGAGGTAGTTTGGTAATTGGTTAAGGAAGAGAAGATGTTTTTTTGGTAAATGGTGAAGTGCAAAGCAAACACATGGAGGGATGGTTTTTGACCATAAATGAGAGGGTAATTTTAAGGGTTGTGTCCTTTCGAATAAGCCCACATTAACTGTAACGAACCGAATTTTCGACCCTCAAAAATCGACACAAATACGTCCATTATATTATATGCCGAAAACTCAAGTGCCAGAAATGCCAATTTGTTAGGGTGAAAGAAGAAGGTAGAAGTGTGACGACCCTCCCTCCTAAGCCCAGGAAGACGTTCCGTCTTGAAGAAAGAAAGGGATGAGAAAATAGAAAAGATAGAGAAGAAAGAACAAACACATCAGAATCTCACAGCGGAACGAATAAAATATGATAATCACATAAATATTTACATAATATACAACATCAATCAGAGTTATACAGACAATACATCACATACTAGACAGTTATAAACACCTGTCTAGTTAATACACCTCAATACAATACAGAGATACCAACACAGTGGAACTATATATATATCTACAACGCCGAAGCCACCTGCTCCATTGCTCCTCCAGAATTCGTCAAAGCCAACCTGAATCCCTTGGCTACCCGTAAAAATTTGGGTACCCGAGAGTTTATGAAAAACAAAAATAAACTTGAATTCAAATTGCAAACTGAATTTAAACTTGAATTTATACTTAACTTTTAATTTAACTTAGTTCAACTTTGTTATAATTTAAAGTTAAGCTTCAGGAGATTGAACAGGTTCTGGAACCTGTAACAAGCATTTACTCGAGCCTCCCATCTTGCTTCGAGTATCAACCCAAAAACTTCGAGTAAAAATGTGATTCAACCCGAGTAAAACTCGAGTTCAAGAATCCCGCAACGTCCCAACCTTCACCAGTTCCACGACCTTCCACCAGAAAACAAAAGTACAGGGTGCACATGCACCGTGACTTTGATCAACTCCAGCCTCCCACCAGACCTCCATCTCATCGGCAACCATCTCCAGATGACTTCACGATCATCCAAAACCACTGCTACATCTCGAATCAAAATCGAGTTAGTTGCCCAAACATGGAAACGCGATCAGGTCTTTCCCCTCAAACCTGGACAAATTCGCCACTCCTCAAACTCCGACCACCATATCATCAGAGACTCCGGCCATAGCTTCATCAGTGCTTCGACAACCATTCCCTAAATCCCCATGACACTCGATCATCTATAGAAGGAGAAATGATCGAATTTACCTAGCCTGAGAAAACTAGGGTTCAAAACCAAGAATCCACCACCGCACTCTCCACCTGCCTTTGATCATCCTCCACCCAATTTTTCCAGACACCCCGACCACTCAAGCATCTCCAGGAAGCTCCACAAACTCCCAGGTCAACTGGATTGCCTGAGGCAACCCATACTCTCCAAAACAATTAAACTAGAAATGCCAAAACAATACTTAACTAGAAAATGTGAATTTACTTTTAAAAATCCTAATTTCAGATAAGAATTCAGGTTATAATCCTGAATTTATAATTTAGGATGATTTAAATTTCACTCATATTCATCATTAACTGTTCTTAGTCTTTTTACAGAACATCTCTACTTTATTTAATTAAGATACAAAATTTAGAATTTACTTAATGATCAAACAAACATATCTTGTTAAGATACTAAGTCCTAACAATCGCTAGATCAAGCAGTAATGATTCTTGAAATAAGGTATGAACTTAAGAATTATAAACAGGATGGTCTTACAGGGTGTACAACAGGCAGATACCTCACAAATACACAGAGAAATGGACACATAAATATTCACACAAATATTTTTCAGCATTCAAATATTAACATGCAACAAGTTTAAACATAAGTTATTTAAAAAAAAATGTTACTCACCTGAAATTTAAACAGTGAACAGAGCATTTTATTTTGAAAAGCTTTGAACTTTAAAAACTGAGTAGTAGTTTGCTTGATTTTCCTTTGATTCATCTTGCCTTTGTTGTTGTAATGCTTCAGTTTATAAAAGTAGGAATTCTACTTGTATATGTTAAAATTACTATGTTATGTTAAACGAACTTAAAGAAGAAAGACATGTATATATAGAAGTTTATAGGGGTAGGTGTTTACTGGGTTAAGCATATGCTGGAACAATGATACTTTTGTTTGTATCAGGCAAATGCTTTATTTTGGAGGCTGAAAGATTTTTATACAAATTTCGAAATGACCTGTTTGTATGCTAGAGATGAAAGCTTTAAATGTTGATGTACTTTTATGTTTCCTACTTAGCAAATTTTATCATTTCTTATGCCAACATCTTATTTCTACTGCTTTGCTTTAGCTTGCTTTACAAACTTCCTTTTATATTTAACATGCACAAAGATATTTTTTTTATTTTTTTCCCATACCTGTCTGAATCTTAATCTATTCTTCCTGCATGTATTCTATTTTGTTTTATACTTGATGTTTATACATGTCAGAATCTAAATCTTACAAGCTACTAACATTTTTATTTTTATGTTTCATACTTGTCTTCTCTTCTACTCTTGCCTTTGCTTTATACTTCCTTTTTCATTTTATTTTTTTTAATTGCCAACATAATTATAGTACAGATATGATTACATGTTTCTTTTCTTAGCTTTGCATTTTATTTTTACTTTACTTTGCATTTCTAGATCCTACAGGCTACATATTTTCCTAATTTATTTATAGCTACATCATGATGCTTTGTATTTCTTCTTGCATGTTATATCTCATTTTTGTTCTTAGCTTATTCTAGTTATTATTTATAACTTTACTTATGTTAAATATCATACATTTAATTTATTCTTAAGTTTAATAATTATCAAGTTTACTTTATTTTAAATTTACAAACCATAGCTTTCCAAAATACTTATATATATATATAAATTTAAAATAACCAATTCTTTTTATATTAAAATTTATTTGTAAAGATATTGCATTATTAAGGTTGTTTAGATAAAACTCATTATTACATTGAAGATAATTTCAAAAGAAACTATCTCTTTAAGATATAAATACTTATTTATCTAGCTATATAACAAACTTTTTATTTAAACTCTAGGCCACAATTTATTCTTAAACAAATTAAATTTATTTTGAGTATTTTTAAGATCATATTATTATTTATTCAATATTAAATTTCCAAATTATCAAAAATAATAAAATTAGAAAACACAGCTTTATCTATTAAATTTAAAAAACAAAACTGATCTATTTATAATATATACCAATATGTATATGCATACATTATAAATAGAAAAAGTTTAAATTAGCTTTTAAAATGAAAATTTATCAGTGAAATTTTTATTTAAAAAAAGATTATTAATTCAAATTTAAATTATAATCAAATCAATTTAATTTTAATGCAGATTATTAAATTGATATTGCCCCAAATTTCCGAGATATCACATTCTTCCCCCCTTAAAAGAATTTCGTCCCCGAAATTTAAAACAAAGGTAATTTAATAATCTAGTTAAGCATATATTAATCATAAACTAACAATCATAACAACCAATTCATCCAAACAAACAAATCTAAATATCCAGATAAGATTCTGGATAGAATTTTCTCGAGTTTCCCCAAGTATAAATACCGGGTTACTCGCTCTATAGAATCCAAACAAACAATATTACTAAGCTACAGAACTTCTACTCGTCTAGATCTACAAAACAAGACAGGATATCAGACTATAGACAAGTCTGAATCAACAGCCAAAATTCCCTGAACTGCTGGTTTTACAACCAGAGATAGATCTTACACGTACTTCCTCAGAGATACGTGAAACACAACGAATTCCAGTTATCCCAACTGACAATCCAATTCTGAAACCAAACACTTATCCAAAATCAAATCTCCGATTTCAAAAATCCAAATTCCTCCGTCTGCTATCCACAAAACTCTTCGGACGATCCTGGGCTTCCTTCATCTTTCCCGATCAACTCAACCCTTGCTGATGTCCTAGAAATAAACTCGACCAAATACAATCCAACAAAATGATCTTCCCAATCTCAACCAGACTCAGAACACAACTCTATTCCAAATCAGAAAACAGAACTCACTTCTCTCATCCGGAAAAGATTAAAACAAGTGCACTTAAATCTGGCCTCGGATCCTTAAAAAAATCTCCTGTAGAACTTTCTAATCCAAACATTGCAACATCCAATTGCTTCCAAACTAAACAGCTACCACCATGCTTCCACTGCGCAACTCTGATTGAACAGATGAAAATGCTGAAGTTGAACACAGACTGGACAACACATTCCATCATTAGGGCTCCACAGATCAAAAGAAAACTCTGAAGTTCCTCCAAAACCTGAGCTACTTCACCAAACTCATTCTCAGAAAATCATCTTACTGAACCATCGGTACCACTCCTGGAATCCAGTCGATACCAAATTCAATCTCTAGATACGAACAAAATTCTAACTTCCTGAAGACATCCAGAAAAATCAGACCCAAGAGAAACTCAAACAATCGCAAGTCACTTTTGCGATCAATCTAGCCCACTGTCAAAGAAAAACTGTTCTCTCTTTACCAAACAGAACAGCCTATGCTTAATTAGCCAATCCATTAAAGAAACGGAATCACTCTGCTGTTTCTGAACTCCACTGCTGATGCAGAAGTTAAAAACTTCCTTGCCAACACCAATGCCAAGAAATTCCTAATCCAGAGTTCTTCGAGAAACTCGGACCTCAAACCAACAGAAACATTCTATTGAACTCAGCCCCAACACCGAAACAGCTACACTTCCTTAACTTGTCCCAAAGAAACATCTTCGGAGACATCCATCGTCACTGTGTCTCATCATACAGCTACTATACCTTGATGTATCAAAATATCATGACTTACTTCTGCCCAGCCGACAGATCTGAACTCTAGCTCAATCAAACTACACTTCAAAATGAACTCCGAACCTTAACAGGTTTCCTTCAGAGATCGATGAAATCCTTACACCACCCAAAGCTTACTCGAGACAGTAATAGGTCTTCAGCTCGACAAATACACTTTCAACCTCAATTATATAAACTCCAACCATTGGTAGTTGTGTTACACACACCACTACCTATCTACCTTTATAGCTCATTGGAAAACCTGAACAGGTAACCCAATAAATAGGTAGAAACAAATATATAAATATATATATATATCAAAATTACAAATACGCTCTCTCAAGAAGAAATCTCTCAAGAGCCTAGGTATTCACTCAACCTAGTGCTCCGATACCAACTGTGACGACCCGCCCTCCTAAGCCCAGGAAGACGTTCCGTGTTGAAGAAAGAAAGGGATGAGAAAATAGAAAAGATAGAGAAGAAAGAACAAACACATCAGAATCTCACAGCGGAACGAATAAAATATGATAATCACATATATATTTACATAATATACAACATCAATCAGAGTTATACAGACAATACATCACATACTAGACAGTTATAAACACCCGTCTAGTTAATACACCTCAATACAATACAGAGATACCAACACAGCGGAACTATATATATATCTACAACGCCGAAGCCACCTTCTCCATTGCTCCTCCAGAATTCGTCAAAGCCAACCTGAATCCCTTGGCTACCCGTAAAAATTTGGGTACCCAAGAGTTTATGAAAAACAAAAATAAACTTGAATTCAAATTGCAAACCGAATTTAAACTTGAATTTATACTTAACTTTTAATTTAACTTAGTTCAACTTTGTTATAATTTTAAGTTAAGCTTCAGGAGATTGAACAGGTTCTGGAACCTATAACAAGCATTTACTCGAGCCTCCCACCTTGCTTCGAGTCTCAACCCAAAAACTTCGAGTAAAAATGTGATTCAACCCGAGTAAAACTCGAGTTCAAAAATCCCACAATGTCCCAACCTTCACCAGTTCCAAGACCTTCCAACAGAAAACAAAAGTACAGGGTGCACATGCACCGTGACCTTGATCAACTCCGGCCTCCCACCAGACCTCCATCTCATCGGCAACCATCTCCAGATGACTTCACGATCATCCAAAACCACTGCTACATCCCGAATCAAAATCGAGTTAGTTGCCCAAAGCTGGAAACGCGATCCGGTCTTTCCCCTCAAACCTGGAAAAATTCGCCACTCCTCAAACTCCGACCACCATATCATCAGAGACTCCGGCCATAGCTTCATCAGTGCTTCGACAACCATTCCCCAAATCCCCATGACACTCGATCATCTATAGAAGGAGCAATGATCGAATTTTCCTAGCCTGAGAAAACTAGGGTTCAAAACCAAGAATCCACCACCGCACTCTCCACCTGCCTTTGATCATCCTCCACCCAATTTTTCCAGACACCCCGACCACTCAAGCATCTCCAGGAAACTCCACAAACTCCCAAGTCAATTGGATTGCCTGAGGCAACCCATACTCTCCAAAACAATTAAACTAGAAATGCCAAAACAATACTTAACTAGAAAATGTGAATTTACTTTTAAAAATCCTAATTTCAGATAAGAATTCAGGTTATAATCCTGAATTTATAATTTAGGATGATTTAAATTTCACTCATATTTATCATTAACTGTTCTTAGTCTTTTTACAGAACATCTCTACTTTATTTAATTAAGATACAAAATTTAGAATTTACTTAATGATCAAACAAACATATCTTGTTAAGATACTAAGTCCTAACAATCGCTAGATCAAGCAGTAATGATTCTTGAAATAAGGTATGAACTTAAGAATTATAAACAGGATGGTCTTACAGGGTGTACAACATGCAGATACCTCACAAATACACAGAGAAACGGACACATAAATATTCACACAAATATTTTTCAGCATTCAAATATTAACATGCAACAAGTTTAAACATAAGTTTTTAAAAAAAAAATGTTACTCACCTGAAATTTAAACAGTGAACAGAGCATTTTATTTTGAAAAGCTTTGAACTTTAAAAACTGAGTAGTAGTTTGCTTGATTTTCCTTTGATTCATCTTGCCTTTGTTGTTGTAATGCTTTAGTTTATAAAACTAGTAATTCTACTTGTATATGTTAAATTTACTATGTTATGTTAAACGAACTTAAAGAAGAAAGACATGTATATATAGAAGTTTATAGGGGTAGGTGTTTACTGGGTTAAGCATATGCTGGAACAATGATACTTTTGTTTGTATTAGGCAAATGCTTTATTTTGGAGGCTGAAAGATTTTTATACAAATTTCGAAATGACCTGTTTGTATGCTAGAGATGAAAGCTTTAAATGTTGATGTACTTTTATGTTTCCTACTTAGCAAATTTTATCATTTCTTATGCCAGCATCTTATTTCTACTGCTTTGCTTTAGCATGCTTTACAAACTTCCTTTTATATTTAACATGCACAAAGATATTTTTTTTTATTTTTTCCCCATACCTATCTGAATCTTAATCTATTCCTCCCTGCATGTATTCTATTTTGTTTTATACTTGATGTTTATATATGTCAGAATCTAAATCTTACAAGCTACTAACATTTTTATTTTTATGTTTCATACTTGTCTTCTCTTCTACTCTTGCCTTTGTTTTATACTTCCTTTTTCATTTTATTTTGTTTAATTGCCAACATAATTATAGTACATATATGATTACATGTTTCTTTTCTTAGCTTTGCATTTTATTTTTACTTTACTTTGCATTTCTAGATCCTACAGGCTATATATTTTCCTAATTTATTTATAGCTACATCATGATGCTTTGTATTTCTTCTTGCATGTTATATCTCATTTTTGTTCTTAGCTTATTCTTGTTATTATTTATAACTTTACTTATGTTAAATATCATACATTTAATTTATTCTTAAGTTTAATAATTATCAAGTTTACTTTATTTTAAATTTACAAACCATAGCTTTCCAAAATACTTATATATATATATATATATAAATTTAAAATAACCAATTCTTTTTATATTAAAATTTATTTGTAAAGATATTGCATTATTAATGTTGTTTAAATAAAACTCATTATTACATTGAAGATAATTTCAAAAGAAACTATCTCTTTAAGATATAAATACTTATTTATCTAGCTATATAACAAACTTTTTATTTAAACTCTAGGCCACAATTTATTCTTAAACAAATTAAATTTATCTTGAGTATTTTTAAGATCATATTATTATTTATTCAATATTAAATTTCCAAATTATCAAAAATAATAAAATTAGAAAACACAGCTTTATCTATTAAATTTAAAAAACAAAACTGATCTATTTATAATATATACCAATATATATATGCATACATTATAAATAGAAACAATTTAAATTAGCTTTTAAAAAAAAAATTATCAGTGAAATATTTATTTAAACAAAGATTATTAATTCAAATTTAAATTATTATCAAATCAATTTAATTTTTAATGCAGATTATTAAATTGATATTGCCCCAAATTTCCGGGATATCACAAGAAGATAGAAGAAAATTACATACACGGAATCTCACAACCCAGTAAATAATACAAAATACAACAATGATCTTTACGAAAAAGAAACATCTTAATTCATATATATAACATTAGAGTACACTAGACTTATCCTAAATTTGGACAATTATAGAAACTTGTCCTTACATGACAAACATATAGACTCTATAATACAGCGAAAGAAAAATATATGTGAATACGTCTTGACCATCCAACTCCTCTCTAACTCAAAGTATCCAGCTAACCTGGAAAAAAATATGCTCGGTCTGACCCTAACATTACGTGGAATAATGTTCGAGTTAGTCTGGTAAATCAGCGTGAGTAAAACTCGATAACAAGTAACAACCAAATTGATTTCTATATTTGAAGACTTTTCACAAAGGGTATCTCGTAAGACCACACCGCACGTAAAAACGGATGGGTTTTACTTTATGATAATCAAAACATTTATGTCAAAATCTAATGATATTATCGTAGTGTCTAGGTTTAAAGTAAATAGATAAAATAGCTGAAATGCTTGCATCTCACGTTCCACATAGTAAGCCCTGCAATCAAAAACGTAAGGCACGTATTGGAGATTGAATTCCAACAATGGCAAGGTAAGGGATTATCTTTCGATGATACACCTCTAGAAAATGCACTGATGCTAACACAGAGCCGGCTGCCCTTTAACATGGCAGACCAGTTTTACTCTCCCCCTAGGTACTAAGACCTTATAACACCACGGTGTTTGCACGCAAACCAACTTCGAAAGAGACATCTAGAATGGAGTGACCGCTCCTAATGGTAGCTAACCACATAGCTCTGCTGCCTGTCCTGCTTTTTCCATTCCTCCCGGTTGTGAGGCTTAAGGCTACACTTTACCTTTCTAAATAGAAATCCATTTTGGAATGCTAACACTACCGTTCAAGCTTCAATGCAATGCTAGCATTCATCCATACAAGTTGTCCAGGATAAGGACAAACCAAAGGCACTACTTCTACTACATCCATCACAAGAAAATGTCCTACTAATATCAAGCGGGAATTGCATGAAACTTGACTTGCTATGGATAGGTAGATAGCGATTATTTAGGTTAAAAGATTGCTTCTTTTAATGCCATTGTTAAATGTTAACCAAACGAAAGAATTGCCACTCCAAAATTTCATATTCCCTCCTTTGTATTTTCTTACCGCCAAACATACTCTTTCCGTTTTCACTTTTGCAAAATTCAAAATTCACTCACGAATCTTATCTTCACTCATGGATCCCTCTTTAATCATGAATCCCTGAAAGCTCGATCCCTTTTATCGGACATCATTATACGAGCAGCATAAATTGTTGAGCACAAAGTCACCAAGCTGTAATGTTGGGGATGCGGAATAAGGACCTTAATGCAGAAATAACACTAGAGGGGGGGGGGGGTGAATAGTGTTTTAAAGAATATATGAACTATATGACTAAATTAAAACTTTCAACACAAATCTAAACAGAATTCTAACACAGAATGATCACAGAACATATAACAAATGCAAATAGTAAAGTAAAGCAAGTAAAAGGAAAGAACACACCGGATTTTATACTGGTTCGGAATCCTCCGACATCCAGTCCTGCACCAAGGCAATATCCTTGTACAGATTTTTATAAGCCAATATCCAAATTACAACCCTCAATTTCTAAGGCCTTGAGGAACCCTCCTATCTCCGAGTCTGGGGTAAACTCTCTTGATTTACGTGACACAAGATCACCATAATAATTCTTAATAACAATCCTTTTGAATGGATAGACTCTATGGACTTTTTGAATACAAATTAATCCTATAACTCTGAATAGCACTTTGATCTTTAGTAGAATGATGGAGAATCAAATAGAGAGAGTATCTAAATGATTTCCTATTGAGAATTTGACAGAATGATGGCACGATCTTGAAAATATGAAGTTTTATGGATATGGAATGGTGGAGAAGAAAGAGTGAAGAGAATAAGAAAGTAGTTATTAAAAAAATTCATTTTGGAAGCCTTTATATAGATGCACAACAGTCATAACCATTGGCGAAAGGTTTTTGAACGAATGGACACTTCTTTTGAAATTTGAATTTTGAATCCAACTGTCACCATGTCGACATGGGGTATCCCCATATGTCGACATCCCTCAGTTCAAAATTGTAGAGATGTTGTTTTGTAAAAGCATTTGAATTTAAAACAAGTTGAAACTTCTCTGAAGCAAAATAAAGTGTTTAAACAACATTTTGAGATAGAGAATGAATATAAAACATTATTTTAAATATATATATATATATGATTGATATAGACCGTCAATTATATAAGTAATATTTAAAATCAGAATAAGTTTTGATGTTTTAAAAATAGAAATTTTTAAAATCAGAATGGAGGAGTATTTCAAGGCTAAAACAAAGTTTGAAAACATTTTTGAAAACATGATTTTGAAAGCTAAAACATTTTGAAAAACAGATATAAAAACATTTTGAAAAATCTATTCAAACTGAAATTGCAAGAACCTTCCTACAGAGCTCCTCCATAGGAATCGAGAACTTGTACAAAGTAGTTTAAATGATTTTGATTTTCGTGGGTTTGTAAGCCACTTGTCGTAGGTTTGTAAGCTACTTGTCGTGGGTTTGTAAGCCACTGGTTTCGATAGAAATTGGGTTCCATCCCAAAAGAAAATTGGAAGAAAGATGAGAGTGTTATTATGAAGTTTTAACAAAATACTAGACACTTATCTTGAGATCTTGAAATCTTGATTCTCTAGAGTCTTGAATCTTGAATCTCTAATCTTCATCTTGATGCTTGAGTCTTTATACTGATCAATCTTCGATAATACCTGCATATACTTCCTATATACATATATATATATATATAGAAATGTTAGTATATATTTTATAAAGTAAAGTATAATAACTATATAAGGTTGTTGTCATCAAAACATCATCAACCCAGTTTCTAACAATCTCCCCCTTTTTGATGATGACAACCTTTATTTATAAAATATTCTTACCATACCATAACTCCCCCTTACTCCGTGACTTCTTCTTAAAACTACAACTCCCCTTTATTCCATGACTCCCCCTTACACCAAGCACATATATTTTTATAACTTTCTCCCCCTTTGTCATCAACAAAAAGGAATAAAAGATTTACATGTTCTAAAGTATATATAGAATAAAAGTGTAAAGTAAACGTGTAAGTGATCAAGTGTGTGTGCATATATATAAGTGTAACTTGACAATCAAATCAATATCATACATAGCAAACCAATCATGTATAGTATATGAAGTTATATACAAACCAAATCCAAATCAAACTTAAGTAAACAATTCAATCAAATCCGAATCAAATCTAAATCAAATCAAATCAAACAAACAAACATACATACATACATAATGATTAGACATTCCTTGGGACTTCCACCCATCCATCTTCTCCAAAGATAGGATCAGTTTTGATAACATCCCAATTATCTTTGTCGAGAGTGACTGGTGGATTTGCTTCGGGTTCGTCTTTGCTAAGGCTTGAGATCATCCAACGAAGTGCGTCGAAGTGTTTCTCTTGCTCTTTGATCAGCTGCATTTGGCTTAATTCTTAGTGACTTTGATTTGTAAGTATAAAAGAAAGAATATTCTTGAAAGAAGTAAGAGTTTCTTCAAGATTTTCACTTAAATTCTTAATTGGAGAAGCCATAATTTAAGAAATAAGTTGAAGTATGAGAGGAGATGAATAGAAATGGAGGTTGAGAAGTTTTTCTAGAAAAAATAAGTATTTATAAGAGTTATTGGCCGTTCAAAATGAATTGTCACTTGGTAGTTACAAGAATTTGAAGTTAGAAATTGTAACTACTTTCGGACTGTTATATGTTGACATGGGGGGATGGGGCATGTCGACATGGTCTAGACAGAATGACCAAGTTGAATTATTTTTGATTTTTAAGTTTATTTTTATACTAGTGGACCTATATAAACTTAAAATAAATAACTATCAGAGATATATAAAGCTGGAAAACAGAGAATAAGATAGCATTACTTATATTAGTTAACATTACATAATCTTAACTAAAAAAGTAGAAAATACAAAGATAGATAAACGATAGCTAGAGAGATAATGGCTAGGATTAGTTTGATGAAGATGATGATGAAGACAAGCCAAGTTTCCTGCCTATCTTCCCAAAGAACGTGTCGATCTTGGTGGAGATTTTATCCATTTTCTTGCTAATAGATCTCTTAAGAACCTTTTGGTTTTGAGCAAGTATCTTTTGGTCTTGAGTATGGTTTTGTTGGATGGATTGGCGGGTGTATGTGGATATTCTATACTTTCCAAAGAGGTATCTTCATCTTCCTCTTCTTCTTCAATTTACGTTCCTTCCCCTTCTTATTCCTCTTCTTCTTCCTCTTCTTCCATCTCTTCATGAGCAAATCTCTCTTCCTTTTCGGCAAGTGTTTCATATGGTTGAAACATAAGTGGGATTTTAATAAGAGAAATGTTCCCATGATTGAACACTTTCCTACTTACAAACTCTTCCTTTTTAACATCCACACCAAAATAATTGAAAATCCGAGTAAGGTAAATTCCATGATAAAGAGTGTTTTCTCCCATATTAAATTTTTTGGGTCTTAACTCATCCAAAATAGTTTGTGCCCAATTAATATCATATTTTCCAAAAATAGCAAAAAGAGCTTTACACACTTTTGAGGTGGGATTATTGTAGTTTCCCGACCTAGGAATAATTGTGTGTTGAATAAGAAGGTTGACAATTCTTGCTTTTGGGCGGAAAAAGCGATTCTTAAAATCCATGTGGTTATCGCTTTCAAAAATGTGATGAAAAGTCTCTTGATCAGTTTCATTGATTTGAAATTCCGAGAGATTCACACCGGTAGATTTGCAACTCATAATAGTACCCAAAATATAGGAATCCAAAACAATAAGTGTTCCTTTAACACTACTCCAAATTTGATCTTCATTTCCATTATAAAATCCACGATTTAGGTTTGCAAAAAACATTTTGACAAGGTTTGGATAACAAACGAAATCATTTTGCTTGTTATCAATCAAGCTAAGAATGGAGTTTTCTTCAAAAAGTTGATCGATTTCATAAGAAGAAAAATCATCAAAAATGGCAAATTTTCCCGTATTGACTTTACCATAGTTTACATAGCTTATGTAAGCTTTGATAGCCTCCGGGTCATTGAAAAGATCATTTTTGATGGATTTGGGCAGCCTCATAGTTGATGGGTTACTTGAGGAAGCCATTGATGAGTGTTTGAGAGGAGTAGAAGATAATGAAGAAGGTTTGAATTATGAGAATAAAGTGAAAAGAGATGATAAGAGAAGTATATTAAATAGATTCTCTAAAGTCATTTTCTCTGGTCAAGAGGTATCTTTTCAGAATTTTGAAGTAAGTGAAAAGGTGGAGGGAAATTCAAAAGTTTGAATTCAAATTTTGAAATCAAAATTCTGAGAGACATGTTGACATGGGGTATCATGGCATGTCGATATGTGCCTGTTGAATTTGAAAGGAGGTGTCTTTTTCTAAAATCTAATAAATTCTTAAAATCCTAAGAAAACTAATCTATATTCTATATCCATATTTAATTCCAGTAATAATATTAAATATAATAATATTAAAATATTTTAATATTTAAAATATTATTAAAATATTATTATTTTGAATTTAAAAATTCAAATTTCAAAGGGTGATTTCGAATTTAAAAATTCAAGAAATTGCAAACAAAATCAAAGCAAGCAAGCATCCAATAAAATTAAAATAAATGTGTACCTATTTTTAGATCCAAACTCCGATCGTCGTCTGATTCGAGAATGGCCGTGAAGCACATATTTGAATTATCAGTTTTCTTCTCGTCATCAATGGATGAATCTGAATCGTCAAGAGTTGCTGCATATGCCTTCTTTCTTTTCTTTGGTTGCTCGTTGTTTGGTTGAAATGTCTGTTTGTCTGGATATGGACAATCCATCTTGTAGTGCCCTGTTTTGTTGCAATTATAGCATCTATCACCATTATTGTTGTTGTTGTAGTTCTCCGAAGTATTTCTGGAATTTCTTTGATCATTTCTTTTAAAGTTATTCATCTTTCTATACTTCAGAAATTTCTTGAAATTTCTGGTCATGAAAGCAATTTCTTCATCACTCTCTTGTTCTGAATCTCCAGTTGTTGATTTGAATGCGATCGATTTCCTTTCCGTTGCCTTAGATTCTTTTCTCCCTTGTTGTTGAACTTCATAAGACATTAGATTACCGATTAACTCTTCAATCTTCATTTGACTAACATCATTTGCCTCTTCAATAGTAAGTGTCTTTTGATCCCATTCTGAGTGAGTGAATTGAGTATTTTTCTGACTTGATCTTCTTCTGAGAAACCCTTTCCTAAAGCAATCAATGAGTGTACAATGTCTTGAAATCGACAATACATGTCGGAAATAGACTCATTTTCATGCATTTTAAACAATTGAAACTGGTTAGTTAATATGGAAATTTTAGTCTGTTTAACTTCGCTTGTTCCTTCATGAGTTACTTGCAAAGTTTTCCAGATTTCAAATGCAGACTTACAAACAGAGACTCTAATAAACTCATTCCTATCTAGTGAACAAAACAGTATATTCATAGCCTTAGAATTGTTTTGTGCAACTGTCTTTTGCTCAGTAGTCCACTGGGCAAAATTTGTAGTTGGTTCAACATATTCAATTTGTGTCATATTCCAAGTATCTAAACTTATAGATTGTAAATAAATTTTCATCCTACATGCCCAATATGCATAATTACTGCCATTAAAAAGTGGTGGTCTGACAGTAGACTGACCTTCTACAAATGAACTAGTGTTAGTACTTGTGTTGACAGACGTAGTAGTGATAGGAGTGACATTACTAGTCTGTTGTGCCATTAAAACTTTTCAAAATTTCAGATTATGAAAACAATGAAAACCAATGCTCTGATACCAATTGTTAGGGATGCGGATTAAGGACCTTAAGGCAGAAATAACACTAGAGGGGGGGTGAATAGTGTTTTAAAGAATATATGAACTATATGACTAAATTAAAACTTTCAACACAAATCTAAACAGAATTCTAACACAGAATGATCACAGAACATATAAAAAATGCAAATAGTAAAGTAAAGCAAGTAAAAGGAAAGAACACACCGGATTTTATACTGGTTTGGAATCCTCCTACATCCAGTCCTGCACCAAGGCAATATCCTTGTACAGATTTTTATAAGCCAATATCCAAATTACAACCCTCAATTTCTAAGGCCTTGAGGAACCCTCCTATCTCCGAGTCTGGGGTAAACTCTCTTGATTTACGTGACACAAGATCACCATAATACTTCTTAATAACAATCCTTTTGAATGGATAGATCTACGGACTTTTTGAATACAAATTAATCCTATAACTCTGAATAGCACTTTGATCTTTAGTAGAATGATGGAGAATCAAATAGAGAGAGTATCTAAATGATTTCCTATTGAGATTTTGACGGAATGATGGCACGATCTTGAAAATATGAAGTTTTATGAATATGGAATGGTGGAGAAGAAAGAGTGAAGAGAATAAGAAAGTAGTTATTAAAAAAATTCATTTTGGAAGCCTTTATATAGATGCACAACAGTCATAACCATTGGCGAAAGGTTTTTGAACGAATGGACACTTCTTTTGAAATTTGAATTTTGAATCCAACTGTCACCATGTCGACATGGGGTATCCCCATATGTCGACATCCCTCAGTTCAAAATTGTAGAGAAGTTGTTTTGTAAAAGCATTTGAATTTAAAACAAGTTGAAACTTCTCTGAAGCAAAATAAAGTGTTTAAACAATATTTTGAAATAGAGAATGAATATAAAACATTATTTTAAATATATATATATAATTGATATAGACCGTCAATTATATAAGTAATATTTAAAATCAGAATAAGTTTTGATGTTTTAAAAATAGAAATTTTTAAAATCAGAATGGAGGAATATTTCAAGGCTAAAACAAAGTTTGAAAATATTTTTGAAAACATGATTTTGAAAGCTAAAACATTTTGAAAAACAGATTTAAAAACATTTTGAAAAATCTATTCAAACTGAAATTGCAAGAACCTTCCTACAGAGCTCCTCCATAGGACTCGAGAACTTGTACAAAGTAGTTTAAATGATTTTGATTTTCGTGGGTTTGTAAGCCACTTGTCGTAGGGTTGTAAGCTACTTATCGTGGGTTTGTAAGCCACTGGTTTCGATAGAAATTGGTTTCCATCCCAAAAGAAAATTGGAAGAAAGATGAGAGTGCTATTATGAAGTTTTAACAAAATACTAGAAACTTATCTTGAGATCTTGAAATCTTGATTCTCTAGAGTCTTGAATCTTGAATCTCTAATCTTCATCTTGATGCTTGAGTCTTTATACTGATCAGTCTTCGATAATACCTGCATATACTTCCTATATACATACATACTACATATATATATATATATATAGAAATGTTAGTATATATTTTATAAAGTAAAGTATAATAACTATATAAGGTTGTTGTCATCAAAACATCATCAACCCAGTTCCTAACATGTAATAGAACCGCAATCCCTAATTTTACTAATGGAACCATCAAAAGGTAATCCCTGTTAATTCATTCCAATTTCTAATATAATTATGTTTTCTATGGTTTATCTTACTTAGAGTATTGGAATTCACTGTTTTTATCTTATTATTTGCGCAATTTCTATCCAGTTTTTGTTAAACTTTCACATTTAGCTCCCTATGGATTTAGGTACTATTAAGAATAAGTTTTTTGGAGAAAGGCGGGTGTGTAGCGTGGCACTACATAGCCGGTTACTAAATAAATATATGTATATATAGGCCGGTCAACACGCCTGACCGGTGGCGATATATTCTAGTTTGAAGAACATAACCAGCTGTAGCATACAACAGAGATGTAAAGGAACATAACCAGGAACAAGTAGGATAAACAACTATACACGAAAGACAAAGCAGCTAGCCAAAAGAGAAGAAGCTACACTAGGAGCCAACAGCTGGGGGTGACAAACTGAGCTAGGGATGAAGCGAGAATGCCGAGCTGCTGCCCACAGATTCTGTAGGGCAGGAATCACCGTGTGGAAGGCGGAGCCTGAAAGGGGCCGAGTGACTATAACCTGAAATAGAGGTGAATAGATTAATAATGCGACGACAAACTCTTTCAAATCAACAACACGGTTTGTTAAACACCAGGGCGTTGCGCTCCTTCCAAAGGTACCAACAAAATATTGCAATAAGTACATCTAGAGGGCGATTCGGGGGGTTATACCGCCAGTGGTCAAAAATGGTGGGCGGGTCTGGGATGCGATCGAGAAGGTGAGCACAAGTCGCGGCCCAGATCGAGAAGGCGAAGTCACAATCTCGAAATAGGTGAGTGATATCTTCTACATGATCGGAGCAAAAAACGCAGGATGGATCGACCTGATACCGAAGACGGAGGAGCCTCGATTTGGTGTTGATTCTATCGTGTGCAAGACACCACTGAAAGAAGGCTATGCGGGGCGGAATAGGGCATTTCCAGAGTCTGGGGAAGGTAAAGAGACGGCCAAGATTAAGGAGATAGGAGTAGCATGAAGCAACGGTGAAGCCTTTATCTGGCGCCAGAGCCCAGATAACACGATCCGGTCTGGAGGTGAGGTGAAGAGAGAGAAGCAGGTTGGAAGCAGAGATAAGGTTAGAGAAAACATCGGATTCGAGGAGGGCTGGAGGACAGAGGAATTCTGGACCAAGACGGACACAGTCTCTGACCGAAGTCAAAGGGGGAATGAGAGAGGGAGAAGAGATGTGGCAGAGATTTAGAAAGGGGAAACTGGTTGTGCCAAATATCTAACCAAAAAATACAATTTTTACCATCTTCAAGAGCAATATGAAACAGGGATTTGACTCGGGGAAGGGATCTAAGCACTCCAACCCAAAACGGAGAAGGTCTGGAACGCGGAGGGAGGTGAAGGACAAAGTGGCTGTTCGAACAGTAATGAAGAGAAAGGATCCACTCTTTCCATATGAAGTTGCCTGGGGAGAGAATTTTCCTGATCCACTTGGAGAGGAGCGCGGTATTAAACGAACTGAGATTGGTGATGCCAAGACCACCCTGATTTAGCGGTAGACAGGCAGTATACAAGCTGACTAATCTTTTGGCACCGCTACCATTCCAGAGAAAAGAACTTCTGATTTTATCAATACGGTTACTGACCCAAGATGGGAGTTTATGAAAAGACATCCAATACGACGGGATTGCTGATAGAACGGATTTGACTAAGACGAGACGACCAGCCGTCGAGAGGGATTGGGCTTTCCAGCTAAGGAGCCTTGATTCAATCCTGGATATTAAGGGGGCCAATCAGATCTATGAAGCTTGGATGAACGGAGAGGAATACCAAGGTAGAAAAGAGGAAAATTAGGGAGGCTACAGTTAAGCAATGATGAAACAATGGGTCCTAGATGGGCGGAGTTACCCAACATGATGACCGAGCTTTTGTTAAAGTTGATGGAGAGGCCGGAAATAAGCTCGAAGGAGTAAAGGCCACTTTTAAGCAGTGCAAATGCTCAATCTGAGGGAATGCGAATAGCAATGTGTCGTTTGCAAACTGGAGGTGGAAACCGAAGAGGAGGAATTTGGGAGTTTAATGCCAGAGAAAAAGAAGTTGGCTGAGGCTAGTTTGATCATTCTGTTGAACACATCTGCAACTAGGATGAAAATAAGAGGGGAGAGGGGATCACCCTGTCTAAGACCCCGTGCTGACTTGATGTGACCCCCAGAAGCACCACTGATCAATATGGAAGATAGGCTGGAATGGAGAATGTGCGAAATCCAATTGCACCATTTGGAGGTAAAGCCTCTATTTCTCATGAGGTCAATAATGAAGTTCTAATTAACCGAATCAAAAGCTTTAGAGAAGTCGAGCTTTAGCAAAACTCCAGGGGGTTGACGACTGATGGCAATAAGAAATGATTTCCTGAGCGGATGCAACATAGTCCATGATATTTCTACCAAGAATAAATGCTGACTGCTCGATTTCGACCAGCGGGGCTATTACAGATTGAAGACAGTTGGCTAGAACTTTTGTGATAATTTTAAAGGTAGTGTTGAGAAGGCTGATGGGACGGAAGGAGGAGAGGGAGTTGGCACCAGGAGTTTTGGGGAGGAGAATGATGCTGGCATAGTTTAGTCTGGAGATGGAAGCGGGATTAGATTGGAACTCAGCGCATAATTCAAGAATATCAGTTTTGATTGTATCCCAGAAGTGCTTGAAAAAGAGTGGCCCAAAACCATCTAGGCCAGGTGCTTTGTCGTCTGACATTCCTTTTAAGGCGGCCCAAATCTCTTCTTCGGAGAATGGATGATCGATGGAGATGGGGGAGGGGCTGGGAAAAGGAGGGACCAATCGATGGCAGGGGGAGGAGGGGAAGGCTTGCCAAGAATGCTTATGAAGTGATTAGTGAACAATCGGAGGTGGTCTGGGAGATCTGTATGGGTGACGTTATTGTGGATGATCTCAGAAATTAAGGTGGATCTACGGCGGCCACTAGCAAGGCGGTGAAAGAAAGAGGTATTCCTGTCTCCCTCTTTCAACCACAAGGCTTTAGAGCGCTGTTTCCAGCCAATCTCCTCCTGCTTAACGAATCTATCTAAATCTGACTCCAGAGTAGTCGGACGAGACCGCTCGACGTCAGTCAGCTGTCGAGACTCCTCCAGGATATTAAGGGCTAAAATTTCGTCTTGTGTTACTGAGATACGAGCACGGAGAGTTCCCCACACAGATTTGGCCCAAGGTCTAATGGTTTTCCTAAGGGACCGAAGCTTGAAAACAATTCTGGCCAAAGGCGATTGAGTCTGCATGGGCTGGGCCCAGACCCGTTTGATGAAATTATCAAAAGAGGGTTCCAAAAGCCAAAGACGTTCGAACCTAAAGGGGCGTTTGAAATTGGGGAGGGAACCAGTGTCTAAAATAATGGGACAATGGTCCGAAACTGGTATAAAACCCCTGAAGATGTAAGATTGACATTTAGGTATGCAATGACTTATAACCCAAAAGGGCAAGATGTGCGTGCAATGGATGAACAACTTTTGCAGTTGTTTGAGGAGAAATGGCCTGCTATAGGGGCGGAATATATGCACGTTTCTCCTAAGATAGAGTCAAATAAGAAACCTCCACCTCTTGATGCAAGGAATTTTTTAGAAAGATCCGATTCAATAGCTAATTATCCATTAACTGTCGATTCTAAAACAAAAACCAATTTCTTTTGCATCGACGCCACATGTGGGACGACCGCCTATGCTTAAGAAACCCACAGCAAAAGATTTGCTTGAGAGAGAGATGGCTTTTGATGAGAAGCAAAAGCCGAGTGAGAACTTACAAAATATACCTCCTGAAAATTTGGATAAAATCGTGCAGATAATTAAGAAGAGAAACTCAACGTTGAGTCAGAACGACGATGAAATCGAAGTGGATATAGATAGCGTTGATATTATAAATCTTTGGGAGCTTGATAGTTTGTTACCAATTATAAGAAGAGTTTAAGCAAGAATTAGAGGAAGGCGGAGACACCGGTGTTTCCAAGGATGGAAACCTATCAGACTAATACACAAGAAGTTACCCAACAAAAGGTATATTTTAACACTTGATATCATTTTTAATTGTGTCAGTTTTGGATATGGATATGAAAGTTAATTTTGAATTTTATATTTGTTTGTTGGGCAGACATCTTATATCAATACTGAGGAAGTTCCTAAGGAAAGCATGAGCTGTAATTCTTTGTTACTTATTTCCAGTTATACTTGCTTCTAATACTAATTAATTTCGATTATATTTTGGAATTAGTCGTTGATGAGAAAGAAGTGGCTTCTTCTTCATCAAAAGGTGATGGACAGATGAATAATGCAAGTAGATCTAGCAGTTCAAGCAGCTCCAGTAGTGGTTCTGGCTCTACTTCTAGCGGTATATACGTTTAACCAATGTCACTTGTTTCAAACAGATAGAACAATAAATTTAAAAATCAAATTTATTTTTCTTCTATTTACTCCCAACCTACAAATTTAGCCATCATAATGCCTCTATTAAAGTGTGGCGCCTAAGTACTAAGAAGAATGTAACTGTAAAAACAAAATAAATAATATTTGCATGTGTCCAGCCTTAATTACATGTTGGAAAGCATGAACTCTATTTTATTAAGTAATATATTATCTGATACTATAAATCATGTATTATTCGATTCAAAATTGACGCTTCCAGTGTCCTAAAGTCATATTTTGGTCATTTGGGACGAATCGAGCATGTTTTAAACTTCCTTATATTGTGTTCTACCAAACTCTTTTTAGATAAAAATAATAGTTCAGCCTCTAAAAAGTTAAGCATATAATGTACGTCCAACAATGAGTAGTTCAACAAGTTTGGAGTTGATAATGTAGAAATTGACATAGAATATCAAAGATTGACACAGAATGTTAAAGATAAGAGGCTTTTTTGGGAGAAGAATTTGGTTGAAGCATTGGATAACTTGGATAGTTTTTAGTTAGAACATATTGGTATATATGTGGGAGGAATAATGCTAGAATTCAAATTCATTATACATTGAATGGGGATTGCCTAGTGATCTCGAGATATTATTTTTAGTAAGCACACATTTTACATGTAATTAACAACTTATAAGGCTAAAAAGGAAAATGAAGTGTTTTTTAGTTGGCAATTATCTTCCATGGACGTGAAATCATTTTTGGCATATTTTTTTTAACAAAAATTATAATTACTTCAGCTTTTATATGAATTTCTGTCATTACAACTCGATACATAGATTTCATATTTTCAATAGATAGAAACGAGGCTAATTTTGGTAATAACATAACTTTTAGTATAGAAAATCAGCATTTAACATGTTTTGGGAATTTTTTACCGTGTTTAGGGAATTTTGTGAATAGTTTTATATATTGGATAGCTTTAATAATGTAAGGGAATCTGCAATAGTTGAACAAAACTACGTTTTGACTAGGATTTGGTAAAAAAATCAACAAAATGCTTTCCAACGGTTGGTAACAACTATTATTATCATGAAAAAGTTACAAAAACAATTATAATTTGAATTCATAATCGTATTAGGCTTAGAAGAATCAAGCGCTTGTTCAACAAAGTCATATTATAATACGCTTGTTCAACAAAGTTTTGACTTTGGGATGCTTTTTCAACAAGCTTATATTGGATAGGATGCTTTTTCAACAAGCTTATATTGGAATATCAAAGATTGACATAGAATGTTAAAGATAGGAGGCTTTTTGGGAGAAGAATTTGGTTGAAGCATTGGATAACTTGGATAACATATTGGTATATATGTGGGAGGAATAATGCTAGAATTCAAATTCGTTATACATTGAGTGGGGATTGCCTAGTGATCTCGAGATATTATTTTTAGCAAGCACACATTTTACATGTAATTAAAAACTTATAAGGCTAAAAAGGAAAGTGAAGTGTTTTTTAGTTGGCAATTATCTCGTGACATCATTTTTTGGTATATTTTTTATCAAAAATTATAATAACTTCAGCTTTTATATGAATTTCTGTCATTACAACTCGATACATAGATTTTATATTTTCAATAGATAGAAACGAGGCTAATTTTGGTAATTGCATAACTTTTAGTATAGAAAATCAGTATTTAACGTGTTTTGGGAATTTTTTTACCATGTTTAGGGAATTTTGTGAATAGTTTTATATATTGGATAGCTTTTATAATGTAAGGGAATCTATAATAGTTGCACAAAACTACGTTTTGATTAGGATTTGGTAAAAAAATCAACAAAATGCTTTCCAACGGTTGGCAACAACTATTATTATCATGAAAAAGTTACAAAAAAATTATAATTTGAATTCATAATCGTATTAGGCTTAGAAGAATCAAGCGCTTGTTCAACAAACCCATATTATAATACGCTTGTTCAATAAAGTTTTGACTTTGGGATACTTTTTCAACAAGCTTATATTGTCAAGCGCTTGTTTAATTAACATCATGTAACATGTTTCCGGCATTTGATGAATATGTGCCTGTAGTAGGCGTTTGTTTGACACAAGTTCATCCAAAAAAAACCATTAACAATCACATTCAACGGCTTGTTCCGAACTTCTTTCTCTCACACACAACACCCATGCATACGTATTATATACCTAGACACACATCATAATTCAATTTATTTTCACTCAACTGTAATTTAAATTCACAATTATCAAATTTGTTGCTTCTTCTAGATGTTCAATAGTAAAATTGAATTGAGTTGATTTTATAAGTTTCGAACCTTTAGTTGTCTAAAATGAAGAAACTTTATTACACGAAACTGTTACAGATGCCGAGAGCAGCACCAATCACCAAGGTAGAGAAAACAAAAGGATGGGGATAACAATGACATACTTGAAGGTGTATTTGCTTTCTTTGAAGAGGGTATGTGCCTATCTTCCAATACAGTTATAACGCGTTAAAGTTATATTTAGTTTTCTATAATGCAATATGAGCTATATGTACTTGCTTTAAAAAGCACTTTTTATGAAATATGATCCGACCTCCTTTTGCATTTTTTGATTTTCCTACATCGGTTGTATAAAATTTATATCAAAAGGGAGCTTCTTGACGAAAGTTAGAAATATGTGGTTAGTATCCAAGTCTAGCTAAAGAGGTCAACATTTCTATATGGTACATAGAAATGAGAAGCATAATTTGCAATGGAAAAATATTGGAGCTTTTAAAAATGTTCAAAAAATTGCTGTAACAAATATGGGTAGTAGAAGAGCAGTTGAACTGGGCGCAGTTATCTATACTCATGTCTTCGGTCGGTCAGTTTTTCTTTTTCTTCTCCTTTAAGTTAGATCAACATTTAGAGAAAATGCCTTCTATACAACAAAGACTGGGAATCACCTTAAGCTATTTGTAAGTCCATTTACACTTATTTTCTAGATTATATTTTGTGTGATGCTGATGTAATGTAACAGGATTCCTAAAGTACCTGGATATAATTGTTTATGAACTGAATCTTAATTCAAGCTTATGGTCACGCATCGGCTGTTTCATGCAAACATAGGATGAATACAATGCAAATGAATACCTTATTCACGTATCCTTTATGTCAAAGCAATTCTAAATAAGCATCTTCTAACTTTAAAATACCATTTTGAATTTCCCATGACTATTCAGGAACAAAATTTTCCATTGAAGCATGTAGAACCTGTAATCTTAGAGCTTTCAGTTACAACCTGTATTATAATTGTTGACATGATGTGTAAATTGAAGAATGGGCATCTGCATAGTGTATTATGCTTGTATTTCATTACTGAAAAATTATATGCTAATGTTTCAAACATGGAGGTTAATAAGCCCATCAGGTTTTTATTGGTTGAAAACAGCGAGATTCCATTAACTGACGCTCCTATGTCAAATTTGATTGATAATATTGGCATTGGCACCTTTTGCATAATTACATTACACTTTTGTAGATTTGCACCCTAATTATTCCCTTTACTTTGCTATATAGGTACATAAAACATTCCTTTGCTATATGGAAGATTGCTAGCTAAAGTTGCTGATAAAAGGTATGTTTTTATGCATTTGAATGTATACGCTATTATGAAGTATATTTTGTCAAATATGTTAAAATCCGATCTTGTTTTGATCATGTAAATGCATATCGAATTAGGGTGTGCGGGAAAGCATTAACTGCACAAAAAAGGTGCTGTCGAAAATTCATGAAATCCGATATGTTTATAAAAATCAACAAAGTTTATAAGAATTAACTACGTTAACCAAGTTTTATAAAAATTAAATATTTTTCTAAAAATTAACTAAGTCTTTTAAAATTAAATTAATGTCTAAATATTTATAAAATTTTATAAAACTTATGAATATTTTTTTTGAAAATATAATTTAAATAAATTTATGAATATTAACTAAATATAAAAATATAACTAAGGTAACTAAGTTATATAAAAATAATTAAAATTAATTTTTTTACATAATTTATAAAAAGTAAGTAAAAAATTTAACTAAAAGTTTATAAAAACCAACAAATTCTTATAAAATTTAACTAAGCTATATAACAATTAACTAAAATTATTTAACTAATTTGTAAACTAAGTCTTATAAATATTCAGCTAAGTTAATTGAGTTTTATAAAAATTAATTAAAAGATATAAATATTAACTAAGTCATATAGAAATTAACTAAGTTAATTGAGTTTTATAAAAATAAACAAAGTTTAATTTTTTAATTAAGTTAACTAAAGTTTACGAAAATTAATTTAGTTCTATAAAAAATTATGTTCTCTATTTTGGAATCTTTGTTAAATTGTTATAAAAATAGACTAAGTTTTATAAAAATCAGTTAAGTTAGTAAAAATTAACTAAATTTAAAAGAAGAATAATAATACAATATAATAATAATAGCAGTAATAAAATAATATTACAGTAATAATAATAACAAATTAATTAAGTTAATTAAGTTTTATAATAATTAAATAAGCTAACCGTTTTTTAAAATTGACTAAGTTTTATAAAAAATTGTTTTATAAAAATCATGTTCTCTATTTTGATATATTTGTTAAATTGTTAGAAAAATTGACTAAATTTTTTAAAAATTATCTAATTTTTATAAAAATTAACTAAGTTAACTAAGTTTTACAAAAATTAATTAATTTTAGAAAAATGAACTAAATTTGGAAGAAGAATGATAATATAATATAATAATGATAATAGTAATAAAATAATAAAATAATATTAATAATAATATAACAACAACAAGAACAAATTAACTAAGTTTAAAATAAGTT
The DNA here is from genome assembly GCA_030765085.1 of Allium cepa. Classification (NCBI taxonomy): domain Eukaryota; kingdom Viridiplantae; phylum Streptophyta; class Magnoliopsida; order Asparagales; family Amaryllidaceae; genus Allium; species Allium cepa. Next base: position 799,816,315 of record CM060939.1, read on the forward strand.
ACTAAGTTAATTAAGTTTTAAAATAATTTAATAAGCCAACAGTTTTTTTAAAATTAAATAAGTTTATAAAATTTAATTAAGTTTTATAAAAACTAATAAGTTTATAACAATACATATGCAATTGTTGAATAAAGTATTTAAAAAAGTTTACATCCATTTAAGGAAATTCCAAATGTTATTGATATCGTTTCAATATGATTATATAAATTAACTAAAATTTATAAAACTAAATAAAGTTTATATAAATCAATTTAATTTTATAAAAATTAACTAAGTTAAACAAGTTTCATATAAATTAATTAAGTTCCATATAAATTAATTAAATTTATATAATTAAGTTTCACACACATATACGTATGTATGTATAGTTATAATTGTTAATTATTGAATTTCTTTCTCACAGGTAATTACCCATCTATGGTGCATACAAAAGGCAACATGTGGTTGTATATCAGCGATTTAAAGTTCTTTTGAAGTAACAACTTTTTTAATATGCACAATTAATCGTCATCCATAGTACGATCATTTTATCACTTGTTCACACTTCTAATGTAATGTTCATTAAATATTATGATATGTTATGCATTATTCTGTGTGAATGTTGAATGGTTAGTTATTTTTCGTTTAATGTGGTTTATATGATTGTGTGAAATGATACATTGTGTTTATGTAAAATTTTCAATTATAATGTGATAATGGATATGTACGTACTGTAAAAATGATTTTTAAAACGCTGTTAAAGGATTTGATAGCGTTTTTAAAGTGCTATTAAATGATTATAATGTGTTTTTTATAGCATTTCTTCTACTGCAATAATAGGTCATTGATTTATTATAATTTTTTAATAGCATATTAAGAAAAAAGCCATTAATAAGACTTTTTATAGCATGTTCAGAATGCTTAAAAACATGTTTTTTATAGTGTTTCTTTTGTTGCTATAATAGATCATTGATTTATTACAATATGTTGATTTACAGCATTTATAGAAACGCTGTAAAAGCCTTTTATCCCGTTTTTTAAACGCTATTAAAGAGTCTTTTTGTTGTAGTGATCTATTTTGGAGCCACCCACAGGATTAGTAGCAAGCAGCCCTTACACTTCAATGGCTCCATCTTCGATCTCATGCTTCAAGATGTCCTCATTTTGAAATGCTTGAGTTGGATCGAAATGGTTTTCAGATAGCATATCCGATCTCGGTCTCTTCGAAACAACTTTCGATATTTTCGGTAAACTCAACCCTAGTTTTTAGAAAATAAACAGACAGATGACAAGAGTGAAGTTCACCTCCTAACCGTTTGTGGACGGATTTTCTTATCATTCGTCCTAGATGAACAAAATGAGTTTATACGTCCAGTATAACACCTTTGTTGGTAACTGTACCATATAATTCTTGTGTTTCTCCTAGATATTTTCAAAGTTACATTTTGTCCAGATTTGATAGTTGGTTATTTAACCATCAAATAAACAAACATCCAATCATAGTTTAATTTCCATATGGGATCCATTATGCCTTTATTAATTTCCTTTAATTAATGAAACCACTTTATAAAGCCTGATCACAAGACCTTTTCAAAATACTATTCCCAAATCCCTTACACTTCCTTGTACACCTGGAAAACATTTATATACTTATCTTAATGTTATAAGTACATTACCAAAACATTTTACTTTTCATGCCTTGAAATAAAATCATATACTTATCTTATCAGTATAAGTATATTTACGAACTTTTCAAAGTTTTCTTCTTTCCAAATCTCGTATTAAATAACCAAACATTTTTTCTAAATAAAACATTCTCCTTATCCTTTATCAAAAAATCCCTTTTAAAAGCTCATCTCATATTTCAATTAACTTATTGTGACGACCCGCCCTTCTACTACCAGAAAGACGTATCGTCTTGAAGAAAGAAAGGGATAAGAAAATAGAAAAGATAAAGAAGGAAGAACAACAACATCAGAATCTCACAGCGGAACGAATAAAATATAATAATCACATAAGTATTTACATAATATACAACATCAATCAGAGCAATACAGATAATACATCACATACTAGACAGTTATAAACACCTGTCTTGTTAATACAACACAACTCAAACAAATAACTCAAAGATACCAACACAGCGGAACTATATGAATAACTACAACGATGAAGCCTCCTGCTCCATTGCTCCTCCAGAATTCGTCAAAGCTAACCTGAATCCCTTGGCTACCCGTAAAAATTTGGGTACCCGAGAGTTTATGAAAAACAAAAATAAACTCCGGGTCAGACATGGGTCTGGTATGAGTAACAGGTTAAAGTTGCTTAACTTTGAAAATCTTTTGAAAACAAAAGGTATCACGTAAGATTCCCCACAAATAAACATGGGTAAGTTTTTACCTTACGCTAACCAAAACATTTTGATAGGAAATTCAGTGATATTATAGTAGGTCTAGGGTTTTCAAGTAAATAGAAAATAGCCGAAATTGTTACATGATTAAATTCCAACTACTAGCCACAAAAGTGGGTAATACAATCAAAACCGTGGGCACTTATTGGATTGTGGATTCCATACAATGGCAGGGCTACTGGGGTACCGGCCGTCACAGTACGTGTGAAGACCCGCAAATCCGTACTCCTTGAATATACACTAATCTCCATAGATTAACTCAAGATGAACAGAAATACGAATTCTCAATGTTTAAGAAAAAGAAAGAAAAAGAAAAAGATAGAAAAAGATAGAAATTAGAACGAAACATAATAGAAAACAACAGAACAATAACAGAATCTCACAATTCGCAGCGGAACAACATATAATAGATAAATGAATAATCTTTAAACAAAGCACTATATCAGTTATTACATTACATCACATTACATCTCATTACATCAGAGTGTACAACAACAAACAACAACAAATAGCGGAAAAGAAATACTATATACTAATAATACGCCATGCCATCCAGCTTGCCTCCTGCAACTCCTGAATTCCAGAATATCCTGATAAACCTTAACTCTTGACTGCCCGTGTGGAAATTGGTGGGCACCCAGAGTTTAGGAAGGAAAACAATAAACTCCGAGTCAGTCATGTGACTGGTGTGAGAACTCAAAACAGTGTATTTATCTTTAAAATCAAAATAGAGGAATATTTTTAAAGTCAATTCGAAATGCTTTTAAAAATGAGACTACCATAAGGCCTCCCGCACACACACACAATGCAAACGCAGAATCGGAGGAGATTTCTCCTTAAGATAGTCAAAGATGCTTGATACACATTAAAAAGAACATTTGATATTATTACTAGTGCATAGTGTAGAGAAAATCATTTCGAAAATAAAGATATAAATCTTAGCCAGCATAGACATTCCGAACTATGCCTACTATAGCTACCATGTTCAATAGCAGGTTACCGCCACATTCCATGGCAGGTTATACAACTAAAACCGTACAAGATCGTATTGTTTCTTTGGATTTCCAACGAATGGTCAGGCCAAGGAACTTCCCATTGCCACATGGGAACGCCTCTGGAAGGACGTCCCCGAGAACCAAACCGGATCTCTGCCAACACAAGGCCGGGTTACCCCTAACTAGGTAACTACTGACACGAGTATGCCATCCCCCGGTCCTTTGGTACCTTTAACCGAGCGCTCATCATCAACATCACACAATCATAAATAAAGTGTTTCAACATGAGTAAGTATCTGGGCTCCATACCATGATACCACCCTTTTCTAGAAGGAAATGCACATACCCTAAAGGGAGCTACCCCTCATAACCTTGCCGCATCTTTCCTGTTTTGACCATTCCGGGGTGTGAGGCTCAACGAAGTCTCGTCCACAAAGACACACTTTATACAAAAGCCGTGCTTTGGGTCAACAAATGATCATAGAAATGATCACAAAGATAAACGATCAAATAAATGATCCTATCACAAATGATCAACACAATGATCATTTCACAGCAACACTCAGCATGTCACATTACCAAATTGGGAATATATCGCTGATAACCTTCAACTACATAACCTCTGAGCTCGTACGTCTCAGAGAAGGGTGTTAAGCTAAGAGAATAAATTCTCCGCCACCAACAGAAATATATTTGAAAGAAATCATCTTTATATGTCAATTTGTAATGTCAGACATACAATCCATACAAGTCTGTTCCGGGCTCGAACAGAACTGAAGGCACTTACAAAGAAGTCCTTGAAATCCGGATATCCACAATCCTGATCGGATTCCCCATCACATATGGAGAACTCTATACCGGAGCAACTCGGTGCAGAGTCAATCGACAGGTCATCCTATCGCTCTCGCAAATACCCGGTCTTCAACACCGGTCATCAAATGCTATCCATTACGTCGTATCACTATTCGAAATGGGTAATCCGAATAACGAGCGCAATAATTTAAAAATAAGTGTAGCATTCAAATTCAAACAAATCACAACAAATACCTATTCAAAGGTAAATATTGATAGTCGGTTATTGAACTATCAATGGATATGCACGACATCACCAGATTCCAAATAATTTTTCAAATTATTTATTTCCCCAAAAATATCTTTACAAGATATATGTCTCAATACCTCAAAAATAAATCAATATTTATTTTTAAACAAATTCCACTTCCTTTTATTTATTTATAAATTCATAGTGAATTTCTATTCCAAAATATCCATGCATATACGATTTCAATTATTCATTTCAATTTATCTTCAAAAGGATAAATTCTCAAAACGTTTCATTTCACATTGGAAAAACATTCCCATACTTATTTATTCATAAGTAATTCACAAATTTTATTTATTTTCAACCTTTGGAAAATATTCAATATACTTAAATCGAGATTAAGTACATATTTCATTCTTTAAGGAAATCATTCTCTTAACCATATTTATTTGGGCTAAAACGAATGTTGCGTAAAACATCGTTACGACAAACCAAAATCACTAGTATAGGGATTCGAAATTAAAATAGATATATAAATCCCAATTCTATACAAAACATTTCCTTTCGGAAATCATTTACTATAACAACAGTGTTATAGTCCACCATTTTCTTTTATTTCTCGAAAACGTCTATTTCAACAATGAATGTTGAAATCTATGGTTTCGAATCTCAACACGTTTTGAAAACATCGTTAGATCGTTTTAATTCTATTTAAAACATCATATTCAAAACAATTTATTTAACATATTATTCACTATTCAAAAACGTGAATATACTACGTTAACCAATTTCATCACTTCTATACGTTTCATTTTAAAGGATTATTCACTGTCTAAAACGTGAATATAACTCCATAAATAAGTTATAAAAAATTACTTATCAAAATAAGTCGTTGCGAATTTATAAAAACAATGTTTATAAATTCCATTTCTATTTGTTTTATAACAACTTCCTTTTATAAACCTATTTCAATTTATAACTCAATTACACACCAAAAGTTCATATTATAAGTTAAACACTTATAATTTATTTGTTTATAAAATCGTTCCTTTAAACATCATAATTATAAATCTTATAACTTATAAGACTCATTTATTTACCCAAAACCATTATTTTAAAAACTTTACAAATTTTATAAACCTATTGCTTATAAAATTCCATTTATAACTTCACCGTTTATAATTCTATAAATTTCGTTCATTTATGAAATTCATTCACAATTCATTCTTACACTTATGAAAGCTCGTTTTATAATTCCAACATCTTTAATTTATAAATATCAATTTATAAATTTCTTATATAAATCAATTTATACTATTATTCTTTTAAAACATCTTTAATCCCCTTTATAATTTCACCATTTTTGATTTATAAAATAATCAAATTTTATAAATCCTATATTTTCAACTTTTTATAATAAATTCAAAAATCCCGATTAAACTATTTTATAAAATCATTAGCCTCATATTTTCAAAACTCAACCTTTAACTATATTTCTCAAAAACCCTAATTTTTATGACATTAAAATTATAACGTTTATTTATTTAAAATGGATCAATTCAAAAAAATATTTTATAAACGTATACTCTTCAAAAATCACTTTAAAATCCTTTTAAAATTCCAAAACTTGGCCCAATGATGCTACATACCAAATAGTCAATCACGACAACAACGACATCATATATCAATATGATAATCAACGAATATCAAAATATTCATAATTAAATAAATACTGTTGAGGAATCCAGTTGGATCCCTCCAACCTGTTTTCCTGCATCCAAAGATGTTAGCACAATACCAATTCCGTTCCAGTACGAAATTATCGCGGTATATGGGATTTAAAATATTATCCGCTTAATAGACGGCGCAATAGGGTCTCATCCGCTATACAAATGCGGGAAATCAATAAGTGCAATATATACATATGCCAATATATATATTACTATTATATATAATACCAATTTCACTGTTTATGAAATATTCGCGGTATATGTTTTTAATAAATAACATCCGCTTACTAACGGCGTATAATGTCTATTTTAACAATCAATAGATAACAATCATCATTCAAACATGCATTCAAATATTTTAAATCTAACTATTTAAAATTAAAAATCAAAACTGATTCGATTGAGTGAGAAGTTCTCACCTTGATTTCAATTTCGTTTTAGCGATTTATTTCGAATAAAATTAAACGGACGTTTAATTTTACCCGAAATTCTCACTAACTCCAAACGACTCCAATCCAATTCCATTGCGTAGTGCTCGTCCATACGATTCCAACGCAACTGGTTTCGTGCGTTTTCGACCTCGTATGAAAAAGTTATGATTTTATAAAGTTACACGATTTAAACTAAAATTAATTTACAACATTCTTTTACATTTTTAACCTACTCCAAATCACAGCCACAAGATCCAAGCCATCCACATCTGAGCCGTTCACTGCTTCATCTCTCCCACGCGTATCCCCCTTCCAGTGAACGCAACATGAACCCATCTATACCCATTTAGGGTTTAAATTTGCAACCACCACGCCAACTTCCAAGTCGATCAACAACTTCCTTATTGAAGCCCCTAACCTGCTCTACCCACGCCAGCAACCACCATGAGTTCGGCCACACCTAGCGCCCTGATTTGCATGCGCAACCTCGGCCATACGCGGCCAATTATCTCTCTCTACGCTGCGTTTTAGACGATCATCACCGTATAGATCTTTAGCTCTCACTTAGATCTACATCTTTCATGTTGAAGGGTTCTTGAATTGGTTGATGGATTTGGAGGATTTAAGGGAGGAATAGGAGATGATTTCGGCCATTGGTTGCTAAGGGTGGCGGCTGAGCATTAGGTTTAGGGTTTTATTTTATTTTTATTTTGTGAAGAGGATGGTCTTTTATAGAAGTTTGAACGACACTATTCATCCCGGATTTTCCAAACTCCGATTTACGCGCGGTGACCAGCGTTTCTAGGGTTTACCCCGCGTTCCGGACACAATGGAATAAGGTTCGAAAGCTAATTCGGTCATCTGTGCGAGTTATGGCAATAAACGTTCAATTTAAATTAAATCGATTTAAACGATTTTCTAGGCGTTTTAGCTTGCACCGGACAAACGGTAAATCCGATTGATATGAAATTTGAAACCTTACAATAATATCACATTACGGATCCGATGAAACTGGTTTCGTCGAAATCCGACACTGTTTGAAAAATGGCTATTTTAACTCGCCAATTTAATATTAAAAACAATTTCGATGCGTTTCGAGCTGCCACGATCAAACGATGACTCCGATTGCTACGAAAATAGAAATCCGATAATAACAAAATATTACGGATCCAATGGAACTAGTTTCGTCCAATTCTGAGACTGTTCGAAAATTGGCTAATTTCACTAGTCGATTTAAATATTAAAATATTCAATTTTCACAAATTAACTCTTAATTCGATTTTAAAAGTTCTAAAATATCGTTCTAACTTCAATATGATAAAATAAAATTTCACAAATCATTTTCAATCATATTTAACCCAATTTTCAATTATTTCTGTATTTAACATATTAAATTATCGATTTAATTATCCAATTAAATCCAATTATTCGAAATAAAATTTATTCGACTTATAAATTTCACTTATTAATATTTAAAATAAATTAAATATTCAAATTTTAATTAATTAAAATTCTGGGTCGTTACAGTACGTGGCCTAGATCAACGTACCGAGGATCACTCCCGACCCCTGCAACACAAGGCCGGAACCATTCCTTACTGAACAGTCCCGAACAAGATAAACCCCGGCAGTTGTTGCAATCAACCGTCCACACAGTCGAAAATAAAGAGACATCTAGACAGGGGAATATCCTTGTCCTGCTTGGGCATAACCCACCTAACCTTGCTGCACCTCCCCTGTTTTAGCCATTCCTGGTTGATGAGGCTTGAGGCTGCGATTACCTTTAGAGAATACATTTCTTAAAATGCTCATCGCCCACCTAACGATGTGTTGAAAGCATTCAATCCATACAAGTTCGTTCCGGGTTCGAACGAAACCGAAGGCATTATTTCGTTACACTCATTTTGGAATCACCCTCAGAGTTAACGACGATAACCCTTGCATTCTGATTACACCATCTCGACCACCATTTGATAAGTCACAATTTGGATCGATGTGGTTTTCGGGGAATCAAATTTGATTCTTCTGATCCCGGTCTCATCGGAATCCAAACGCCATTTTAAGGGTCAAGTTGTCTATTTAACTTAACAGTTCAATTTAATATCAAGAATTCACCTAACAGGGTATAACAGATAAATCATACATAGTTATCACAAATATCCATAATATATCATAACATATCACAGAAACATCATCAAACAGATATCAAAGTAAATCAAACAGAATTACCAATGCATACCCAACAGTTTGGTTTCTTGACTTAATTGATTGCTTAAGAATAAATTATTTCATTCTGTTTAATTAATTACTGATTAATTAACTTATTAATGAATAATTAATTAATTAGTTAATCATTAATCATCCAATCTTTAATTAATTATTTAATTACTAAACCTTTATTCATTAAATATTACTTAATTACTCAGTTAATTAGTTGATTCTTAATTATTAACTCACTTATTTAAAAGTAATTACTTATTTAATTTCCACAATTTACTTTAATAAATCAATTATTATCAATCTAATTAAAGTATAATTCCTGATTAATCACTTAAGTTAATTTCCTGTGAGGACCCGCAAATCCGTACTCCTTGAATATACACTAATCTCCATAGATTAACTCAAGATGAACAGAAATACGAATTCTCAATGTTTAAGAAAAAGAAAGAAAAAGAAAAAGGATAGAAGGAGAGGGAAAGAGATAGGAAATAGAGAGAAAAGAATAGAAAACAACAGAACAATAAAAAAATCTCACAATTCGCTGCGGAACAATATATAATAAATAAATGAATAATCTTTAAACAAAGGACTATATCAGTTATTACATTACATCACATTTCATTACATCATATCATCAGAGTGTACAACAACAAAAAACATCAAACAGCGGAAAAGAAATACTATATACTAGTAATACGCCATGCCATCCAGCTTGCCTCCAGCAACTCCTGAATTCCAGAATATCCTGGTAAACCTTAACTCTTGACTGCCCGTGTGAAAATTGGTGGCCACCCAGAGTTTAGGAAGGAAAACAATAAACTCCGAGTCAGTCATGTGACTGGTGTGAGAACTCAAAACAGTTTATTTATCTTTAAAATCAAAATAGAGGAATATTTTTAAAGTCAATTCGCAATGCTTTTAAAAATGAGACTACCATAAGGCCTCCCGCACACACACACAATGCAAACGCAGAATCGGAGGAGATTTCTCCTTATGATAATCAAAGATGCTTGATACGCATTTAAAAGAACATTTGATATTATTACTAGTGCATAGTGTAGGAAAAATTCATTTCGAAAGTAGAATATAAATCTTAGCCAACATACGACCATTATCGTATGCCTACTATAGCTAACTATGTTCAATAGCTGGTTACCGCCACATTCCATAGCAGGTTATACAATTAAAACCGTACAAGTGTCGTATTGTTTCTTTGGATTTCCAACGAATGGTCAGGCCAAGGAACTTCCCATTGCCACATGAGAACGCCTCTAGAAGGACGTCCCCGAGAACCAAACCGGATCTCTGCCAACACAAGGCCGGTTTACCCCTAACTGGGTAACAACTGACACGAGTATGCCATCCCCCGGTCCTTTGGGACCTTTAACCGAGCGCTCGTCATCAACATCACACAATCATAAATAAAGTGTTTCAACATGAGTAAGTATCTGGGCTCCATACCATGATACCACCCTTTTCCAGAAGGAAATGCACATACCCTAAAGGGAGCTACCCCTCATAACCTTGCTGCATCTTTCGTGTTTTGACCATTCCGGGGTGTGAGGCTCGACGAAGTCTCGTCCACAAAAACATACTTTATACAAAAGTCATGCTTTGGGTCAACAAATGATCATAGAAATGATCACCAAGATAGACGATCAAATAAATGATCCTATCACAAATGATCAACACAATGATCATTTCACAGCAACACTCAGCATGTCACATTACCAAATTGGGAATATATCGCTGATAACCATCAACTACATAACCTCTGAGCTCGTACGTCTCAGAGAAGGGTGTTAAGCTAAAAGAATAAATTCTCCGCCACCAACAGAAATACATTTGAAAGAAATCTGCTTTATATCTCAATTTGTAACGTCAGACATACAATCCATACAAGTCTATTCCGGGCTCGAACAGAACCGAAGGCGCTTACACAGAAGTCCTTGCAATCCGGATATCCACAATCCTGATCGGATTCCCCATCACATATGGAGAACTCTATACCGGAGCAACTCGGTGCAGAGTCAATCGACAGGTCATCCTATCGCTCTCGCAAATACCCGGTCTTCAACACCGGTCATCAATGCTATCCATTACGTCGCATCACTATTCAGAATGGGTAATCCGAATAACGAGCGCAATAATTTAAAAATAAGTGTAGCATTCAAATTCAGCAAATCACAACAAATACCTTTCAAAGGTAAATATTGATAGTCGGTTATTGAACTATCAATGGATATGCACAACATCACCAGATTCCAAATAATTTTTCCAAATTATTTATTTCCCAAAAATATCTTTACTAGATATATAGTTTTCACACTTCAAAAGTAAATCAATATTTATCTTTAAAAGAATTCCACTTCCTTTTATAAATTCCATAGTGAATTTATATTCCAAAATATCTATGAATATACGATTTCAATTATTCATTTCAATTTATCTTCAAAAAGATAAATTCTCAAAATATTCACTTTATATTGGAAAACATTTCCATACTTACTTAATAAGTACTTCTCAAATCCATTTATTTTCAACACTTGGAAAATATTCAATATACTTAAATCGAGATTAAGTACATATTTCATTCTTTAAGGAAATCATTCTCTTAAACATATTTATTTGGGCCAAAACGAATGTTGCGTAAAACATCGTTACGACGTCCCAAAATCTCTAGTATAGGGATTCGAAATTAAAATAGATATATAAATCCCAATACTATACAAAACATTTCCTTTCGGAAATCATTTACTATAATAACAGTGTTATAGTCCACCCTTTCCTTCTATTTCTCGAAAACGTGTATTTCAACAATGAATGTTGAAATCTATGGTTTCGAATCTCAACACATTTAAAAACATCGCTAGATCGTTTTAATTCTATTTAAAACATCAAATCCAAAACATTTTCTTTAACATAATATTCACTATTCAAAAACGTGAATATACTACGTTAACAATTTCATCATTTCTATTCATTTTATTTCAAAGGATTATTCACAGTCAAAAACGTGAATATAACTCCATAAATAAGTTATAACATTTACTTATCAAAATAAGTCGTTGCGAATTTATAAAAACAATGTTTACAAATTCGATTCCTATTTATTTTATAACAACTTCCTTCTTATAAATCTCCTTTATTAAGCTATTTCAATTTATAACTCAATTATAAACCCAAGGTTCATATTATAAGTTAAATGCTTATAAAACGATTATTTTACAAAATCGTTCTTTTTAAGACTTTCCAAATTATAAATCTTATAACTTATAAGATTCATTTATTTAACCAAATCTATTCTTCAATTAACTTTACAAATTTTATAAACCTACTGCTTATAAAATTCCATTTATAACTTCACCGTTTATAATTCTATAAATTTCATTCATTTATGAAATTCATTCACAATTCATTCTAACACTTATAAAAACTCGTTTTATAATTCAAATATTTTAATTTACAAATATCCATCTTATAATTCTTTTATATAAATCAATTTATATTATTCTTTAAAACGTCTTTAAACTCCTTTATAATTTCACCATTTTCTTTGATTTATAAAATAATTATTTTTTTTTTATAAATCCTATATTTCAACTTTTCATAATAAATTCAATTTATCCCGATTTAAACTATTTTATAAAATCATTAACCCCATATTATCAAAAATCACTTTAAAAATCCTTTTTTTTAAATTCCAAAATTTGGCCCAATGATGCTACATACTAAATAGTCAATCACGACAACAACGACATCATATATCGATATGATAATCCACGAATATCAAAATATCCATAATCAAGTAAATACTGTTGAGGAATCCAGTTAGATCCCTCCAACCTGTTTTCCTGCATCCACAAACATTAGCACAATACCAATTCCGTTCCAGTACGAAATTATCGCGGTATATGGGATTTAAAATATTATCCGCTTAATAGACGGCGCAATAGGGTCTCATCCGCTATAAAATGCGGGAAATCAATCAACTGCAATATATACATATGCCAATATATATATATTGCTATATACCACTATATATATATATCAAAATCAAGCAACCAATAAATCAATCAACAAATTTTAAATATAGCTATTTAAAATTTAAATACCCTTTTGAGTGAGAAGTTCTCACCTTAGCTATCTATTTTGCAGTCCATTTCCGTCTCAGCTTGTTTCCGTGATTTTAAAACCTTGTATAAACAATTTATACAATTTATTAATATCTAAAATAAAAATCGAACACTTAATTTATCGTTCTATTTATTTACTTAACCAAAATTTTATTTTAACTAATCTTCCTTTTAAAATTAATTTAACTAGAATTTCCAATTGAACTAAATTTCCTTTAATAAATTTGTTTAACCAATGATTGATTTTAAATCAGTAATTTAATCTTAACTAATAATTTCTCTTTCCTTTACAAAAAAATAATTTTTTTTTTCTACTTACATAAATATACATACTAATTTTTTTTCTTAAACGGAATTGTTCTTTTTTTGTTGTTGTATATACGTATATATATATATTTTTTTCTCTGCATATGTATGTAAACTTCTAAACTGAAAATAACAAACAGTTTTATACTTTACTAAAATAAGTTTCTTTACTGTAAAGTTCTAATATGTATATACATACACATTTATTTCTAATTACCTATTCAGAAAACTAAAAAAAACAAATTCACCTTATGGAGTTGATCAATGAAGATATCAAGCCCTAACTCAAATACCTGACATCGTGAATCCCACAGCCGAGCTCGAATGCACCTTGACTTCATCGCCGTTGTTATGGTGACATGGCGAATCCTCGACCGACATCCCTAGCCCCACCCAGTATCGCGGCCACTGCCTCGAAATCGCGAATCGCTCAAAACCCTAGCTTGCCGCCTTTGCCTGCCTCGCCTAACGCCTCGTGGTGCCGCCCCAGTTCCACGCGACTTCCTTCCATCGCGATGCTGCGAATCTCGGCGACTTCATTTATAACTCGTGAAATCCTATTCGCACGCGAGCGAGCCTCCCCTCTCATCTGAATTAATTGGCTCGTTCGATTTGAATTGAGAAGAAAAGGTGATGGTTCGGTTTGTTTTGGTGAGTTGAACTGGAGGGTAGCTTCAAACTCGAGAAAGAAGCGGCACCATTTTTTTTCTTTGTTTTGATTTCAAAAATTTTTAGAACGAGAAAAAAAAAGCTTCAGCCATCATATTATTTTCAAACTGCTCGATTTCGCGTTGTTTTTGACTGGCCACGAGTTCGTGAATAAAGTATCTGGGAAGGGCGGCCATTGTTTATTTTCTCTCTGCATACATTTCGAACGAGATGTTGAAGTTTAAAGACAACGGCCCTGCTTTGCACAATCTCCTTCGTGATCTCTGGCGTGATTTTTGGGCGTAATTTAAGGAAGCTACAGTGTTTTGATTTTGACCAAATTCAAATTTTAAAATTTTAAATTGAATTCGATTTAATTTCAACGCGTTTACTTACCGTGTGCTCACATATCAACTCCAAACGCTACGAAATTGAAATCCTATAATAATTCAATATTCCGGATCCAATGGAACTGGTTTCGTCGAATTCCGAGACTGTGCCTCGGACGGCAATTTTTAAATTCAATATAAACGATACAGATTCAAAACTGAATAAAGCAGTTTCAAATTCGATTCTGAAGCTTCTATTATCTTCAGTATTATCAATATGAATTTTACAAGCCTTTGAAATATTATTAATCGGCTTAAAATTGAAGATTCAAATTTTTATTCAACTTCAATAGATTAAATTTTTAAATTTTAATCGCCAATTTCATTCTGATAATTTGAAATTCAAGACAAACCATCATTCAAATATTTAAAATAAATTAAATATTTTCATTTTAAATTGTTAAAAATTCAGGGTCGTTACATTTCCATTAATTAACTTCAAGTAATTAGCTAACGTTATTAAGATTTAAATTGCTTTAACATATAATCTGTTTCTAATTTCAAAAATCAATTTAAAGTTATCAATTTAAGATTTCAAATACAAATTAATTAACATCCTAATTACTTATTATTAATCACATATCTTTACTTACTTCTTTAATAACCTCTTAACTTAAACAATCTAACTATTGTTTAATTTTAACTAAAATATAACAAACACTAAAACAAAAATTATGCATGCACTCAGCAATGGACCGAGACAGCTCCTCCTTCACTCGAGAAAGTCTCGAGTTTCCTCCCGTGCCTCTCCCGTGTCTCTCTCCCATCTCCTTCTTTCTTCACCCCAGTTTCTATACTTCTTCTCACTTTTTTTTTTAAGTATCAGTTAGTAAAGTTGTAAATCAACTGAAGCGCGACTCTCACGTACAACCCGAAGACGAGTACGAAGCAACCCCTCAAATGCCTCGAGCATGCGCACGCGACCGCCCAAGTAAACACGCCAGACACCTCTCCACCACCGTGCACGTGCACGGTGGTGCGCCTCTCCTCCGGTGGCTCGCGACCACGTCCACAAACCCCAATTCGTTCGCTCGTACGGAAACATCACACAAAACAACACGAATGGGTCGAAGGCAAAAATTTGCCTGAAGCTCGAACATGTGACGCAAACACCCACCGTCAATTCCTTCATGCGGCCACCATCCATCACCGGAGGTGATGAAACTCCACCAAAATCTTCGCTCACATCTCCCCTAACTCCACCAAAAATCGCGACCAACTCGATTCCCCGATGATGCCGAAACACAATTTTTACAGAGCATTAAGAATATAAGCACTAAAATCCTACTTTTGATTCAAACTCAAAATCCCTTCATTAAATAATTTTTTTAGCATTTTTCTGGTGTTAAATGGATTACAAACTTACTTCATATCAATTTACAGAATTTAAAATTAACTTGATCATCCAATTTTGACGAAAACCCATTTTTGTTTCATTTCAAAACTGCTCTTAATACTCTTGCGTAAAAATTATAATTCTTATGCTAAAAATCACAATTATGTGTATGAAATCTAATTATGTTACTGAACTTACAAATTTAAACATTCGAGTTTTAATCATTTGATTTCTTTACCTGTAACTTAAAAAAGACAGTGTTTATTCCTTACTGTTATGCTTCAATTTCAATCCCAAGCTTCAATTTTCAGTTAAACAATCTGTACTACTTACATTTCTAGGTTTAAAATTTATTTAAATGGATAAGTATTAATATCCTTTACTTCTTTTACTCAGAAACTTGACAACAATCAGGAATAGAAGCTTCCAATGCATAAATCAATATAGGTCCATATGTTTTCCATTTATTTTCAATATATATATAGATATAGCAACACAAAACATCAGAAAGTTAATTATCATACTTAAGATTTAAGGAAGTATGTTTACTCACCAAGTCACTAGCTTGAACAAAAAACAAGGTGTATTGAAGAAATTGCAGTGGAATTCCCTGAAGCCTTCTTTTGTTTTCTTGTTTTCAGTTAATATGTGTTTGCAAAGCAAATAAATGTTTTTTTTCTCTCAGGTTTGCTTTTAGTTTAAGTTTGTATAAATGAACTGAAAGTTTATAGATGGATATATATAGATGCTTGAACAAAACAGGTGATAACTGGACAGTTTATATGTTTGCATTGCCATTCTTTCTTCTTATTGGCTAAGTAATATTCTGTAGTATGAAATGATATATGGATTTCGGTTGCATGTACTCTATTTATACAAGATGTTATGCTATTAAATGTTTATGCTTTTAATTATGATAACAAGTAATTAATGTTTGTTGATACTTGCTTATGTATGGTACAAAGATATTTATTATTTCGGCTAGCTTGTTTTATGAAAGACACAGATTTTGTTTGCAGATAGTTGTAATTTGTACAAGACAATGGTCTGTTCCATTTATATTGAAGTGAAATTTTTGTTTCCTTATGCATAAAAATTTCAGTAGCATAAGTTTTATTACTGTTTTACATTTATTTTTATTTCTGGACAAAACTCTTGATTGCATAAAGATATCTTATATTAACTTTGTTTTCTTATGCATAAATATAATTAAACTTTTATTATTCCATACTTCATTTATTTGTTCATTTATACTTATATTAATATTATAGTGTTCTCATGTTCATACACTTGTATTTATATAGTTCAAGTTATAACTTATATTCGTATATTTATTACTTTAGTTACATTCTATAATTTATGATTATGTTTATATTTATAATCATTTATTTTGTTTTATATTTATGTGTTAAATTTCCATGTTTATGTTTAATATTTCTATGTTTGTTTATTTTAAACATTATTATTTCAATTTTATTTTATAGGTATACCAGATTAAATATCAACCATATAAAATCTTTGATTTTAGTGTAAAAGACAGATTTTGTTTTAAATGGTTTTCGAAACCTTCTATTTTAAATTTTCAAATCAAAACTTTCTTTTTCAAACATATATAACTGTTAAATATCCAAGATCTCATCAATTAAAACATTGACAAGCTTATATTAAATTTAAATTAGATTAAATATTCATTAAAATATGCTGTCAAAAATTCCGGGTTGTTACACTTATAACTTTCAAAATAAAGTTATAACCCACTTTTATAAACCTTTAAGTTAATTTATAAACCTCTTTTCAAATCTCTGAAATGATTTGTAAACCTTTTTCCAATTTTTAAAACTCTTTATATAAACCTTTCTATACTCCTTTATAAAATATCCTTTATCATTTGTAAAACGCTTTAATAACCCTTTCTGATTGTAAAACCCTTTTTCATACATAAGTTATCATTTGTAAATACCTTTATAAAAATTATATAAGTTGAAAAACCATTTATAAACCCTTAGTCTCAAATTGATTAAAGAATTTAAGTAAATTCGAAACCATACTTTATAAATTCCAAACGAGGCTTAGCAGTCCCAATGGTACTAATTTAAGTTACCATTTTATTTCAATTAATTCCAAGGCACTTATTAATTATTTAAATAGGCCAACATATATGTAAATCCAACCAATTATCAAATTAGAGAATAACATGTCAATACAACTCAACTAGCATATACATGTCTAAACAACATAATAATATGATGGTGATTTGTCATGCTAAATAGATGTCCAAAACAATTTAACCAATAATAGCGGAACATGGATTTATTCTGCTAAACACATGTCCAAACAATCCAAACAATTACCCTATAGTAGAACGGTTTAATTTTTCTAATGAATGACCATACAACACAAACAACACATTCTAACTTATTCATAGTTGTTTGTCCATTTAATAATGTAATGCCCCTGATTTTTAATTAATATTATTCAGGATATTTAATTGGATAAATTAAGTATAATAATGGGTCTTAATAGGGAGATGAGATTAATAAATCAAATGGCCGTGTCTTAATGAATGAACTAAAACAAGACTTAACTAGGAGGAGGAATTTTCCTAAGGGTTAAACTTGGAAATGGGGCAACATTTCTTAGTATAAATCTCTTCCTCCACCTTAATAAATTTTCACTTTCTCGTTCATTAACTCCTCTCCTCCTTTTGGCCGGTCATTAAAAGCTCCAGGAAGAGCATAGATTGAATAAAAACCTAGGAAATTAAAGCTAGGAAATTATCTCATTCTCCAATCAACTAATCAAAGTGAATGATCATGTTATCATCTCAATTTTCTCTGTTTGGATCGGCATGGATTATACCGGATTCATGTTTGTGTCTTGGTTAGGATATAACCATTAAAAGCTTTATTTGGATAAGAAATAGGTGTTTTAATTTTTAATGGATTACCAACACGTTTTTATTCGGTTTTGGTTAAATTTCGAGTGGTTTTGATCTTCATACGCTTTTAAATTTTAATATGTTGAAGAGAACGAATTAACTTATTTTCTAGAATTTTTTCAGAATATTTCATGATGTGTTATAGTTATATAATTTTTTTTAAGGTATGGGACTTAACATTTTGTATAATTATAAAGGAGAAAAGGGATTTTTCAAATTTATTTAAATTTCCAAATAAGGAAAATCGGCAACAATTTTTAATATAAAATTCTAGAAAACAATTAGATTTAGACAAACAAGGCAGGTGGGGTACATAAGAACTATTTCAAACAACATATTCACTGTTTTAACTCTTTCGACAAGACAATCTACCTCCATTCCAAACCTTTCGACAAGGTCGAAAGATATCAAACCTTTCGATTGGATCAAAAATCAATGCACATGGTATCGCGAGATTGGCACGTAGTGAATTGAAAGGGTGGAAAGGTTTAGGGACGAAAGGTTAGAGCTTTCGAAGGAGATGAAACTTTATTTTGATTTCGAAAGAAAATACGCCTGCTAGCTTTCGACAAAGAGCTTTCGACATTGTCAAATGGTTTTAAAGAAAAATGTTTCAATTGGTTTGCTTTCTTGTTTTAAATAAAACCTTTCGACAAAGTCAAAAGATTAGCTTTCGATAGAGTTGGAAGCATAGTTGCCTCTTCCAAACTTTTCGACCCTGATGGAGTCAAAGGTTATCCTTTGAATTATAAAACTTGTCACCTCTCTCCATTGATTTTGAAGGGTTGGTTCCAACACTAACATTTTACTGTTTTTGAATGGTTTCGAAGGGTTTTGACTTCTAAAGGTTTTGGTTTCGAAAGGTTTTGGTTTTGAAAGGTTTAATTTTGAAAGGTTTTGAAGGGGTTACCTTCAATGATTTCGAAAGGTTTTGAGTTTCATTGCTTTCCAAAAGTTTATAAATGGTTTTACAAGGGGATACCTTAGGCTTTCGACAAAGTCGAAAGGTGGAACCTTTCGACTAGGTCTGTAACGACCCAGAATTTCTGTCAATAAAAATTTGAATATTTAATTAATTTTGAATATTAATAAGTGAAATTTATAAGTCAAATAAATTTATTTCGAATAATTTGATTTAATTGGATAATTAAATCGATAATTTAATATGTTAAATTATGGAAATAATTGAAAATCGAGTTAAATATGATTGAAAATGATTTGTAAAATTTTATTTTATCATATTGAAGTTAGAACGATATTTCAGAACTTTTAAAATCGAATTAAGAGTTTATTTGTGAAAATTGAATATTTTAATATTTAATCGACTAGTGAAAATAGCCAATTTTTGAACAGTCTCAGAATTGGACGAAACTAGTTCCATTGGATCCATAATAGTTTGTTATTATCGGATTTCAATTTTCGTAGCAATCGGAGTTATCGTTTGACCGTGGTAGCTCGAAACGCATCGAAATAGTTTTAATATTAATTTGGCGAGTTAAAATAGCCATTTTTCAAACAGTCTCGGATTTCAACGAAACCAGTTTCATCGTATCCATAATGTGATATTATTGTATGGTTTCAAATTTCGTGTCAATCGGATTTACCGTTTGTCCGGTACAAGCTAAAACGCCTAGAAAATCGTTTAATCGGTTTAATTTTAGATTGAACGTTTATTGCCATAACTCGCACAGATGACCGAATTAGCTCCCGAAACACATTCCATTGTGTTCGGAACGCAGGGTAAACCTTAGAAACGCCAACTGGCACGCTTCGTTTGGAGTTCGGAAAATCCGGGATGAATAGTGTCGCGTGAATTTTCTATGTAAGGACATATAATTCACAAATTTGCAAAAGAAAACAAACTAGGGTTTCAGAAAACATGGCCAGCCGCCACCCCTCAATGAATGGCCAGAAATGCATCTTCTTCTTCCCTCAATCTCTCTCAATCCATGCAATATTTCCAGAAACTTTCTACATGAAACTTGTAGAGCACCTCACGAACTACAACTTCAACGATCAAGATCGTAAAATTCGAAGTGGATCAACAGGAAAAGGAGCTTGAAGGCACTGCGTTTGGGCATGTTTTCGGAGATGATAGGTTGGCCGAGCTCGCTATGCTTGCAGCCGAAGGTTGAGGTGGTGATGAGCTTTCGCGTGGTGGTGGTATGATGGAGTTTCGAGCTTTGAGGTGACCGTAGTTGTTAACCCTAGTTTGCTCTAAATGGGTTCATGCTTGCGTTATTTTCCTGTAGAATGAACGTGAGGGAGGAAGGAGAGAGGGGACGGCCAAGATCTGGGCAATGGAAATTTGCACGGCTGTGATTAGGTTAAGAAAAAAAATTAAAAAGAAAGTTGTATATTTATTAAGTTATAAATTCGTGTAACTTCAAATATTCATATCATTTTCATACGAGGTCGAAAACGCACGAAACCAGTTGTGTTGGAATCGTATGGACGAGCAATACGCTATGGAACTAGATTGGAGTCGTTTGGAGTTAGTGAGAATTTCGGGTAAAGTTAAACGTCCGTTTAATTTTATTCGAAATAAATCGCTAAAACGAAATTGAAATCAAGGTGAGAACTTCTCACTCAATCGAATCGGTTTCGATTTTAATTTTAAATAGTTAGATTTAAAATTCTTGAATGCATGTTTGAATGATGATTGTTATCTATTGATTGTTAAAATAGACATTATGCGCCGTTAGTAAGCGGATGTTATTTATTAAAAACATATACCGCGAATATTTCATAAACAATGAAATTGGTATTATTTATGTACTTGGAGTTGATTTCCCGCAGTATATAGCGGATGAGACCCTATTGCGCCGTCTATTAAGCGGATAATATTTTAAATCCTATATACCGCGATAATTTCGTACTGGAATGGAATTGGTATTGTGCTAACATCTTTGGATGTAGGAAAACAGGTTGGAGGGTTCCAACTGGATTCCTCAACAGTATTTATTTGATTATGGATATTTTAATATTCATTGATTATCATATCGATATATGATATCGTTGTTGTCGTAATTGACTATTTGGTGTGTAGCATCATTGGACCAATTTTGGAATTTTAAAATGATTTTTAAAGTGATTTTTGAAAGTATACGTTTTATAAAATAATTTTGCAATTGATTCGTTTTAAAAAAATAAACGTATAATTTTAATGTTATAAAATTTTGTTTTTTGAGAAATATATTTAAAAGTTGATTTTTGAAAATATGGGGTTAATGATTTTATAAAATAGTTTAAATTG
Source organism: Allium cepa (assembly GCA_030765085.1). Taxonomy (NCBI): domain Eukaryota; kingdom Viridiplantae; phylum Streptophyta; class Magnoliopsida; order Asparagales; family Amaryllidaceae; genus Allium; species Allium cepa. The sequence continues at coordinate 799,838,130 of CM060939.1, forward strand.
GGATTTTTGAATTCATTGTAAAAAGTTTAAATATAGGATTTATAAAATTGATTATTTTATAAATCAAAGAAAAACGGTGAAATTATAAAGGAGTTTAAAGACATTTTAAAATAATAATAATATGAAATGGTTTATATAAGAGATTTATAAATTGATATTTATAAATTAAAATATTTGAATTATAAAACGAGTTTATATAAGTGTTAGATTGAATTGTAAATGAATTTCATAAATGAATGAAATTTATAGAATTATAAACGGTGAAGTTATAAATGGAATTTTATAAGCAGTAGGTTTATAAAATTTGTAAAGTTATTTGAAGAATAAGTTTAGGGTAAATAAATGAATCATATAAGTTATAATATTTATAATTTGGGAAATTTCAAAGAACGATTTTTGAATAGGACTTTTGGTTTATAAATTGATATTTATAAATTTGGGAATCTTATAAGTTATAAGATTTATAATTTGGGAAGTTAAAGGAACGATTTTGCGAACAAATAAATCGTAAATATTTAACTAAAATTATGGACTTTTGGTTTATAATTGAGTTATAAATTGAATAGGTTAATAAAGGAGATTTATAAAAGGAAGTTGTTATAAAACAAATAGAAATGGAATTTATAAACGTTGTTTTATAAATTCACAAACGACTTATTTTGATAAATAAATTGTTGTAACTTATTTATGGAGTTATATTCACATTTTAGACAGTGAATAATCCTTTAAAATAAAATGAATAGAAATGATGAAATTGGTTAACAAGTATATTCACGTTTCTGAATAGTGAATAATATGCTAAAGAAAATGTTTTGGATATGATGTTTAAAATAGAATTAAAACGATCTAACGATGTTTTAAAATGTGTTGAGATTCGAAACCATAGATTTCAACATTTATTGTTGAAATAGACGTTTTCGAGAAATAGAAGAAAATTGTGGACTATATAACACTGTTGTTATAGTAAATGATTTCCGAAAGGAAATGTTTTGTATAGTATTGGAATTTATATATCTATTTTAATTTCGAATCCCTATACTAGTGATTTTGGGACGTCGTAACGATGTTTTACGCAATATTCGTTTTGGCCCAAATAAATATGTTTAAGAGAATGATTTCCTTAAAGAATGAAATATATACTTAATTTCGATTTAAGTATATAGAATATTTTCCAAGTGTAGAAAATAAAAAGATTTGTAAATTACTTATTGAATAAGTATGGAAATGTTTTCCAATGTTAAATGAAACGTTTTGAGGATTTATCTTTTTGAAGATAAATTGAAAATGAATAATTAAAATCGTATATTCATAGATATTGTGAAATATAAATTCAGTATGGAATTTATAAAAGAAAGGGGAATTTGTTTAAAAATAAATATTGATTTATTTTTGAGGTATTGAAATTATATATCTTATAAAGATATTTTTGGGAAATAAATAATTTGGAAAATTATTTGGAATCTGGTGATGTTGTGCATATCCATTGATAGTTCAATAACCGACTATCAATATTTACCTTTGAATGGGTATTTGTTGTGATTTGTTTGAATTTGAATGCCACACTTATTTTTGAATAAGCGCTTACTATTCGGGTTAGCCGGGAAAGGACCTTGGGGTCGTATAACCCATTCCGTGTATGTGATACGTCGTTATGGATTGCATTTGATGACCGGTGTTGAAGACCGGGTATTTGCGAGAGCGATAGGATGACCTGTCGATTGACTCTGCACCGAGTTGCTCCGGTATAGAGTTCTCCATATGTGATGGGGAATCTGATCAGGATTGTGGATATCCGAATTGCAAGGACTTCTTTGTAAGTGCCTTCGGTTCTGTTCGAGCCCGGAACAGACTTGTATGGATTGTATGTCTGACATTACAATTGAGATATAAAGCTGATTTCTTTCAAATATATTTCTGTTGGTGGCGGAGAATTTATTCTCATAGCTTAACACCCTTCTCTGAGACGTATGAGCTCAGAGGTTATGTAGTTGAATGTTATTAGCGATATATTCCCAATTTGGTAATGTGACATGCTGAGTGTTGCTGTGAAATGATCATTGTTTGATCATTTGTGATATGATCATTTGTTTGATCGTTTATCTTTGTGATCATTTCTATGATCATTTATTGACCCAAAGCATGGCTTTTGTATAAAGTGTGGCTTTATGGACGAGACTTCGTCGAGCCTCACACCCTGGAATGGTCAAAACAGGAAAGATGCGGCAAGGTTATGAGGGGTAGCTCCCTTTAGGGTATGTGCATTTCCTTCTGGAAAAGGGTGGTATCATGGTATGGAGCCCAGATACTTACTCATGTTGAAACACTTATTATTTTGGTGTGATGTTGATTACGAGCGCTCGGATAAAGGTCCCAAAGGACCGGGGGTTGGCATACTCGTGTTTAGTTACCCAGTTAGGGGTAACCCGGCCTTGTGTTGGCAGAGATCCGGTTAGGTTATCGGGGACGTCCTTCTAGAGGCGTTCTCATGTGGCAATGGGAAGTTCCTTGGCCTGACCATTCATTGGAAATCCAAAGAAACAATACGATCTTGTACAGTATTAGTTATAGAACCTATCATTCACTTATGGTGGCGGCCCACTGTTTGGATGGTAGCTATAGTAGGCATACGATAATAGTCGTATGTTGGCTAAGATTTATATCTTTATTTTTGAAATGATTTCCTCTACATTATGCACTAGTAATAATATCAAATGTTCTTTTTAATACGTATCAAGCATATTTGACTATCATAAGGAGAAATCTCCTCCGATTCTGCGTTTGCATTGTGTATGGGTGCAGGAGGCCTTATGGTAGTCTCATTTTTTAAAAGCATTGCGAATTTACTTTAAAAATATTCCTCTATTTTGATTTTAAAGATAAATAAACTGTTTTGAGTTCTCACACCAGTCACATGACTGACTCGTAGTTTATTGTTTTCCTTCCTAAACTCTGGGTGCCCACCAATTTCCACACGGGCAGTCAAGAGTTAAGGTTTATCAGGATATTCTGGAATTCAGGAGTTGCTAGAGGCAAGCTGGATGGCATAGCGTATTACTAGTATATAGTATTTCTTTTTCCGCTGTTTGTTTGTTGTTCGTTGTTGTTCACTTTGATGATGTAATGTAATGTATAAAATGTAATAACTGATATAGTTCTTTGTTTAAAGATTATTCATTTATTTATTATATGTTGTTCCACTGCGATTGTGAGATTCTGATGTTGTTCTGTTGTTGTTTCTTTTCTGTTCTTCTTCTATCTTTTTCTCTCTCCTTCTACCTCTTTCTTTTTCTTAAACCCTAATGGTTCGTATTTCCGTTCATCTTGAGTTAATCGATGGAGATTAGTGTCACTTCAAGGGGTACGGAAAAGCGGAGCATTATAAGGTCGAAAAGAAAACCTTTCGAAAAGGTAGAAAGGTAGGATCTTTCGACAAGGTCGAAAGGTATGATTTTGTGATGCTTTCAAAAGGAAAGCTTCCGAAGGGCTAACTTTGGATGTTTATTTGCTTTTAAATGGAGCTTCATTCGAAGGGGTTTAAAACGCTGTTTTAGCCATTTTTCCTTAAGTAAAGTTTTGCTAATTTGAAGGGGTTACTTCGAAGGGTTATAGCATAAAATACTTATCTTTGTTTGAATATGTAAGGGGGATCCTTATATAAATTGGATATAAATAAACCTTAGGGACACCGGGGTGAATTTAATGTTTTCAATACATAATTTGTGGATACAAAAGAAATATGCTTTCGAAAATATACATTGGGGCTATCAATATATTTTTATTTAATTTAACCTAACTGGGGATACCAATGAGAATGAGTTAAATAAGTGGTATACCTGGGGAAATAAATAATCATGGGGGTCATGAATTTTTATTCATAATCATGGGGATCTTGATATTTTAATTGGCCAAGTGTTGGGTTCTTGGTTAACCTAGGAAAATCAGGGAATGCGTGGTGGATAGCCCACATCAAATTTTAAAGTAAAGAATGTTTTGCCAGAGGTTGTTAGCCTCGGGATTTGGCACCCAAAGGTTCATAGTCATCCTAAGAAAACTATGGAGTGTGCGGTGGATAGCCCACACTAATAAGAAAAGAATCATAGTACTCATTGAACACTACTAACACAAAAACACACCTAACTCTTATATGAATGTGGTGTATGTTGCAAGTGTGCATGCGTATTTATAAAATCATGAAAATGAATATGCACCAATGGTATACAAGTTATACAATAAAAAAAATATAATGAAATACATATTTGAAGCTTGCAGCAGTGCTTATGGGATCTCATGGATTAACCAAAGGTTCCTTGACTATTCTTAATTATCTTGCTCGGCTTATTACCTTTTTCACCACACTTAGATACTAAAGTTATGAATTATTATTCATTTTTTGGGATAATATCAATATAAGTGGGAAAGAAATGATTTATAATAGGTTGCAACTTGAGGTGGTGGTATAAAAATTCTTTTCTTTAAATCGTTTGGTGGTATAAAAATTGACCTATGGTACTAACATTAAAAGCTGCACTAGAATACGTCCCAAGATAACCATGTCTTTCAAGTAAAAGAGAAATTATTCTAGGCTTCAAACATGTGAAGAATCATTTGTTTCACTTGTAATAAATCAATTCTTCCATCATTAAGAAATGAACAACTAATCATTGTTTTGGCATACAATATAAAGTTATCTTGCACTTGATAAAATACAACAAAGAAATACAGAAATGATCAGGAACCTGACATATGAAATTTTATGAATAATATTGTTGTCATAGAAAGATAAAGCCCAACACTATGTATAGTTGTCATTACTAATATATATATATATATATATATATATGTATATATTCATAATGAAAATTTGACAATGATTATAGAAATAATAAAGAAGTTGGGGATGCCTTAGTGGATAATATTCAATTACATTTGCAATTAATCAATGGGCTTTCTTTTCTAATTAGTTCACACAAATGTGATACATGATGCAGACACTTGGTCAGACAAGCTACATACATGCTTAAAGTCACCACCAACCAACATTATATATTTTTAACCTTATTACATAAACAACCTAGACAATATATAAGTTACTAAAACTACCGATGAATAATTCAAGTTAAATTTTTTAGACGATGTACGTTTCAGGTGTTGTTGGCTCTTGAGCTCTATTTTCTACTCTGATAAAATTTTAATTTATATACATTTGACTTAACTGGGTTAACTTGGACAACCATATTTAAAATTCAAAAGGTTAATACAATATATCCTATATTTAGTCACTGCTCACATTATGGCCAATTATGACAAAGTATAGGTCAAAATAATTCAAATATTGCGTAGACAATCATCTGAGAACTAGTGTTGACACCAAATTTCTTTGTTCAAGTGACTAAATCAATTATATTAGTTGAGTTTATGACATCGAAGAGTTGTTACACTTTGATCGTCAATTCAGAATGAGTATTGACACGAGTTTCTTTCTTTTACACGAGTTTCTTTCTTTTATCGAGACTTGGAAACATGACGATGAAATGTTATGCGTGCGAAATGGATAAGTAATAATAAAATATAAAATTACAATTCTGTCTATATTTATTTTTAGTATTAACGAAATTACCAGATGCAGTCACGGTTATTACCGTGACAAACATTTCTAAGGGAAATATTTGTTAGAAATTTATAACGGTTATTACCGTTACAATTTGAAAGCGCAAAAGTGCTACAAAATGACATGTTTTTTGTAGTGCTTGCTTCATGGCAATTGTAGGGAGCGACATTGTTTTGGTGGAACGGAGTTATCGTGGGAAAGCGAAAGGAAGGCCTAACTTGGGATAAATTTCGAAGGAGGTTCAAAGAAAAATTTCTATCAGAGGTTGCCAAGTTAGCATTGCATAGAACGTTCGTAGATTTAGTCTCGGAGGATAAATCGGCGATTGAGTATGCTACGGAGTTTGATGAGCTACCCCGTTATGGATATGATACTGTTGATACTGTCATTCGGAGGGATGTTAAGTTTATCCGGGGGTTGAATCCTGAGATCGCCAGAGCAACCATGCCAAACGTCCAAGATCCATGTCATATTATTGTCGAGATGGCTATTCTTAATGAAGAGATGTTTTCTACTTTTGGAAAGGGGAAACAAGCCGAGGTTCGGATCTTTCAGGCTAAGAAGCGAAAGTTCTTCAAGTGGAAATATCAATTTGTATCCATGGCTTAACAAACATAGTTCCCACAGTGCCTTAATCGCTTTTTTCAAACTAGTCACTTGGAACTATACTTGCTATACTACAACTGATAACCGGCAGTTCCCTGCTTTTTTCAAGCTAACCATTTTATCCACATGGGGAGATAAATGCCTTGAGGGACGTATCCCCAAAGGTCCCAACGTATTGGACACCACCATACACACTAACTTATTTCAAATTTGCATCCGCTAGACCGCATAGTATCCCATCATAACCGGGGTTTGAGGCTTGTGAGGCTACGCTCAATTTCTTCAAAGCCATGCTTTTCATAAAAAACCACGTTTTGGTCATAACAGGTTCCACTTTGAATGCCACACTGCCATTCCTTTGATCACTATTTGCCTTGCACAAAAATACAACCCTTGAGCTCGTACTTCTCAAGGAGGGTGTTAAGCTAAGAGAAGTTGCCTTCTCCGCCACCATTGATGTACATCTGTAAAAGTCAAACGTCGTGTCTCAGAAATGCAATGTCAGACATTCTTCCACACAAGTTCATTCTTGGACTGAACGAAACCGAAGGCACTCTCCTACTACCACTAGTAGCGAGTAGTCCTTGCAATCCGAAAAATCTCCACAACAAGGAGACCGCTGCTATAAATAACTATATATTGGGAGCGATCCTGAGCATGTTCAACAAGAAGTCATTACGCCATGAAGATCCATGGTTTCAATAATCATCATCTTCGATATGTCTTCACTTTCGAACGTATACATTGGTTCGAAGTGGTTTTCGGATAGAGATCACCCAAATCCAACTCTAGTTCCTTCAAAGCCAATCATCCCTTTAAAAGATGTGAAGTTCATAAGTGGATATCAATCATCAATCAATTACTTCATCTTTTATCTAATCAAATATCATTCTTAGATATATTCTTTTCAATTTATTCCATTTTCTTTTCAAGAGTATATGGAATCATTAAGCCTCATTTATCAAATCACTTAATTTATTTAAACCTTTCTTAAATCCTGGAATAATTCCAAATCATTTTCTCTTTTACCAAGGAAAACTTTTCCAAATCACTTATTAAATCTTAGTCAAAGATATTTTATATTCAAGCTATAACTTTCATCTTAGGGAAAATATTCTCAAATCATTCATTAAATCTTAATCAAAGATTTCTATTTTAACTTCAAATCATATTTTTGCAAATCGAAGATTTTCATAGCAGAGCACTATTGCCACTTTAAATATGGTAAATTTCACCTCCAGGGACTAACGGTAAGTAATCCTACATCATGAAGATCTTTGTCATCAATAATCATTATCTTCAGTATATTTTATCTCAAAAATTATATTGAAGGGGTTTTCGGATAGGAATCACCCAAATCCGATCCCGATTTTTCAGATAAGGAATCACCCAAATCCAAACACGGTTCCTTCATGCTAGTCATCGACAAAAGGATGTAAAGTTCATTATGTGGTTTCGAAAATTATCTTGTAGTGATTTTCAGATAGGAATCACCCAAATCTGATTTCAGTTTCTTTGTGCTAGTCATCGATAAAAGGATGTTAAGTTCGTTATGGGGTTTCGAAAATTAGTTTGAAGTGATTTTCGGATAGGGGTCACCCAAATCCGATCCCAGTTCCGTCGTACTAATCATCTATAAAAGATGTTAAGTGGTTAGTTAACATTCAAATAATTTTTTTTCTTTTCTTTTATTTTGGAAAAACTTAAATATGATCTTTTAGAGCATCCGGGCTTTCCATTCGATCTATTCCACCCTTCGTCCAAAAAGAGAAGACATAGGTCAGGTAAGTTCAGGGAACTAGTTGCTCCATCCCTACCCTTAGTTAAACACCTTGTTTTATCTTCTCAGATCTCACAGAAGGGACAAACGTACTAGTCGTTTCCGCATACTCAGTTTGTTATTATATTCAATATTCTTCTCTTTTTGTTTAAGTGGTATAAAGGATTCATCTTAACCATTTATTCAAACTCTTATTAAAACTACTAAATCACCTTTAAAATTCTTAATTATTATTTTAAAATCTTTCACAAAAGATTTAGGAAAGAATTGTTAAGTTTAAAATTACCTTTCAAAAGTTATTTCAAACTACTGCGAAAAGCATTGCGAAAAGTGTTGCAAATAGCGTTTTAAAAGATGTATCTTCAAAATGACTTTTATATCATTTAGAAATCCATATTTTCAACTTAAATCTCTTTTAATACATTATAAAATATTTTTAGGATTTATTTCATATTTTGAAAACATTTAAAATATCAATTTTAAACTTACCGCAAAAGCGCGATTTTTTTCTGGAAAATTCATTTTGGACATATCTAAAATATACAAGATGAAATTTTGATATTCTTTCTTTATTTCGTTAAATGTATTAAATGTTTATAAAACATTTCTAACTCATTTTAAAACTATTTCCAAAAGGTTTAAGTATTCCATATACGCCATTTTATTTTCAAAAGGAAAGTGATTTCCTTTGTGCTCATCTACGTGCATTAACGTGACTTGGTAAAACAATCTAACAATCATATCAAATAATCAATACATGATGATCAAAGTATACTAAGCATCCATAGCAACCATAACACAACATCAAACATGTATATATGCAAATGGAGATGTTAAGTAGAGTTTCTCACCATAAACCAAAGCGATTAACTTCCTACCAACATTCTAATCAACCAACACTTCACTAATTGATTCCTACTCCATTAAGCACTAGCAAACAACTCCCTCTCCCTTCCAATAGCTTGGCTGAGGCTTGAAATGGAGGTTGGCTAAAAATATAGAGAAGAAACGGTAGAGCTTTGAACTTGAATTCCCAAGATTTAGATCCTAAAAATAGGTCATGTTCTCTTTTGTTTTTGACTCTCTTACTCTCAAAATTTGAAAAACTTGTTAACTGAAAAGTTGTTGAAAATTCATTTCTCTTGAATTTCAAAAAAAATCACTTGATTTTGATTATTTTTTAGGAAGATATGACAGAATGAAGAAGAGGTATTGTCGGATTGACAAAAATGAGGCTCGAAAATGCACTTCAAAGAATTGAGTTTAAGGTATAGCAAACCTCAAAACTAAAATAGTAATCAACATAGTAATTATAGCCACTGGAATTTCATATGGTTTTAAAAAAATTCTTAATTTGGATCTGTTATGATCAAGTTATGATCAAAACAAAATAGCTTATTCTCTGACTTAAAAACTGGGCCAAAAAATGCACTGGAAATAAGTAGAATTTTGACATGGTTAACTTTAGAATAAGACAAAGTGGTCAACATAAAAGTTGTACCGCTGGAAAAATACATGATTTAAAAAAAAGTATTTTGTATTTTGATTCTGATTTGAAGAAATTATGGTCAAGAGAAGAAGAGGTAAAATGTGGAGAAAAGAGGAATTTGATTTGAAGAGAATAAATATTGATTTCTTTTGAATATTTTGTAAATATTTTAACATTATTTCTTTCTAATTTTTTATAAGGCTTCGAAGGCATTAAAGAGAAGAGGAGGAAACTTGAGAAAAGAAGAAGAAGAAATGTGAATGATAGTGAGAGGGAGGTGGGTATTTATAGAAAAAGAAAGAAGTGGTAAATTTACTAAAATAACCTCTTACCAAATTACCAACTAACCTTTCTTCAACCTAAAGAAATCTTCATTTTTTTAGTACTTAACATCATATTTCACATCCTTATTTTATGTCTTAGTCACTTAAAGATTAAGTAAAGAATACCATAATTATATTGGCTTTGATTTGAAATGATTTAATGCTTACTTTTTCTTACTTTTACTAATAACTTCTAGAAGTTTTCTAATCTTATTTAGTAAACATAAACATTTTTATTGAATTAATTAATACTTACACTATTTGAATATATGTTTCTACACAAGAAATAAGGTGCGGCGATGTTGCGACAAATTTTAATCGACAAAACCTTGTTTTTCGACAAAATGGTTTACGGTCACATTTTGACGTTTTAGTTAAACTATTTATTTATGTAAACCAAATTTAAATAAATTTGTATAATTCTATTTTATAATACAAACACTCGTAAATAAATTAACATAACTTATATAACCATTGAAACTTACTTTTCTAAAATCAGCATTTTGTCACTTTTGTCGATATAGGCAAATGTTACTACTTTGTGTATACTTCTCTTTCCAAATCCTATCTAATTTTGTTTGAATCATATAACCTTACTTATTTTACATTTAAAATCACTATAAATATTATATTTTAAAGTGGTCAAATTCTGGGTCGTTACATTCTTTCCTACTTAAAAGAATTTCGTCCTCGAAATTACCCAAACAAAAGTTTACCTTAAACATTTATCTTTAAACTTAATTCTACATAATATACATAGATCATCTGTATGAAATGTCTTATTCAATCTCCTATTCAAATACACAACTTCATTTCCAAACTATTATCGATCCCTTGATCCTCTAATGCGGACTTTAATCAGGCACTTTGCTCAGAAACCTTTGATTTCCTTGCACATTGCTCAACTATGATAGAAAACTAAATTACCTAACCAAACATACTCATCAATGTTCATCGTCAAGAATCGAGTGATAAATCTTTTTTCAGACCAGTGTAAACACATCAAAATTCTGTGATGAGATGATCTACATATAACATATGTATTTATTAACCCTCAAAACTTTCATAAACTTTTATCTTAAGCTCAAACACTTTATAAAGGTGCTTTGATAATCCCTTTAATTATATATTTTCAAATATTTTTATTAAAGGAAAATATTCTAAGGAAATCATTTTTCAATCAAATATAATTATCTTTATTATAATTTTTTTCCATAATCCACTAACTTAGTATAGTTCCTCTAACACTAATATTATTTATGAATCATTTCGTAAAATTGTTACTTAAGTTTATTACATCTTATAACTTATGTAAATCAATCTTATTTTAAAGACTTAAGTCCAAATCCTTAACTAATGCTGGGATTCATTAATAAAACATTTTCCATGTTATAGTTACCTTTTTAAAGAGTCGTTATTTTACTTGATTGTTCATGATGTAAATCTATATTTGTATGACATACCTTTACATCCTAAGAGTATATACAAATCATAAACTTCAAATTGGTTTTACTTAAATCTGTATGTCTAACAAATTTAAACTTTGTTGTAATTTGCTATTATCTCAAATTCATAAGTTATAAAACATATTTCTTATTTAATAATATTATTAATTTCTAGCTTTGAAAAACAAATTTTAAAATCACCCGAATTTAGTTCCCCATAAATCTTAAAATCTCTCTTTTTTGCTTTATAAATCAGATTTATAAATTATGTTTATCTTATTTCACTTACTCATGGTATTTCACAATTTTTTTACCAAAAGTTTTCATAAATTTCTTAGCTCTGAATTGGGTATGATTCGAAAATTTTCTGCTATCCGAAATCGTCGAGAATTCCTCTTTATTTTAGCAATTAGCGATCCTAATTTATCTTTAGTTTAAATACTTTTATAAAGATTACTAATCAATTTCTCATTATTTCTTTAACTTAAGAAAATAATATAGATCGAGTAACTCCACCATAATCCAAGGAACTGGGTATTACCAATTGTATTATATATCCTCTTAACAAGAAGAGTAATACTTAAGAGAAGTGTTTACCATCCGAACACATCTCTTGCCCATTTTAAGTTTATTTTCGAGCCAATCGAATTAGTTATCATAAAATACCTCTTTTTATTTTAAATAATACCATTTTCAAAATACTTTATTGATTATTTATAAAACCTGTTTTATAAATTCATTTTATTTTATATTAATTAACTTCATTTAAATTACCACAATTCTTTAAATTACTTGAATTTAAATTCTCATTCCTTTTATATTTGTCTTTTTACACAATCATTTTCTGCTACATTTTTATCTTATGTGTTCATTTTTGAAACAAATCTTATAGTCAAACAACTTATATTCAAATCATGAAACATAATTCACAAGTTTTTTGTACTTAAACTTTTAAATCAAACAATTGATCACTTTATGATAGCAACTACACATTATCATTTCTTAATTTATTATATTGGAACAAGTATTAAAGATCTTAATTACCTTTTCAGATTTCTTACTTATTGGTAATCTTTATGAAGCATCTTATAGTCAAATTGTGAAATTCTAATCACAAGATGTTCATATTTAAATTTAACTAATCCTGATTTGTAACTATATAATTTTTCAAAATATATACTTTATATTCAAAATATAATCCTATGTAAAATTATTTCATTTATCAATTTTTCAAAATTAGTTTGTCGGTTCGTCTAGTTTAAATGTTTAGGAATCTTCATCGATAACGGTGATCAGGCGCATCGATCAGAATCCATAAATCACTCGGTAGATAAATCCGCACAAAATAATTTATTAGTGACAAACAAATACACGCTCATATATAATACACTCAAACTCATTCTAGGGTGTTACTAACCCTTATCTCTAATGATTTACTCATCCTAGGGTATTACTAACCGTATCTCCAGTGAGTCTTTACCCCACCAAAGCCAAGGTTCTTGCTTAACCTTCGGTTCTGATACCAAATGTAATGTTCCGCTTTTCCGTACCTTTTGAATCGACAATAAACCACACATGTCTAACTCAAATTGCACGAAAAGACAGATAATTAAGGGTAGAAAGAAAATAAAGACAAAACAGAATCTCACACGAATGGAATAACATATATTATTTCAATAATAATCTTTACAGCGGAAATTTTTAAAATACAATATCAGAGTCTAACCTAGATTCAGCCTAGACCGTTATGACACCTGCCCTTATAAATGCTGAAAAAAATAAAACAAATGAAATAAATGTAGCGGATACCATACGATGATAAAGATCTCCAGCTCTCCATTGGAAAATCCAACTGTCTTTAGCTAAACCTGAAACTACTCGGACCTGACCCGAGTATTAAAAATACTCGGATCAGGCTTGATAAACCAGCGTGAGATACTCGAAATTTAAAATGTATAGATCATGACGATGATATCAAAACCTTTGAAAAGAAGGGTATCTCGTAAGACCACGTCCCTCAAGGCATTTATTGACCCATGAGGATAAAGTGGTTAGCTTGAGAAAAGCAGGGAACTACTGGTTATCAGTTGTAGTATAGCAAGTATAGTTCCAAGTGATTAGTTTGAGAAAAGAAAGGTCATATGAGATACCCTTCTTTTCAAAGGCTTATGAATTAATTAATACTTACACTATTAGAATATTTATGTTTCTATATAAAAATAAGGTGCGGCGATGTTGCAACAACTTTTAATCGACAAAACGTTGATTTTCGATAAAAAGATTACGGCCACATTTTGACATTTTAATTAAACTATTTATTTACGTAAACCAAATTTAAAAATAAATTTTTATAATGCTATTTAAAAATATAAACACTCAGAAATAAATTAAATTAATTTAATTAACCATTGAAACTTACTTTTCTAAAATCAGTATTTTGTCACTTTTGTCGATATAGGCAAATGTTACTATTTTTATGTATACTTCTCTTTCTAAATCCTATACAATTTTATTTCAATCATATAACCTTACTTATTTTATATTTCAAATCACTTTAAATATTATATTTTAAAGTGGTCAAATTCTAGGTCGTTACAGGTAGTTTACACCGGTGCATGTGGTAATGGGTTAGGTGATGTGTTAATGTAGAATAGAAAGGTTATTGCCTATGCTTCTTCATAGCTTAGACCACATGAAGTGAGATACCCTACTCATGATTTAGAGTTGGCAGCAGTAATCTTCGCATTGAAGGTGTGCAGATTATCTTTTGAAAGAAAGGTTTGATCTATTTACAGACCATAAGTCTTTACGGTATTTATTCTCTCAGAAGAAGCTGAACATGAGATAGAAGAGATGACTGGAGTTTGTTGCAGCTTATGATTTTAGCATCGAGTATGCACTGAGAAAAGGAAATAAGGTGGCGATCTTAGCGGGAAACGTCAAAATGTGGTGTTAGCTATGTTGGCGGAATGGAAAGACTTGGAAGCACTGGTTGCTTGCAGTGTGCAGTTGAGGTCGACTTCTGGATCTAATCGGAATATCGCCGTGATGTCTTGTTTGAAAGTTCGACTAGTTCTAATCGAACGAATTGCTTCTAGGCAGAAAGAGGATCCAGTATTAGTCAAGAGGATTAGGAGGTTAGAAGCTAGAAATGAGATTGATGATTTAGAGGATTTTATTCTTGACCGCAGGGGTTGGTTGAGAAAGAAGGAACGATTATGTGTTCTGGACGTTGGAGATCTTAGGAAGGAAGTTCTTAGGGAATGTCATCGATCGAAGTTTACGATTCATCCTAGGGGAACCAAGATGTATCAGGATATGAAGAGAAGTTTATTCTAGGAAGGAATGAAGAGGGATGTAGGCTTATGGGTAAAACAGTGTTTGTACTGTCAGCAAGTAAAAGCCGAACATCAGAAGCCTACTGGTTTGCTAACCCTTATGATGTTCCAGTGTTGAAGTGGGACTCGATATCCATGGATTTAATTGACGGGTTGCCAAGGTCAAGCCGGGGTAATGAAAGTATATGGGTCATAGTGGACAGACTGACTAAGAGTGCCTATTTTATTTCGGTAAGGTCAACCAGGACGGCACCTGTTTTGGCTAAGTTATTCGTGAAGAACATCGTTAGACTGCATGGAATTCCTAGTTGTATCGTCAGTGATAGAGATATTTTGTTTACTAGCGAATCTGAAAGAGCCTACAGAGTGTGTTAGGTACGAAGCTTAAGATGAGTACCACATATCATCCTCGGTTATTCTAGTGGAGCAAGTGAGGCAGAAATTGCCAATTTAGGCATAACCATAGGGAATTCTATTGGCATCCCTACAAATGTGTACGACTGAGGTAAACTAACTGTGCATACAAGAGATGGGTAGGTTGATGTCTTGGTTTGGACTTGCGAAGTTACAGAAGCTCCAATTGCATTTCATCTGTTCGATCGTTTATTTGACTTGATTTTTCCTTATTATTGTTTTTTGCTAAAATTCGAAGCACTTTCCTTTCACACTTTATTTCTCACCACCACCATTTCGAGTTCCAAGATATTTGGATGATTAATATATTTGTGTTAAACGTTTATTTAAACAATTCACTATCTTTGGGTTCAAGGTCTATGTGGATACTCTTTGGAATACACAGTGAAGAATCAAAACAGGTTATCTAAAATATTTTCAAAGGTTGGACAATCTATTACTTGCAGCATCTAAAAAGAACCTTTAACAGAACTTAGGATGCAGGTTGTCTTCTATTTGGTCCTTTCCATCCCTACTTACGTTATATTAATTACTGAATGCTTTTTTATTTCATTGGTACTCTAAACCAAAGTGTGGAATGAAAAGGTGGGGCTCTAAAGGAATGCCTCCAAGTCACGATACTTCATTGACACATAGAAATATCGGTTCTACCAGACAAAGAAATGCTCCAGGAAAGGTATGAATCTTTAGTGTTACAACACCACTATGTGTTAGTCTTGCTAAATTAGAAAGATAATTTAAAATGCTATCATTGCTTAGTATTTGACCTCAAATAAATTTATTTTTAGGTTATCAAAAATGTTAGTTACTTGATATGTGTAGCTATTATAGCATTTTAAACTTTAAAGTACATTTTTTAATGTAATATTCTTGATATAGTAAGGCACATGGAGTTGTATTTTTTTAAAGAGGTCGTCATTTTTATATTTGTGTATGAACAGCGGGAGTGGGAATATATATACATTTTTTTATGTCAAAATTCAAAAGAGAATATTACTACAAATACTATTAACTAAACTCAACAGCGTTATTTATATAATATGACTTGGAAGCATTTAGAGTGGAAACTGCTTGAAATACCATCAAATAAATTCAACTGAATTAATTTTGTAACATAACTTGGAAGCGTTTTAACGATCTAGTAGAATGTGACGTGAAGGTCTTGGTAAGATGTATATAAAATGACACCATGGAAGTCAAGAAGTGAGACTAAACCAGTGTGTTAGTTATTTAATAAATAGGCTTTAAATTCACAGCTGTTTGCAACCCACAATACGTGCAATTACATAGTCATGTTTTTGTTCATGTCGTATCACAAAATTTACTTGATTTATATTCAATGGTCGAAGTATTTGCTTTAAAGGAATCATTAATAGCTACAAACAGTCACCATTAATTATTTTTGAAACAAAAAATGACATGTTTTTTTTGAAAAAAAATAAAGATTGTATTTAGAGACTTTGTTTGGAAATTATAACGCTTGGGATATTGTCTAACCATTTGGAACATAATTTGTAAAATAGAGGGGTTGAAGATAATCCAAGAGGGCAGTGGTTGTTATCTTATTGAGTGAGTGCAGTGGAAGCCAAGAGATTTCTTCCCGGGGAGTAACAAATAAATTGCGTTTGGTTATGGATTATACTGTTAACTATGATGACATGTTGTCATTGTGCAGCTTATTTTTGAGGAGCTATCTGAGCAGCTTCGAAGCAAAGAGAAAAAAAAGTAAGTAAAAGGCATACAAACGAAGTTAATTTATTGAAAGGTCTCCACTTTGGTAGAGTATGCCTGATGCAATATTCAAATCTTCTGAAATGATTTAATATCTGTTTATAATTTATATGTCATGTTTATAGGTAGCATATGATGATACGCTACATGGCAATTTGAATTGCATGTCTTGTAACATATATCTAATTTTGTTTATTTTTGTAGCACCATGCATATCTCTAACTTTGTTCAATATACATACATATACACAGATATATATTTATATACATAACTCCCATATAGATGAAGGATATGTATGTACATATGCATGCGTGCATACTCAAAATTCCATAATTAGTTTTCTTGATCTACATATAGCAGATTCTGCTAAAAATATATTCAAACGTAATGTTTATATCATTCAGATTAACATCATATGTTTTAAGATTATTACTATATGTAGATCTTTGTTGTAACAACACGTGATTATACTAATTGATGAATTAGTTCATAGTATTCTATTCTAAAACATGAGGTTTTATTTTGGCATGAACTTGAAAATTAGACAAAAACTAATTTGTAGCTCATTGGTCTTTGAATATTTGTCATACTCCGATCATCATTCATTTTTCTGCATATACAACTCTCTCTAAATTATTTCATTGTCTTCCTTTGGTTTGTCAACATTGCATATGACTCCTAAATATAAGATAACCATTTTTTCCTTTGGTTCAAAATAATGGCTTGGAACTTGGGATTCATGTTGTCTATATAATGGATTTGTTCTTTACAGTTTATCATAGTAAACAAAGTTTATGTATTCTATTGGAAAAACACTCATGACTGAGCATATGGACATGGGTTATTAATAAATCCAATGCATTTATGAATATTGTTTTTACAGCTTCGAGAGTAGTTTTCAAAAGGGAATTTCAATTTTCGGTACTTGAAATTATTGCATCACATAACTTAGTTAAAGTGTTCGACTTGATTGATTGAATACCAAAGTTCAGTCACTAAATCTAATCCCTTTATGAGCTCTGTCTTCTCTTGTTTAGACAATGAATATAAACACAAAAAAATTTGTTTTAAATTTTGCACCTTAATATTGTTAGTATTCATAATGAGGGATGCAAAAACTTGATGGATAACCCAAACAGTAAATTTTTAGTAACAGGCATTGGGAAAATCATGTGAAACTTAGCAATTGTTACTACAGTAAAATGAAATGAAGATATATGAGTCTTTAATGACATATGCAGCATCTGTATCAAGGAGTAGAAAATCTGCTTCACAATATCTTTTGTATGGTGGAATGTTACAGGTCTATATACTTAATTATGTTCATGAATTTCATATACTTATTTGGGATTATTTATATATTCTATCTTGAGATGTATGATCCCAAGGAATCTCCATATCCATCACATTGTCATTTCTTCTCTGTAAAAGTATAAGAGATGACTTGGTAATTTATAAGCACACATCACATATTTATTAACAATAGCTAATTAACTATAAACTTACTGCCATGATCAAATTAGTCAACTCTTCTACTCTAGCCACCAAATGAGTTACTTGATTTTCCAACGCAATCAGCTTTTTTGAATTACCGTAATAAACACCCATTTGAGATGGTACTACACCAAAACCTAGTCCTCTCACCCTTCCCCTATGTTCATTTCCAAAAACATATGATCACCCCATCTCCACTTACTGATGTTGTTCCATGAGAGCTCTGAGCACTACTGTGCTCTTTTATCTTAGCATACAAATTAAAACAGACCATTTCAAGAAAAAGGAAATATGAATAAACTATTATCCCTCAATGTTCAGTTCAATGTATTTAATATTGTAGTGAAATTTTGATACCAAATGTTTGATTTAATATATTATGATGTATACTTTGAGACATACGAGGCAAGTCTAATAACAAGAACAATATGAACAAGCTCTAATATCTGAGGATAACGTCAAATTTTGAGAAATAAAGCAAATAAACAGTCAGTCTCTGCTGTGCCATGAAATAGTAATTAAAAGTATTATGGTATGTACACATACATGAATTTGAGGTACTTATCAAAACATGGATGGACGTAACAAAATTAAGTGACTAAAAAGGAATTAAGTGACCAAAGAAATGTTTCAAGAAAATGATGTGTATATTTTTCAAAATAGCTCTATTATGTGCACATTACGATAATAATAAAAAAATTGCAGTGCAATTGGCAACAACGAAATTCGGTGGGTCTCCATTTTTCTTTTTATGGGCTTTGCACCGTAGCTCGTCGTTAATATATGATGTTCCAGTTTCCATTTTATGCAAATAATAATATTAAGAAGAAGAACCAAAAAAAAATTATTGATGTAAACGTACATGCATTCCTTACCATATCTTCTACTAATCTCGCATAACCCTTTCTGCTCATTGTATGTGGAATTTTATTTTATCTCTCAGTGCTTCGAATTTTTTACTAGTTTCCTACATAGAAGAAATTCATTAATAAACTATAATTTACTTTTTTTTTAAAATGATACTTGGATACAATATATCACTAGGACAGCATAACACATATTACATGTATATATTCGAATCACACTACGCAAGTTTCGAACTTGTGGCCTCTCACGCCAAAGCCGAATCACTTAACCATTGGGACAGTGGTGCTTGTCAATTTACCTTTTAATTTATAATGAATAAAATACAACCTATAACCCCAAATTTCTCTGATGGCTTTTCCTTAACAAAGTCCTTCCACTCTTGAACATTTTCTATAGTATTCGGTTTTAGCATCGCTAATCTAGAGGAAGAGTCGGGACAAGTAGAAGCTACAATAATAGTGGAAACTAATCTTGACTTTGCCTCTCTCCATCTTACTCCCAACATCTTAAGCAACAAATCCTTGTATGCTTAATCTACCATGAATCTTGACTGCACAACAAAAATAACTTTTGAAATAAATAGGATGTTTAATAACGATACAAATATGTATAGCAGGTCATAAGATACAAACAATTAGAATCTTGACAGAGCAGGATGTTATGATTTTGCTCGATTTGGTTGCTGTCGAAAACAAGGAGGCCATTTTTTTTTCTTTTGTCCTTGTCTGAGTGTGTTGGAGGAAAGTTTCAGTTGAACTATGTAGATGAATGAGTTGCTTTAACTGGATAGGTCTTGTTTATGATTTGGGAATATGGTTATTGCTGGACCGGGCTGTTATGTGGTTTTATTTTATTGTGCGGATGTGGAGAAGGGCAGATATATATAGTTTGGGTTGTGATGTGTTCTGTTTTACACACTTTTTTTCTTCCTCGTAAAGGTCGATTGAATCTTTTTTCAAAAAAAGTTATTCAACATTTTCAAATTTCCCTTTTCCCTACATTAATACCTTTAAAAAATTCATAATTTTTTTTACCTTTTTGGTCATACTACTGCGCCTAGCTTTTATTTTTTATTTTACCTTTTTGGTCAGAAGCTCCCCTATTTATAGAGTGAAGAAATGAGGAGAGGTAGCTGCTATACGGTGGTCTTGGGGTTTGTTTCGGCATGCTTCTAGTTTGGTTCGACAAAATGCCTAGCGAAAAATTTGGACCGGCATTTCCAAAATACCCAAATGAAATTCTTCGTTCGAAAATTTCCTTTTCCTTCTTCTCATCCGCTCCTTCATTTTACCGAACGAACTCCCTATCTCCAAATCACCAACACTACTAGAAGGTACCTATGGACTATCCTCTATATTCATACACATCACCAACACTACTAGAAGGTACCTATGGACCATCCTGTGATGTTTCATCAACTGTGTTTCCCTCGACAGCATCAACAACAACTCTACTATTTGGCTTGAACACGGCAACTTTTTCCATCTCCTTAGGCTTATCAGAATCTTCTGATGTGGTAGGGAGCTTCTCCTCTGGATTGAACATAGCAAACTCATCAAAAGTAACATGACTGAAATGAACAATCTTCCAATCAACATGGTTCCAAATTCGATACCCTTTGATACCATCGGTGTATCCCATTTGTTTGCTCTTGTGTGCTCTAGTCTTCAATTTATCATCACCTGTATGGTAAATGTACACAGGACAACCAAAAATTCGAAAGTAACCAAGATACACTGCATTGCCTCTCCACTTCTCCTCTATAATTTTTTCATCTATGGCTAAGAACGGAATTCAATTTATGATATGTGCCACAGTCGATAATGCCTTAGCCCAAAAGCCTCTAGATAAGTCCGCCGTCAATATCAAGCAACGGGCCTTCTCCAGTAGAGTCCTGTTTGTCCTTTCTATAATCCCATTGGACTGCGGATCTCCGGGTGTAGTGAAATATCTCTGAATGCCAGTTGTCCACAAAAGTCAGGGAACTCCCTAGAGACAAATTCACCGCTATTATCATATCTCAGCTCCTTCAACCTAGAACTGGATTAGTTCTCAACAAGCGCTTTCCAGTATTTGAACTTCTCAAAAATCTCTGATTTGTCTTCATCACATATACCCATACTTTTTGAAAAAAGTCATCAATGAAAGAGATAAAATACTTTGCTCCTCCAAGAAAAGGAGTAACAACTGGTCCCCAGACATCTATATGCATGTACTCAAGTACTCACCTCGATATGTGAAGTCCAACTCCAAAAGATACATTAGCTTGCTTGTCTAACACACACACTCTTGGAAAAAGTCCATTTTGTCGAAGCTTTCTCCTTTGATCATCTTCCGTCGTTGAAGCAATTCTAAGCCCTTCTCTGAAATATGACCCAACCTGAGATGCCAAAGCTTTGTGGCATCCAAAGCACGAGAACTATCTACTCCAACACCCAACTCTCCAAGTACCGTGGTTCCTTTTAGCAAATACGGATTTCGAAACACGTCTCCTTTTATACGAAGTAGTGCACCTATCGAAACCTTCAGACTATCCTTCACGATGGTACATTGCATCACAAAGATGCCAATTGTCCTAAAGAAATTAAGGACTTTCGAAGACCTAGAACATACCAAACACTTGTCAAAGTGCATATTACTCCGTCAAACATCCTGATCCTCACTATACCTTCACCCATTGCTCTACAGCTAGCATCAATACCCATAAGAATAGAGCTTCCCTCTCGTCTAATGAAAGAACTGAAGTAATCCTTATTAGGCGTCATTTGGAAAGACCCCTCGAGTTCAGCACCCAATCGTATGAGACATCCGATACTGCTGTAGACAACACATCGTCAAATACAGACTTCTCCACCGCAAATGAAGAAGATCCGTCTTCTTCCTTCTTCTTCAAATCCAGACAATCCATTTTCTAATGACTTGGTTTCTTGCAGATAAAGCACTTACCGTCCTTAGACTTTCCTCCCCTGCCATTACCGGGCTTCCTAGACTTGGAACGCCCTTTAGAGTGTCAATTCTTCTTATCTTCTCTACCTCTTTCAACAAACAAGCCATGACTACTACTTCCACCTCTACTTCCTTTACTTATCTGCTTCATCTGTTCTATCAAGCCCTCGGATAGAAGGCCTGACTTCATATCTTCCATTGTTAATGTATCTCTAGCGAAGATAAAGCTATTAGCGAAACATGTGTACCGCTTTGGAAGATAACATAAAAGAATCATTGCAATTTTCTCTTCGTCTATCTTCAAGTCAACAATCTTCATCTTCATCACAAGATCATCAAAGAAATTCAGATTTTCCTGCATTGAAGTACCTTCTCTCATCCGCACGGTGAAAAATGTCTTCTATAATATCAGACGGTTAGTCAGAGATTTCTTCAAGTAGATATTTTCTAAATTGGTCCAAATGTCCCTAGTAATGGTCTCACTGCTAATATCTGAGATAACATTCTCTTCCATAGCTAGCTGTAAAGTAGTAAACACCCATTTCTCCATCTACTTCCTTTCCACGACTGAGATGTTAGCCGTCAAGTCCTCAGGGGCAAACAATACTGGATGAACTTCATTCCTCACTAGAACAACCGTCATCCACCATTACCACTTCTTGAAGTCTTTATCCCCATTCCATTTCTCAATTGCCAATAGTGAACCTAAGGCGATATACATCCCTTAAGTATAGGGTCTTGTAACAACCGGAGTCGCTTCATCTTCCACCATAGTGTCTAGCACTCCTCATCAACCTTGCAGCTCCAATACCAGACTGTTGGGGAAAATCCCATCAGATGATCAGTCTAAGAGAATAAAAACCCAATACAGTGGAAAACAACTGGATCGTGATTATAGTGAGACGATACAAACATAGATAGACACTAGAACAGACAGTCACAGATTTATGCAATGCAAAAAAATTAATAACACCAGATTTATAGTGGTTCCATTACCGCGAGGCAGTGTACATCCACTTAGGGAGAGGAGATTTTATTAATCACTGAAAGATTAGAGTTACAAGATAGATTCATTTTTGGAGGCTATACATAAGAAGAATTAACTATACAGTCAAAATTCTGCAGAGTTTCAACTTCTAGAATGGCTCTGAAATTGGCTGAAATTAGCTCTCAGTTTTGGCTGCCATTGTTGTCCAGAAGATCCCTTATTTATGGAGTGAAGAAATGAGAAGAGCTAGCTGCTATATGGCGGTCCTAGGATTTGGTTCGGCCAATCGTCGAGTGAAATATTTGGACCGGCATTTCCATACCGAACGAAATATTTCGTTCGGTAAGTCATGGAACGAAATTCTTCGTTCGGAATATCACTGAATGAAATTCTTCCTTCGGCAATTTTCTTTTCCTTCTTCTCATCCGCTCCTTCATTTTACCGAACGAACTCCCTATCTCCAAATCACCGTTCCAAAAACATCGCTTCTCCTTTCCTTTTGCTGAACTTCTTCTTCTTTTCCAAATAAGAAATCTAGTTCGGCTTCCTCCTTATCTTGGCTTAGGGTTAGGGTTTCGTGGCTCTGCTTCTCTTCCTCCGCGAGCTTCTCCTACTTCTTCTTCAATAGGAATTAGGTATCAATTTCAATAGTACTTATTTCAGTTCACTCAGTATGATTTCGATACTTTTTCAACGGTGATGTACTTTGCATTTAATTTTCACACAACATATACCAAAGAAATGATAAGCATGCGAAGAAGGGGGATAACAAGCTTCAAATATTTACAACGGTTGTTGTAACCATTGGTGGTGGTCTAAAAAATATGTACATATTTTTCCTAATGGAACTACATTATTTTATCATGATTTTATATTCCAAAGTATATATAAAAGGTTTCTTATGATTAAAAATGACGACATGTTTTTTTATTATTGAGACTTATTTCAATTGGAAACAATAAGCATTTGCTGTTCTGTTATTTCCAATTGTTGAACTCTGAAACACTTTGGTTATTATCAATCGAACGTACTGCCAAATAAATTACAAGTACAATGATTTCCTACGGTGGTGTAATGCCGAAGAAGTTGTTACTAAATCATTGGGAAACCACCGTGAACTTGTACCATGTTTTCACCACATTTATTGGTTAGTTATTGTTTCCACCGTACCGTTTACAACAAACACACTCTGTTTTAATCTACAGCTATTTACAGCCGACCTTGTATGTGTTTTTTCTCAAGAAAAGAGAGATTAACTGGAAAATGGTAGAATGGTTTTGGGTTTAAATTCGACATCTCAACTGGAATTCGGGTCCTATAATGACTACAGACCTGATATTAAACACACAAACAATCTCAACTGGTTCTTATAATGACATAAGACAGAGACAGTCAGAAATCTTGTCATTATTTTAACTTAGTGATCAATGTAGAGCATTGTTGGTCATTGGTTTGCTTCATCCACCATGATTCTGGAATGTGTTCTCATATAAATGTATTTTTTTCCCTTTGAAATTTTGACTATCTCCGTAAGTTTTATGTGTTCTCCTTAAAAATTTGATTTTCTTTTGAAAAGGTTGAAACTCATCTAAATGTTCTCACAAAAAAAGTTCACAGCATATTTCATACCTGAATACAAGTCCATTCCAAAACAAGTCCATTGTTGGGTCAATTCCAAAACAAACCAAGTGTGATACAACATCCCTTGACGGTTGGTGGATGAGATTCCTACATTTTGAACAAGGGAAAATAATTTTTTCTGGATTTCCCTTCCTTTCTGCATGCCCATATACAAAATTCCGAACAACTTGCCTGTATTCTTCAAACATTCTATAACGCATAAAGAGATCAATAATCAACACTAATAATTACAAGTATAAAGCTGATAATCAAAATTGACAAAACCTTGGTAAGTGGATCCATGCTTTGTCCATCTTGATAATCTCTGATGTTAGAACCTAATGAAAAATGACAAAGTTTTCTAAGGTATTAACTGAGATTATTGTACAATCCATAAATATAAGCTGTTTCAATCACCCTTTCAAGTTTTTGTGTGGTGCCTTGAGAAGAAGGACATGATGAATGGCTCAAGAAGCAAGAATTAGAATTTGATGAGAGGCGCCGAGAGAAGAAGGACCGCGAGAGCTCGATGTTGAGCCATTGTCAATCGCGATGGTCACCAGAGATTTGAGATTTGGGTTAGGAAGAGGAAGGGGTTGTAGAGATTTGGGTTTGGAGATTCATGATGATTTTGAGATTTAGGACGTAGGGCGGCAAATAAAATAATAGAGGGAAAATTGGCACATATTACAACGGACGTTATGAGCGTTGTAAAATTGGCACCTCTTACAATGGGCATTTTTTGACCGTTGTAAAATTGGCATATATTACAACGGACATTTTGTGAACGTTGTTAAATTAGCATCTAATACAATGGGCACGAAAGGACCGTTGTAATAGCATTCTATTATAACAGACAGTCATTGCCCGTTGTAAAAAAGACGTTGTATATGGAATCTATTACAACAGTCCTGAATGAGCCATTGTAATAGCCTTCTATTACAATGGAAAGCTAGTGCCTATTGTAAAAAGGGCGGTGTAATAGGGTATTTTTGTTGTAGTATAAATATACTCTTGACCCAGTCTAAGGTGACAGCTCCTACACTATCTCTATTGGATCACGGTATCAACTTAGGTTAATCACGTAACGTAAGCTCGAATGCCAAATGTGAGGACCACCCTACATCACCAATGCTCATAAAAAAACCTCAAATGCACTGCTGGAGCATTCAGTCGACGTGGGACGATTGTCAAGGGAAAGAAAAGAAATAAAGATGAGGAATAGAAAAGAAGATAAGAGAAGAAAAGAGAAAGAAATAAAATATTATACAATCACATAACATGTCATATACCTGATTGCGCATCAGATAAAATATGATAGTCATCGCAGATATGAAATTGGCGGGACAATAATAACTATATAAACCACATAATCATAGTCAACAGGCTCATACAATAGTAATAGAGTTTATGCAATTGATAAGTAAACTTAACTGATGAACTGTCTCTAATAATAGTAAGTCAACACTATCTTGGAGCCATAGTGTCACTTAGAACGATAAACAATTATAAACTTAGAATATAAGTATAAGAAAGTGTCACCTTTTGCTAGTCCAAATCCGTCTTCCGTCTTCATATCCATCAGCATGCATGATACTCTATGCATGAGATCCTATCCCATGGGATATATTCTAATCCTATATCACCTTCGAATGGCATTTTCAACCAACTACCAATAAAGCAAACATGCAACCAATAAACATAAAAATATCTATAACAACCTACGTATATCTATAAGAATATAATGTGAATACACAGTGTACCTATTTCCTCAATTGAATATCGAAAATTGGAGACGAATGAAAACCATCGTAAAAATGGGAAAAAGGACTGTAAAAACAAAACATAATCAACAAAGCAAGCATTATAATCATTCAAACAAATAAATTAGTCAACCATATACAAAAGAATACCTTGTTAAATTCATAACGATGCATAATATGCTTCTTAGTTTTCTAGCCAACCGACAGACCCTTATAACGCGAACAAATTAGGGTTTCTTTTGATGGAAAATTGGTGAAATCAAACATCATTATTTTGTAAAAACAGAAAAAAATAAAGTACCATAAAAAATGAGAAAGAACATAGGCTGCCTATCAGATGCAGTTGGTGCAATGGCACTATAGCCACCAGAAATTGCGTTGGAAAAAAGGTGAAATCGCCACAGTAGATGCAGGCAACAACAGGTGGAGAAACCCGGCGGTGACTATGAGCTGAGGGTGCTTGTTCGAAAAAGAAGCTAATTGATTTTTCCCTAATTAATTAGGGTTAGCCGTTAAAAGGGAGAGAGAAGGAATGTTGCGGCAATTCATTGCGGGAACACACGTAGCTGAAGCATGAGAAATCTTAGTGAGAAATGGAGGAGTGAAAATGGAGGGGACATGAGAGCAAACTATTCCCTACTCGGTATTAGTATAATAATATAGATATGATACATGGACATGTATTTATACATTAATTAAAATCAAATAAATTTCATACTACAATTGTAAATTTAAATAAAATGCATGATTATATGTAAATTAAATTTAGAAATGTTCTAAATAAATTAGGCTTCATAGATCCAACAAAGATCCATTAGGATAAACAAATTTGAAATTCACTCATAACTTCTATTGCGGGCGGGTTCAGTTCCAACATCGTCCCTATTCGTTTTTATAGTCCAAACACAATGTCTTTGGTTTAATAATAATAATCATTACTAACCGAGCTGCCCTACCCAAAGACGTTGACTTTAAGTTGACTTCAGTTAACCGTGATACCAGCCTCACATAATTGAGGAGATGAATTCTGTTTTGAATCATTTATCACTTTCAATGCTTCCATTCGTCTCAACTATAGTCATTCAATGAACATCGTGACACGATTTAACTATAATCAATGCGGAGTTTTCACATTTATGCTCGATGGTACTTTCAAGTGAGGAGATTATGTAACTTGACGGAGTCATTCCATCACGTGCCTCGTCACTGTGTATTTTATTTGCAACAGTTCCTGTCCCTATACCACCCTCTTCTACCCCAAGCCCAAAACCCTAGTAGTAATGCTTCACCATTACCAGATGATTTAAATTTTAACCTTACAATCTCCTCTCTCTTGAAAACCAACCCTCCTTCCTTTTCCATCACCTGGTCCCACCTAAAATCATCCGCTCTTGCATATTCCCTCCCATCTTTCTCTCTCCTCATCCGCCGTTATGCAACGGCTCGCATGCCCGATGACGCCTACCACACTTTCAACTACATTTCTCAGAACATCCACGACTCCCAGCTCAATGCGAACAGCTGTGACCCCTTCATTGTGCTCGTAGATGCCCTCGTCAAGGAACACCGACCTAAGTTTGCTGCTCGAACATCAGGCTGCATAAATAGAACAACCCTGGTAGGTCACCAGATCTCATTGAAATAACATGTTGCTTGGTATAGTCTTTAATATGAGTTCGTAGTAATGTCTAATTGCAATTTTACTACATTTGATGTATTTTGAAACCTGACATCAGTAGCATAAATATCGTTTCAAGTTATGCAGCATGGGTATATTACAGAATAAGGTTTTGATATGATACGGTATACGTGTTTCTGTATTTGGAGCTATGCGATTTAGATATGACAAAGATGCAGCAAGGGATGAGAAGTATCCATGGTTACAAGAAGTAGAAATTCTACATGTTTGTGTTAAATAAGGCAAGTTTTGTTGTTGTTGTTATATTGCTTATATGCTTATACGAAGGCACTGTATGTTATTTGTGTCCTTAGGTACAAACATTTCAATCACATCGCCTGAAACAATGAAATTATATCAGCGTGAGGTCGAGTGTTGAGCAACCGAATCGTACTCTTTTCTGTTTTACAAATTGCCCTACGCGGTGCCCAATTGTAAGTGATCCATTTAATATTTTTGATTAGTACCAAAATATGTCATTGTTGTTACGTGACTAAGGCCCCTTGTGGTTGTATAAGATTTACAAAGTTTGAATCGAAGCTTCAACTTAATACTCAAAAGAGTAGAACAAGTAGTGATAGCGGAAAGTACTGAAATGGCTTCTTGAATTTCCATGTTTTGTTTATTTTGCAGGATAACATTAAAACCGACTACAATTTTCCATCCCTCCATCCTCCATCCCTACCCCATAGTATTGTATTGTTTACCTTTTTTTGTTCTTGGACCTTAATTTTTCGCCGCTCTATGTAAAACAACAAGCATGAAGTTCTAAGTAACTTTTAATTTTTACCTAAATTTTGTTTTCATGATTGGTTTCAGTTAGGTTCATAAAATAAAATAGGGTCTGGCATTTTGGCTCATTTCTTACACATCGACTCGAACCATGATTTTCACTCATCCAACTAGTGTGTGCTACCTGTTTATATCTGTAATGGAATCCAATGAAATATGATGCATATTTTAATTTTCAGCATGTGGTGTGGCAATGGATTGTGCGTTCATGAGGGAACTGTTCATGAGCACACCTATGCTAATTGAGGCAGCTTACTGCCTGTTCAGCCAAGCCATATTACCACGTTGTGCTTTTATGAAGGTAATTTTTTACCCATCCTCCATAAAATATTGTTATATTTGTTTTATCAATAGAAAGTCCAACTTGTTTTTGTTATTTGTGACACTGTAAACCCCTTCTCGAACTCCCATCACTCATTAGTCAATCTAGCACAAGTTATAGCACAGCAAACCCTTTTTGGATTGGGATGATAATCTCATACTAAAAAATTGAGTTTTCAGAAAATAATTTTGTTTCTAGCATATGCTAACTTAACTATCTTACATGATAACTTTTTTGTGGCCTTTATGCTAGTATATGTTGCTTGGAAAGAGAGAGAATCGTGTGTCTAGTTTCTACACCAGGCAAAGTTAGTCTCTACCGATCATCTTTATATCTTTTTTACATAACCAAATATGAAAAAGTATAAAAGACATTTCTCACATAAAATATACAAGTCAGTTTGAAATTGTTTGTTGAATCTTTTTTTATTGTCTTTCCACTGATATCTGTCCATTTAAATTGATTTACAAATCAAAGACTCAACTATTCCACATGGTTCAAATTTATTTTGGTAGTAGATCACGAAGCAGTGGAAAAAGTGCAGGTTTTGTTGATGTGAGCTATATAAACTTCCAGTGAACAGTTGAAAGAGAACCGTCATTTCATAATTTCGAACATGTGAAAATCTTCCATTCATATTTAGACCTTGTGGAGCAATATGAATATTTTGGCAAATATTTGCTATTTTAAATTTTGTCATGTAATTTTAAGATGCATTAACTTGTAAGCTATTTTCACTTTTTTTCCTATTGCTCCTCTTTTTCATATTCTTTTATATCTGTTCTAGACTTAAACGATAAAATGGATTTTTTGGTTTATTTGTATAACTGGATATGGTAGGTGTTCATTGAATTCAAGCTTTAAATCTCTGATTTCAAACGTAATCTCAGACTAGCATCTCGAATCAAAATTTCGGTGAGATCTCAACATATCATTGATATGAGTATCAAACAAACTATGTTTGAAATTTCGTCTTGTTCAAGCAGAAAAAATGTGATTTTGGAAGAGATCGGACGAGATGAAAGAGTTTTAGAGATTTAAAACTCTAATTGAATTACATTGAATGTCCTTGAACAAAGAAGTGTCTTTAGAAATTAGAAAGAATAAAGTAGTGTTGTTATTATAATCAATCCAAAATTTTCAATATTTAAACGAGAAGGAGCTGGGGGGCAGTGGTTATCACGTTTGCTTTACACGCAAAAGGTCTCCAGTTCAATCCTGGGCAGCTTCATTGTGTTTTACATTTTAGGGGCGTTTTTTCATTCTTCAAAAGTTTCAAAATGCACCTCTTCCAAAAAAACAGGCTTCACGAAAGATCACTGGTTTTCGATGAAAACATGCAGTTTATATTGCAATATTTATTTTCATTTTAAAAAAAGGGCACTTTTTTCAATATCAAGCACTTTTTCATTCGAAACGAAATGCATTCGCAATTTTAATTATGGGTGGTATCCTCCATCAAACAACGAGAAAAACAAAAAATATACAAGGAAAAATGGCATAAATGTTGTATGCTAGCATGAGATCATCAAACTCATCCTAAAATAATAACCAAAAATCCCTAAATAACCAATTTAAGATTAATATGTATAAGAAAAATAGACTTTAAGAAATAAAAAATAAACTAACCTTTTTGTGTTCATCAAAATTAAGATCATCCCCTAAATCTTCAACTAGCTTCAATTAGACAAAAAGAGAGATTTTTTTTGCTTTAGTGTTTGAAATTTTTGTTTTCTGATGATGTTTGAGATAGTGTATGCGAGTTTTACTAACGAATACGAAGATGCCATGGCTATTTCAGGCTGAATGAGAAAACAAATTTTGGTGGCTATAAGCACATGAAAAAAATTTGATAAGCAATACAAATTTAATGGTAGCCGGAAGCATTTTCCTGGATACCGATAGGAGCACACTTTTATAAATTTATTTTGAACTTTTATGAATATTTTTTAATAATTTCAATATTTTCTTATTTTTTAGTGTTTGGATCACTTAGTAATACTTTAATTTCCTTAAGGAAAAACATGTAAAATGTTTTATACTTAAACTTTATGGTAAAAAGTTCGAAAGTTTTTGTGAAAAAAGAGTTTTTTGGTAGAAAATGATTTCTTTTGGTTTTTTCTAATTTTCTGATTTTTCTTTAAAAAAAATAAAAGCTATAAATATTTAAAATGCTTCTTTAACATAGTATGATATTATATTACATTACCCTGGGAAAGGTATATAACCCAATTGGGATTTTAGTTACAAAAATATGACTTTAGTCTTGTTCCTCTTTATATGTTAGATAACTATCAAGACGATAAAATACGTGTTTCGGTATAAATGACTTCGATGAGAGAACATGATATCATGGAAGCGATTTTGTTTGATAATGGTTAGATTTATTCATTATCCTTGCTTTAACTTAATCCATCAATATCATAATATCCGACATAATGCTTTTTATGCACTGACATTCTTTGTTAAGATATCCATATGTTTAAAATAAAAAAACCCTGGTCCTATCAATCTATCATATTAAATTTCCTTTTATTTTCATAAATAACCTCATTCTAAAAGTACTGATCTTTAATAGTTTGCCAAATGGCTAGGTTAGTCTAAGCCGATATACCAGCCCGTTGACTCGCTTACATTTGGACTTAGGCGGTGATTTTCTCCGCTCCAACTATACTTAAGAATCTTTAAAATTCAAGTAAGTTCAAAAATAATGCGATCATATAAGAATGTAACATTAAACCTGAACTTGCTTATATCTCTAATATAAATCTTTATGAAACTTGTGCACATGAGGGAAATTTGCATGTGCTAACTGATGGAGCTTATTGCCTTCTTTAGCCAAATTACCAAGGGATGCTTTTGTGAAGGCAAACGTCTACCCATTCGCCATAAAATGTTGTACGCATATGTTATATTACTAAATAGTCTAACATACAATACTCTAACTTTACTCTCACTTTTTTTCCAATCTTTTTTTTCATTGCTTCATTATACAGCTCTCATATGTCATTTGTATTTTCTCAGTCTTATGCAATTGAGATAGAATACTTCTTCCTTTTGATGATAACTATTTCCTGTTTCGTTTGCAGTTCATAAATAAATGCACCTCAATGAGAGGCAATATCTCTAACTATATGTCTTATTTTCACGCATTTTATAACCTGCTAATTTTAGACAGATATGCCAACAAAATAACTCATGTTTGAACTAGGGAAATTTAACATTATTTCTTATTGTTATTTTCTATATTTGAATTCAAAAAGGCTGGTGGAGAACATGAAAAAAGAAGATGGGCGGTTTTACTTATAAATAGCACCAAATGAGTGGAAGATCAAGTTTTTTCTCTCTTCATCTGCTTTAGAAGACGTCGTTATTGGACTACGGAAATACCGAAGTCTAATACAAACGCAAAAGAAAATTGCAGGAAACAGAGACTGTCTGCTCCAGTCAAAGTCCCCAGCGGGTCAAAAATATATATAATCATAATGCAATCAATCACGACGAATTCAGTGATGAAGATAATGAAAATGAGGGAGTTCCCTCAAGTAAATGGATGGTTAAAATCTTTACAAGAATTCAAATTTCTTCCTTTTCAGTTTGTGTATGAGCTGGAAGAATTTAAAAGGAAAGACCAAAGAAAGTTGAGGAATGTTGTTTTATCATAAATCGGGCTTTTTCGAGCAGGTAACTAAATATTTTTTAGGCCATTATGTGAATTCTTGAAGAATAGCATATATAAACACGTTTGAACAATATATACAATTAGTTACAACACCCTTAACCTTGTTCCTATATGCGGGCTACACCTTTTTGAACTACTTTAGGATAGTTGGAAATCACAGACCTCTTTACGAGCGAGAAAATAATTGGACTACTGAAGTTACGTACTAATTAGAGATGACAATTAAACCCTTTGGGTTGGACCTGGATCCAACCCTGAGAAGCTCGATCCTATTTGATCGGGTTTTTCCGTGTTCGGACTATACATTTTCAAATATAGACTCAAAACAATCCAAGATTCGATTCGAGCAGAGTCTGGTTGAGTAATAACGCTTAAAATGGATATGTATTTTTTATGTTTTTTGATTGGATCTTTCAGGTTGGATTTGATTGGGTTTTCATGATATTTTCACCAACCAGATGCATGTGAATCTTCCATCCACTTTCAAAATCATGCATGTGAATCTTCCATCCACTTTCAAAATGATGTTTTTTAGTGGCATGATCCAAGATCTGTCACATGCGTGATCCTTCTCCGTCTTGATATATTAATCATGAATGGTGGAGTTTATCACAGCGAATATATTAAATCTTTAATGTTTATATTCCATTGAAGGTAGAAGTGTGTAAGCGTGCATGCTAAGCTGTAAATGTGATGTATTTGAGACATATAGGATGCTATCATAATACGCTGACACTCATATGTTGCATATTACTTTATAGTGTTCCTTTCTTTTCGTCATTGTTCAGTTTGATTGTATTGTGTTATATGTAGGGCGGTGATACAGAAGATGGATGGAAGACGAAAAAAGGGGAAATAGCAAGGACCTTATTCAGATTTGGCAACATTGATGGAAAGAGACGCTTCGGAAAGAAGCCCTGGGGTTAAATGGAATGATTTAGCTGGACATATTGAAGCAAGAAGATTCCTAGAGGATGCAGTTGTTCTTCCTCTGTGGATGCGTGAATATTTTCATGTATGTGTTTTACACCTGAGATATTTTATAATTATTTTGAAATTTCTTGTTATGCAAATTTTCATTTCTATTGTTGATCACTTATCCTCTGAGAAAATCTACTTACTCAATTTTGTTAGATGAGCGTTCTACATTATTGATAAAGATTTTCATTTTAGAGCTACACATGGGTTTTATGTATATGCCTGATACTGTTCATGAAAATATGGTTCCAGTTCCTTTATCAAAACCAGACCATAATGAAAATTCTGTACTTCTAATGATTGCATCAACATTTAAAATTACAGGCCAATGCTTTGGCAGTAAATAGTTTTGTCTAATCCCTAAAACATCATTTTGGAAAATGAAGTTTAATATGAGGCTAAATGGGACCGTAATCCAAACTGTCGCCTGATGACTATGATTTAGGGAGAATGGTGCGTGGAGCATATTTGCATTCACATTTGTCCTCACTGTCATTCTGCCTTTTAGTTAAGGTGTATGCCATATAGGGAGATGATAATGAGCTCCACTGAATGATAGCTAACGGTATGGATATCCACATCTTATAGAAATCTTATGGTTCTATGTAACCATTTAGGTAATAAAGTGGTGATGTCAAGAAGTTAAAGCAAATATAGATAATGGCAATAGATCCAAGGTTAGTTTAGGTCCTGAAATATAATAAAAGAGGAGTAAAATACTTTTGAATGCTAAAACAATTGTTATACTGTTCGTTGGACCATTATTATGAATCCACTGCATACGTCGGAGTGAAAAAAATATTTAATGATGCTCCACATGTATTTACGTTGAGATTGAGATGGGTAAGGAATAATTGGCTTTGTTCCTCAGCAGTTGCAAAGTGGAAGAAGAGGAACGGAGGGAGGGAAAAAAGGGAATTGGATGGGGTCTGTCAAACAACCCCGAATCCATCTTAACCTGGTATGGACCTGACCAGAATGATCATCTACAGGGTGGATCCGATGAGAGATCCATTAACCCGTTAATCACACCATGGAAACGGGGCCACATGTCATCAACTAGACTGAGTTGCCTTCCTCCTTAAGTTATAAGGATAAGGTTGTACGAGCCTATAGAACAGATCCTGTTCAAGTAAGGTCGTGCTATGTGCTGTAATATTTCAGTATATGTTGGGGTATCTGTACTTAGAGCAGGTGATGTGGGACTAAATGATTCGTTCATCTCCCATGTATTATATATAATAATAATAGCTATTTGCAATCAACAACTGATGCAATTGGAGGAAAGAAAGGTAACTTAAATCAATCATGTTCTTAACTACCAACAAAGCAAGAGGTGCGCAGGTACTAATCTGAATAATCTCGGTTTTGAATCTTTTGATACATGTAACCTCTTTCATAGGAACCTACTTGCACACACACACAACTCTTCCTAATTTCAGGGCCGTAAAGTGCTTATAATGATAAATTTTAGAACAGAGGCATGAGTGACACGTCTGAATAATTATCATTTTTTACCGATCATTAATATATACTATTATCTTTTACTGTAATAAGGTCTCAAGATCTTACAAATGTATGTCGTAATGCTTCTTTACCAGGAATAACATAGAGAAACATGTCCAAAGAGAGGATATATCAAAAGACTTTGAAGAAGCATTGAAAAAGGTCCAAATATGCGTCATGAAAAGTGGTTTCTTGAGTTTGGATCATCCTAAAGCAATGCCTATCCTCTATAACATTACATGGTTTTCTTTCTTTGATGATGTTGCTAGCTGTAATGTGAAAATATATATGAGTTTTCCTCGAATGCACTAAAGTTATTATGGACCTTGTATTCTTTGAAGTGTCAGGTTGAAGTCAAACTCAGAGAGGAGTTTCTAACCTATTGGAAACAGAACTTCACAACAAGCAGGTGCAAATGACTGCCAACGACTAGAAACCTGATAATTTGTCTACTTTGTGCCTAAATG
Source organism: Allium cepa (assembly GCA_030765085.1). Taxonomy (NCBI): domain Eukaryota; kingdom Viridiplantae; phylum Streptophyta; class Magnoliopsida; order Asparagales; family Amaryllidaceae; genus Allium; species Allium cepa. The sequence goes on from CM060939.1 coordinate 799,873,967, forward strand.
GTAAAACAATAGCGGGATCCACAGGTTGGGGACGTTAATATTGAACATAGCACAAGTCCCCATTCTCCTCCTATTTGAGTCATATGCATGTGTGTTGGTATTGCTTATTTTATGTTAATACTTTATTTTTATATTTCTCAATGATAAACTATATGTTTATATATTCAAATTATGTATTGATTATTTTGTACTCTTTGGGGGGGGGGGTGTGTATTTATGAAATTCATTCCATATTATTTTAGTGCGTGTTTAAATGATTTTTAGCCCATACGCCCTCCAAATATATATAATAATTTCGAATATTATTCTCTGAATTTCTACAGTAGCATCACAAATTCAATTCATGTTGTTTCAAACATACATGGTTAAATGGTCGTCAAGCTATACGTATAACTAATGTTAACTCTCATTTTCATTGCTAATGAACCCACTTCGTATGGGTAATTAAAGTCATTGATTCCAACATAAATCCACACTTTATTCCAACTTAAATTTCATTTAAGTTCTATTTATATCAGTAATCAACTATATCAAACCCAATTTTTAATCCTAAGTCATATAAACCAAAATAATTCATAAGTTTAATCATGGAAAGGCGATAAACACCCTTCGCATTGATTTGTTTAGCCCCAAATTAAAGATCAAAAGTTCTAATCCTTCGTTGTCCAAAATTGGAAATGACCCCAAATCTATGTAGCTTTGCCTGAAATCGGATTTGGCTGCGTGATTTTGTGAAAAGCTAATCACAAGCTTTGGTTGATTGAATATAATTTGGAAACCATGAGAGGAAGAAAATTAAGAAAGAGTACGTTTTTTCTATTCTAATTCAAATTTTAAAGTTGCGTACTTAATACAAATTGAAACATACTTTCAATTTTAAATGGATCGAGACCATTTTAATTTTAGAAGCCTGGTTTACAAAAATGTTCGTATCTTTCTCGCCATGGTTTCGATCTGTACAAACTTATATACCGTTCTCATTAGAAAAATGAGCCGATCGCAATGATGCAAGCTTGTTGTCTAATTCAACATTTTGTAAAATTGTCGTTTAGCTCTTATGGTAAAAATTACTAAAATGTCCTTGTTTAAATTTGTTTTCAAATTTACCGGTTGCTTCGTCATACTATAAAAATACTAATGTTTTAATTTAAATTAACCAAATTAAAATAAAAACATAAAGCCATTTTATTGAGGTCGCTACATATGATTTAGTGAAAAAGTAACTTGTTCATGTACTGGTGCAACTCAAAAAAAGGATTTTTTTTAATTTCTCCTTTTTGCCTCGTTATCGATGCACCTGATCCAATAATGTTATCAAATCCCGCACCGTGTTCACGTGAGTAATTAACCAACACATAGGAAAATCTCTTAAAAAAATTATCTAGACGAATGTCTAAAGAAAACATGTTTAACTAAAGAGAAAGCTAACTTTAAGTAATGTTCTTACATATAAAAAACCCCTCCACTTCGGGTTTTAACCAAGCTTTCAAAGTGTCCATATTTCAACAGGTATACCCTTATGAAAGGCTTAAAAGTATTTTGCGTCTTGAATTGATTCAAATAAGCGTATTGGAATAATATAAAAATGGTTTAAATTCAAATTTAAAGGCTATAAATTTAATAATCATCAAATGCTAAGCTGAATATTTGTTATAAAAAATAAATTATGAAAAAGACTATCAGTTGATCCGCTACACGGTAATACTTGTACAAAATAATAATTTAGAACTAAAAGCATAAGTATGTTTGCAAAAGTTTTAGTACTAACTTAAGTCTTACATTCAGTCAAAACTCTTCATTTTCCACGATTTTATTGCTTTCCATCGCTACGCAATATAAAACTTTAATCTGATCTTGGTATTTTACCCTTGACACTGTAAATTCATTTATGATTGTTTCAAATCAAAGTTGGCCTAAGAATTCACCGCTCTATGAGTAGGATATACTACAGAAAAGAAAAGATAGAGTCTACTTCATGCATACATAAAAAATTTTGCCTACTTCGTGCATACATAAAGAATTTTTTCTATCTCTACGATGCCCCTTAGATTATTGATCGAAAGCACTATGGCGAAATAGCTCTCGTTCACAAAAGATTGAAGAATCTTGTTGAGGTACCAAGATTGCGCATGATAGGACAGTTATAACATGCGTAAACTCACAACTTTTTCGCTACGTACCTCATACCGAAAGCCTTGTTTTACAGCCCTCCCAAGTGAAGTCGTATCCCCATTATTTCCTTGAAAGAGAGATGTATTGAACCACTAGATGATAGAGACATATTCACCCGTGTAGGTTCCATTTCTGTTCCAAGTGTGTTGGTAAGGTTGTTATGCCTATTTGTTACACACTTACAAGCAAGCACGCACACCTATATATATATAGTGTGATCTCGCTAACCCATCCTTCATAATATCATCCATCATTCCTCTTAATACTTTAGGTAGACAAATCTCTGTTTATCGCAAAGTGAATGCAGATAAGGAGAGAAGAATTTAGGCGATGAAGTCAAGCTCTCTCTACCCTTATAGATTGGACCATACGCGTCCACATCTAGATATGAAAAAGTTAAAGACACTTTTCCATACTTTGTATCCAAAAAAATTTACATAATTTTCTCTATGGTCGTGGGCTTTGAAGGTCCTTTTTCTTAATGTATACATTGCTAGAACAAGAAAGTGACTCGTATCCACCGGGCTTACTGTTGGAATTAGGCCAGTATGCAGCGAGTTAAGTGGGTGAATTTTAAGATTTTCTACCATTTAGATCATACCGGGCCTACAAAGTCTAAATTGTTTAGATCCAATCTAAATAATTTTAAATAAAATTGTTATCAAATACATACATATGTGTTAATGTATGTGCAACATATAAATATGTAAATGGTTTAATATGCTCATACATAAGTGATGGGATTTACACTACAACGCGCATATTAACCCCTTTACATATGTATCTACTATCTATTATTATTTTATTATTAATTAAACCTTATATATATACCTTTACATGTCCATATATGTGTGCAAAACATTTGTATATAAATTTGAATCTGAATATGTATACCAATTCAAAAACTCAAATTTAATTTTGAGATAACTTTCGATATATTCAAATGTGAAAGCAAATCATGATCTAAAATCTAATTTAAAATTCAAATTCAAATTTTTATATATATTTAAATGTATATATGCTTAAAATACCTTTTTTATTTAGTTCAAAAATATATGCATATATATACACACACACTTTAAATTTATTTGCAAAATTAATTTGTAAATAAAAACAATAATATGCTTAAACGATAAAAAAATTAAATATTTGTTTGGTCGAAATACTTTTCTCCAAAAACAAAATTTTTTATTTCAAATCCATGCGAATTAAAAAATGATTTTTTAAAAATCCGTGTGGATTTCAAAATTGTATTTACCAAAATCTAAACTCCGAATAAAATTTATGTTTATATATATGTATACATAATAATTTAAAACCTTAATATATATACATATATATATTTGTATGTTTGTATGTACAACTAATATTTTAATTCAGCCACTATTAAACACACACTCACAAATATATATATATATATATATATATATATAAACATGTAAATATATATGTATCTATACATATATATATATATACGTGTATATATATATATATGTTTGTATGAATGAAAAGAATAACATTTAATAAATAACCTATATGATGTATATATATAACCACAAATTTAAAAATTCATAATTTAATTACATAGGTGGAACCCAGTGCACGAGGCTCCCACACGATAGCAGGCTCTGGAAAGGTCGATAATGTACGCAGCCTCTTCCTCGCAATGCGAAGAGACTGTTTCCGGACTCGAACCTGGATGCTCAGATCACCATGCGGATGAATATAATTTAATTTATATATTATTTAAAAATAATTTTGCTTTTGAATTTTTTCTTTTAATGTGGCCGAAAACAAATAGCATTCATATACATAAAAAAATTAATATGTATGAATATAAGCATATGAAAATTTGAGTGCAAATGAGTATATGAATTTGTGATAAAATATAGCATTAATCTATACATATTGCAACGACTCGGAATTTCGAACACTTCATATTTAAAAGATATGAATTATTTAGATATTTGAATCTTCGATTAAATGTGATTAAATTTATTTAAAAATCTTGTTAACCCTCTTTTTATTAATAACTGATGAAGGTAGATTTGTTTTTGAAAAATATTTACAAAAATAAATTGCTTAATGAAATATCGACAACATTGCCGAAAATCGTTTTTTCGATAAACAAATTTTTACTCAACAGAAGCTGTTCAAACTTGTTATGCTTGTCTAACTAACTAATGTTTTGTTAATTAGCAACTAAAAATAATTTTCCTAATTAAAGCTTCCAGAAGGTATTTTAGATATTTTATAAAGAGAGGTAGTTTGGTAATTGGCTAAGGAAGAGAAGATAATTTTTTTGGTAAATGGCGAAGTGTAAAGCAAACACATGGAGGGTTGGTTTTTGACCATAAATAAGAGGGAAATTTCGAGGGTTGTATCCTTTTGAATAAGCCCACATTAACTGTAATGAACCGAATTTTCAACCCTAAAAAATCGACACAAATACGTCCATTGTATTATATGCCAAAAATTCAAGTGCCAGAAATGCCAATTTGTTAGGGTGAAAGAAGAAGGTAGAAGATAGAAGAAAATTATATAATATAGAATCTCGCAACGCAGTAAATAATACAAAATACAACAATGATCTTCACAAAAAGAAAACATCTTTATTCATATATACAACATCAGAGTACACTAGACTTATCTTAAATTTGGACAGTCATAGAAACATGTCCTTACATGACGAACATATAGACTCTATAATAAAGCGAAAGAAAAATAAATGTGAATACGTCTTGACCATCCAACTCCTCTCTAACTCAAAGTATCCAGCTAACCTGGAAACAAATATGCTCGGTCTGACCCGAAAATTACATGGAATAATGTTCTACTTAGTCTGGTAAATCAGCGTGTGTAAAACTCGATAACAAGTAACAACCAAATTGATTTCTATACTTGAAGACTTTTCACAAAGGGTATCTCGTAAGACCATACCGCACATAAAAACGGATGGGTTTTACTTTATGATAATTAAAACATTTATATCAAAATCCAGTGATATTATCGTAGTGTCTAGGTTTAAAGTAAATAGATAAAATAGCTGAAATGCTTGCATCTCACGTTCCACATAGTAAGCCCTACAATCAAAAACGTAAGGCACGTATTGGAGATTGGATTCCAACAATGGCAAGGTAAGGGACTACCTTCCGATGATACACCTCTAGAAAATGTACTGATGCTAACACAGAGTCGGCTGCCCCTTTAACATGGCATACCGGTTTAACTCTCCCCCTTGACACTAAGACCTTATACCACCACGGTGTTTGCATGCAAACCAACTTTGAAAGAGACATCTAGAATGGAGTGACCGCTCCTAATGGTAGCTAACCACATAGCTCTGCTGCCTGTCCTGCTTTTGTCATTCCTCCAGGTTGTGAGGCTTAAGGCTACGCTTTACCTTTCTGAACAGAAATCCATTTTGGAATGCTAACACTATCATCCAAGCATCAATGCAATGCTAGCATTTATCCATACAAGTTGTCCAGGATAAGGACAAACCTAATGCACTACTTCTACTACATCCACTATAAGAAAATGTCTTATTAATAGCAAGCGAAAATTGCCTGAAACTTGACTTGCTATGGTTAGGTAGATAGTGATTATTTAGATTAAAAGATTGCTTCTTTTAATGCCATTGTTAAATGTTAATCAAACGAAAGAATTGCCGCTCCAAAATTTCACATTCCCTCCTTCGTATTCTCTTATCGCCAACCATCCTCTTTTTATTTTCACTTTCGCAGAATTCAAAATCCACTCACGGATCTTATCTTCACTCATGGATCCCTCTTTAATCATGAATCCCTGAAAGCTCGATCCCTTTTATCGGACATCATTATACGAGCAGCATAAATTGTTTAGCACAAAGTCACCAAGCTGTAATAGAACCGCAATCCCTAATTTTATGGAACCATCAAAAGGTAATCCTTGTTAATTCATTCCAATTTCTAATATAATTATGTTTTCTAAGGTTTATCTTACTTGGAGTATTGGAATTAGCTATTTTTATCTTATTATTTGCGCAATTTCTGTTCAGTTTTTGTTAAACTTTCACATTTAGCACCCTATGGATTTAGGTACTGTTAAGAACAAGTTAAGCCAAAACTGGTATGAAACCCTTGAAGATGTAAGATTGACATTTAGGAATCCAATGACTTATAACCCAAAAGGGCAAGATGTGCGTGCAATGGATGAACAACTTTTGCAGTTGTTTTAGGAGAAATGGCCTGCTATAGAGGCGGAATATATGCACGTTTCTCCTAAGATAGAGTCGAATAAGAAAACTCCACCTCTTGATGCAAGGAATTTTTTAGAAATATCTGATTCAACAGCTAATTATCCATTATCTGTCGATTCTAAAACAAAACCAGTTTCTTTTTCATCGACGCCACATGTGTGACGACCGCTTGTGCTTAAGAAACCCACAGCAAAAGATTTGCATGAGAGAGAGATGGCTTTTGATGAGAAGCAAAAGCCGAGTGAGAACTTACAAAATATACCTCCTGAAAAGTTGGATAAAATCGTGCAGATAATTAAGAAGAGAAACTCAACGTTGAGTTAGAACGACAATGTAATCGAAGTGGATATAGATAGCGTCGATATTGTAACTCTTTAGGAGCTTGATAGATTTGTTACCAATTATAAGAAGAGTTTAAGCAAGAATAAGAGGAAGGCGGAGACACCGGTGCTTCCAAGGATGGAAACCTATCAGACTAATACACAAGAAATTACCCAAGAAAAGGAATATTTTAGCACTTGATATCATTTTTAATTGTGCAGTTTTGGTTATGGATATGAAAGTTAATTTTGAATTTTATATTTGTTTGTTGGGAAGACATCTAATATCATTACTGAGTAATTTCCTAAGGAAAGCATGAGCTGTAATTCTTTGTTACTTATTTCCAGTTATACTTGCTTCTAATACTAATTCATTTCGATTATATTTTGGAATTAGTCATTGATGAGAAAGAAGTGGCTTCTTCTTCATCAAAAGGTGATGGACAGATGAATAATGCAAGTAGATCTAGCAGTTTAAGCAGCTCCAGCAGTGGTTCTGGCTCTTCTTCTAGCGGTATATACGTTTAACCAATGTCACTTGTTTCAAACAGATAGAACAATAAATTTAAAAATCAAATTTATTTTTCTTCTATTTACTCCCAACCTATAAATTTAGCCATCATGATGCCTCTATTAAGTGTGGCGCGTAAGTACTAAGAAGAATGTAACTGTAAAAACAAAATAAATAATATTTGCATGTGTCCAGTCTTAAATACATGTTGGGAAGCATAAACTCTATTTAATTAAGTAATATATTGTCTGATACTATAACTCATGTATTATTCGATTCAAAATTGACGCTTCCAGTGTCCTAAAGTCATATTTTGGTCATTTGGGATGAACCGAGCATGTTTTAAACTTTCTTATATTGTGTTCTACCAAACACTTTTTAGATAAAAATAATAGTTCAGCCTCTTAAAAGTTAAGCATATAGTGTACGTCCAACAACGAATAGTTCAACAAGTTTGGAGACGATAATGTAGAAATTGACATAGAATATCAAAGATTGACATAGAATGTTAAAGATAGGAGGCTTTTTGGGAGAAGAATTTGGTTGAAGCATTGGATAACTTGGATAGTTTTTAGTTAGAACATATTGGTATATATGTGGGAGGAATAATGCTAGAACTCAAATTCGTTATACATTGAGTGGGGATTGCCTAGTGATCTCGAGATATTATTTTTAGCAAGCACACATTTTACATGTAATTAACAACTTATAAGGCTAAAAAGGAAAGTGAAGTGTTTTTTAGTTGGCAATTATCTCGTGACATCATTTTTTGGTATATTTTTTTATCAAAAATTATAATAACTTCAGCTTTGTATGAATTTCTGTCATTACAACTCGATACATAGATTTTATATTTTCAATAGATAGAAACGAGGCTAATTTTGGTAATTGCATAACTTTTAGTATAGAAAATCAGCATTTAACGTGTTTTGGGAATTTTTTTAACATGTTTAGGGAATTTTGTGAATAGTTTTATATATTGGATAGCTTTTATAATGTAAGGGAATCTGCAATAGTTGCACAAAACTATGTTTTGATTAGGATTTGGTAAAAAAAGCAACAAAATGCTTTCCAACGGTTGGCAACAACTATTATTATCATGAAAAAGTTACAAAAACAATTATAATTTGAATTCATAATCGTATTAGACTTAGAAGAATCAAGCGCTTGTTCAACAAACCCATATTATAATACGCTTGTTCAATAAAGTTTTGACTTTGGGATACTTTTTAAACAAGCTTATATTGTCAAGCGCTTGTTTAATTAACATCATGTAACACGTTTCCGGCACTTGATGAATATGTGCCTGTAGTAGGCGTTTGTTTGACACAAGTTCATCCAAAAAAAACCATTAACAATCACATTCAATGGCTTGTTCCGAACTTCTTTCTCTCACACACAACACCCATGCATACGTATTATATACCTCGACACACATCATAATTCAATTTATTTTCACTCAACTGTAATTTAATTCACAATTATCAAATTTGTTGCTTCTTCTGTATGTTCAATAGTAAAATTGAATTGAGTTGATTTTATAAGTTTCGAACCTTTAGTTGTCTAAAATGAAGAAACTTTATTACACGAAACTGTTATAGATGCCGAGAGCAGCACCAATCACCAAGATAGAGAAAACAAAAGGATGGGGATAACAATGACATACTTGAAGGTGTATTTGCTTTCTTTGAAGAGGGTATGTGCCTATCTTCCAATACAAGTTATAACGCGTTAAAGTTATATTTAGTTTTCTATAATGCAATATGAGCTATATGTACTTGCTTTACAAATCACTTTTTATGAAATATGATCCGACCTCCTTTTGCATTTTTTGGTTTTCCTACATCGGTTGTATAAAATTTATATCAAAAGGGAGCTTCTTGAAGAAAGTTGGGAATATGTGATTAGTATCCAAGTCTAGCTAAAGAGGTCAACATTTCTATATGGTACACAGAAATGAGAAGCATAATTTGCAATGGAAAAATATTGGAGCTTTTAAAAATGTTCAAAAAATTGCTGTAACAAATATGGGTAGTAGAAGAGCAATTGAACTGGGCGCAGTTATCTATACTCATGTCTTCGGTCGATCGGTTTTTCTTTTTCTTCTCCTTTAAGATAGATCAACATTTAGAGAAAATGCCTTCTATACAACAAAGACTGGGAATCACCTTAACCTATTTGTAAGTCCATTTACACTTATTTTCTAGATTATATTTTGTGTGATGCTGATGTAATGTAACAGGATTCCTAAAGTACCTGGATATAATTGTTTATGAACTGAATCTTAATTCAAGCTTATGGTCACGCATCGGCTGTTTCATGCAAACATAGGATGAATACAATGCAAATGAATACCTTATTCACGTATCCTTTATGTCAAAGCAATTCTAAATAAGCATCTTCTAACTTTAAAATACCATTTTGAATTTCCCATGACTATTCAGGAACAAAATTTTCCATTGAAGCATGTAGAACCTGTAATCTTAGAGCTTTCAGTTACAACCTGTATTATAATTGTTGACAGGATGTGTAAATTGAAGAATGGGCATCTGCATAGTGTATTATGCTTGTATTTCATGACTGAAAAATTATATGCTAATGTTTCAAACAAGGAGGTTAATAAGCCCATCCGGTTTTTATTGGTTGAAAACAGTGAGATTCCATTAACTGACGCTCCTATGTCAAATTTGATTGATAATATAATCATTGGCACCTTTTGCATAATTACATTACTCTTTTTTAGATTTGCACCCTAATTATTCCCTTTACTTTGCTATATAGGTACATAAAACATTCCTTTGCTATACGGAAGATTGCTAGCTAAAGTTGCTGATAAAAGGTATGTTTTTATGCATTTGAATGTATACGCTATTACGAAGTATATTTTGTTATATATGTTAAATCCGATCTTGTTTTGATCGTGTAAATGTATATTGAATTGAGGTGTGCGGGAAAGCACTAACAGTGCAAATGAGGTGCTGTCGAAAATTCATGAAATCCGATATGTTTATAAAAATCAACAAAGTTTATAAGAATTAAGTACGTTAACCAAGTTTTATAAAAATTAAATATTTTTCTAAAAATTAACTAAGTTTTTTAAAATTAAATTAATGTCTAAATATTTATAAAATTTTATAAAACTTATGAATATTTTTTTTTGAAAATATAATTTAAATAAATTTATGAATATTAACTAAATATAAAAATTTAACTAAGGTAACTAAGTTATATAAAAATAATTAAAATTAGTTTTTTTACATAAATTTATAAAAATTAAGGAAAAAAATTTAACTAAAAGTTTATAAAAACCAACAAATTCTTATAAAATTTAACTAAGTTATATAACAATTAACTAAAATTATTTAACCAATTTGTAAACTAAGTCTTATAAATATTCAGCTAAGTTAATTGAGTTTTTAGGATATAAATATTAACTAAGTTATATAAAAAATAACTAAGTTAATTGAGTTTCATAAAAATAAACAAAATTTAATTTTTTAATTAAGTTAACTAAAGTTTATGAAAATTAATTTAGTTCTGTAAAAATTATGTTCTCTATTTCAGAATCTTTGTTAAATTGTTATAAAAATTGACTAAGTTTTATAAAAATCAATTAAGTTAGTAAAAATTAACTAAATGTAAAAGAAGAAGAATAATACAATGTAATAATAATAGTAGTAATAAAATAACATTACAGTAATAATAATAACAAATTAATTAAGTTAATTAAGTTTTATAATAATTAAATAAGCTAACCGTTTTTTTAAAATTAAACAAGTTAAAAAAAATTAACTAAGTTTTATAAAAATCATGTTCTCTATTTTAAAATATATGTTAAATTGTTAGAAAAATTGACTAAATTTTATAAAAATTATCTAATTTTTATAAAAATTATCTAATTTTTATAAAAATTAACTAAGTTAACTAAGTTTTACAAAAATTAACTAAATTTAGAAGAAGAATAATAATATAATATAATAATGATAATAGTAATAAAATAATATTAATAATAATATAACAACAACAAGAACAAATTAACTAAGTTTAAAATAAGTTACTAAGTTAATTAAGTTTTATAATAACTTAATAAGCCAATGGTTTTTTTAAAATTAAATAAGTTTATAAAATTTAATTAAGTTTTATAAAAACTAATAAGTTTATAACAATACATATGCAATTATTGAATAAAGTATTTAAAAAAATATACATCCATTTAAGGAAATTCCAAATGTTATTGATATCGTTTCAATATAATTATATAAATTAACTAAAATTTATAAAATTAAATAAAGCTTATATAAATCAATTTAATTTTATAAAAATTAAATAAGTTAATCAAGTTTCATGTAAATTAATTAAGTTCCATAGAAATTAATTAAATTTATATAATTAAGTTTCACACACACATATATGTGTATGTATGTATAGTTATAAATGCAAATTATTGAATTTCTTTTTCACAGGTAATTACCCATCTATGGTGCATACAAATGGCACCATGTGATTGTATATCAGCTATTTGAAGTTTTTTGAAGTAACAACTTTTTTAGTTTGCACATTTAATCGTCATCCGTAGTACGATCATTTTATCACTTGTTCACACTTCTCATGTAATGTTCATTAAATATTATGATATGTTATGCATTATTTTATGGGAATGTTGAATGGCTAGTTATTTTTCGTTTAATGTTTATATGATTATTTGAAATGATACATTGTGTTTATGTAAATTTGTTAATTATAATGTGATAATGGATATGTATGTACTGTAATAATGATTTTTAAAACGCTGTTAAAGGATTTGATAGCGTTTTTATAATGCTATTAAATGGTTATAATGTGTTTTTTATAGCGTTTCTTCTGCTGCAATAATAGGTCATTGATTTATTACAATTTTTTAATAGCATATTAAGAACGCCATTAATAAGACTTTTTATAGCATGTTCAGAACACTTAAAAAACATGTTTTTTATAGTGTTTCTTTTGTTGCTATAATAGATCACTGATTTATTACAATATGTTGATTTACAGCATTTATAGAAACGCTATAAAATCCTTTTATCCCATTTTCTAAACGCTATCAAAGGGTATTTTTGTTGTAGTGATCTATTTTGGAACCACCAACAGGATTAGTAGCAAGCAGCCCTTACACTTCAGTGGTTCCGTCTTCAATCTCATGCTTCAAGATGTCCTCATTTTGAAACGCTTTAGTTGGATCGAAATGGTTTTTAGATAGCATATCTGATCTCGGTCTCTTCGAAACAACTTTTGATATTTCCGGTAAACTCAACCCCGGTTTTTTAGAAAATAAACAGACAGATGACAAGAGCGAAGTTCACCTCCTAACCGTTTGTGGATGGATTTTCTTATCATGCATCCTAGATGAACAAAATGAGTTTATACGTATAGTATAGCACCTTTGTTGGTAACTGTACCATATAATTCTTGTGTTTCTCCTAGATATTTTCAAAGTTACATTTTGTCCAGATTTGATAGTTGGTTATTTAACTATCAAATAAACAAACATCCAATCATAGTTTAATTTCCATATGGGATCCACTATGCCTTTATTAATTCTCTTTAATTAATAATACCACTTTATAAAGCCTGATCACAAGATCTTTCCAAAACACTATTCCCAAGTCCCTTACACTTCCTTGTATACCTGGAAAACATTTATATACTTATCTTAATATTATAAGTACTTACCGAAACATTTTACTTTTCATGCCTTGAAATAAAATCATATACTTATCTTATCAGTATAAGTATATTTACAAACTTTTCAAAGTTTTTTTCTTTCCAAATCTCATATTAAATAGCCAAATATTTTTTCCAAATAAAACATTCCGCTTATTCTTTATCAAAAAACCCCTTTTTAAAAGCTCGTCTCATATTTCAATTAACTGATAACTTTCAAAATAAAGTTATAACCCACATTTATAAACCTTTAAGTTAATTATAAACCTCTTTGCAAATCTCTGAAATGATTTGTAAACCTCTTTCGTATTTTTAAAACTCTTTATATAAACCTTTCTATACTCCTTTATAAAATATCCTTTATCATTAGTAAAACACTTTAATAACCCTTTCTGATAGTAAAACCCTTTTCTATACATAAGTTATCGTTTGTAAATACCTTTATAAAAATTATATAACTTGAAAAACCATTTATAAACCCTTAGTCTCAAATTGATTAAAGAATTTAAGTAAATTCAAAACCATACTTTATAAATCCATATGAGGCTTAGCAGTCCCAATGGTACTAATTTAAGTTACCATTTTATTTCAATTTAATTCCAAGGCACTTATTAATTATTTAAATAGGCCAACATATACGTAAATACAACCAGTTATCAAATTAGAGAATAACATGTCAATACAACTCAACTAGCATAGTCTAAATGACATAATAACAGGATGGTCATTTGTCATGCTAAATAGATGTCCAAAACAATTTAACCAATTAATATAGAAACATGAATTTATTCTGCTAAACACATGTCCAAACAATCCAAACAATTACCCTATAGTAGAACAGTGTTTTATTTTTCTAATGAATGACCATATAATACAAACAATCACATTCTAACTTATTCACAGTTGTTTGTCCATTTAATATTATAATGCCCCTGACTTTTAATTAACATTATTCAGGATATTTAATTGGATAAATTAAATAGAATAATGTGCATTATTAGGGAGATGAGATTAACAAATCAAATGGTCGTGTCTTAATGAATGAACTAAAATAAGACTTAACTAGAAGGAGGAATTTTCCTAAGGGGTAAACTTGGAAATAGGGCAACATTTCTTAGTATAAATCTCTTCCTCCACCTTTATAAATTTTCACTTTCTCGTTCATTAACTCCTCTCCTGCTTTCGTCCGGCCATTAAAAGCTCCAGGAAGAGCATAGATTGAAGAAAAAGCTAAGGAATTAAAGCTAGGAAATTATCTCATTCTCCAATCAACTAATCAAGGTGAATAATCATGTTATCATCTCAGTTTTCTCTGTTGGGATCGACATGGGTTATACCCGATTCATGTTTGTGTCTTGGTTAGGATATAACCATTAAAAGCTTTATTTGGATAAGAAATAGGTGTTTTAAATGTTAATGGATTACATAACACGTTTTTATTCGATTTTGGTTAAATTTCGAGTGGTTTTGATGTTCATATGCTTTAAAATTTTAATATGTTGATGAGAACGTATTAACATATTTTCTAGAATTTTTTCAAAATATTTCATGATGTTTTAATAGTCATATAATTTTTTTAAGGTATGGGACTTAAAATTTTGTATAATTATAAAGGAGAAATGGGCTTTTTCAAATTTATTTAAATTTCCAAATAAGGAAATTCGGCAGCAATTTTGAATATAAAATTATAGAAACCAATTAGATTTAGACAAACAGGGCAGGTGGGGTACATAAGAACTATTTCAAACAACATATTCATTGTTTTAACTCTTTCGATAAGACAATCTACCTCCATTCCAAACCTTCCGACAAGGTCGAAAGATATCAAACCTTTCGACTGGATCAAAAAACAATGCACATGGTATCAGGAGATTGGTGCGTGGTAAATTAAAAGGGTCGAAAGGTTTAGGGACGAAAGGTTAGAGCTTGCGAAGGAGATGAAACTTTATTTTGATTTTGAAAGAAAATACGCCTGCTAGCTGTCGACAAAAAGATTTCGACATTGTCAAATGGTTTTAAAGAAAAATGTTTCAATTGCTTTGCTTTCTTGTTTTAAATAAAACCTTTCGACAAAGTCAAAAGATTAGTTTTCGACAAAGTTGGAAGCATAGTTGCCGCTTCCCAACCTTTCGACCCTGATGGAGTCAAAGGTTATCTTTTGAATTATAAAAGTTATCTCCTCTCTCCATTGATTTCGAAGGGTTGGTTCCAACACTAACATTTTACTGTTTTTGAATGGTTTCGAAGGGTTTTGACTTCGAAAGGTTTTGGTTTCGAAAGGTTTTGATTTCGAAAGGTTTGATTTTGAAATATTTTGAAGGGATTGCCTTCAATGATTTCGAAAGGTTTTGAGTTTCATTGCTTTCGTAAAGTTTATAAATGGTTTTATAGGGGGGATACCTTAGGCTTTCGACAAACTCGAAAGGTGGACCCTTTCGACTAGGTCGAAAAGAAACCTTCCGACAAGGTAGAATGGTAGGATCTTTCGACAAGGTCGAAAGGTATGATTTTGTGATACTTTCAAAAGAATATCTTCCAAAGGGCTAACTTTTAGTGTTTATTTGCTTTCGAATGGGGCTTCATTCGAAGGGGTTTAAAGCGCTGTTTTAGCCATTTTTCCTTAAGTAAAGTTTTGCTAATTTGAAGCGGTTACTTCGAAGGGTTATAGCATAAAATACTTATCTTTGTTTGAATATGTAACGGGGATCCTTATATAAATTGGATGTAAATAAACCTTAAGGACACCGGGGTGAATTTAATGTTTTCGATACATAATTCGGGGTTACAAAAGAAATATGCTTTCGAAATATACATGTGGGCTATCAATATGTTTTTATTTAATTTAACCTAATTGGGGCTACCAATGAGAATGAGTTAAATAGGTGGTATACCTGGGGAAATAAATAATCATGGGGATCTTGAATTTTATATTCATAATCATGGGAATCATGATATTTTAATTGACCAAGTGTTGGGTTCTTGGTTAACATAGGAAAATCAGGGAATGTGTGGTGGATAGCCCACATCAAATTTTAAAGTAAAGAATGTTTTGCCAGAGGTGGTTAGCCTCGGGATTTGGCACCCAAAGGTTCATAGTCATCTTAGGAAAACTATGGAGTGTGCGGTGGATAGCCCACACTAATAAGAAAAGAATCATAGTATTGATTAAACACTACTAACACATAAACACACCTAACTCTGATATGAATGTGGTGTATGTTGCAAGTGTGCATATGTATTTATAAAATCATAAAAATGAATATGTACCAATGGTATACAAAGTTATACTGTAAAAAATATAATGGAATACATATTTGAAGCTTGCAGCAGTGCTTATAGGATCTCATGGATTAACCAAAGGTTCCTTGACTATTCTTAATTATCTTGCTCGGCTTATTACCTTTTTCACTACACTTAGATACTAAAGTTATGAATTATTATTCATTTTTTGGGATAATATCAATATAAGTGGGAAAGAAATGATTTATAATAGGTTGCAACTTGAGGTGGTGAAAATGAAAGACGCCTGTGTAGTTTGTGAATCTCTCTATATATGCTAGAACCATGATATATTATCCTTTCTCACATTATTTACTGTTTGTTGTCTTACTTTCCTTGTTTTAATTTGTGATTCATTTAAGATAATTTAGCCATTCTCTAGTACCTTTGTTAACCTTAAGTTTCCACCTAACAATTGTGGGCATAATGCATGTGTAAATGCACCAAGTATGGTTATGTTGTCATTTACATAGTAATGCATGTGTTATGCTTATAGCCATGCTTTTGAGAAATTCTTTGCTTTAAATCGTTTGGTGGTATAAAAATCGACCTATGATACTAACATTAAAAGCTGCACTAGAATACGTTCCAAGATGACCATGTCTTTCAAGTAAAAGAGAAAGAATTCTAGGTTTCAAACATGTGAAGAATCATTTGTTTCACTTGTAATAAATCAATTTTTCCATCAGTAAGCAAGGATCAACTAATCATTGTTTTGGTATACAATATAAAATTATCTTGCACTTGATAAAATACAACAAAGAAATACAAAAATGATCAGGAACTTGACATATGAAATTTTATGAATAATATTGTTGTCACAGAAAGATAAAGCCCAACACTATGTACAGTTATCATCACTAATATATATATATATATATATATATCTTCATAATGAAAATTTGATAATGATCATAGAAATAATGAAGAAGTTGGGGATGTCTTAGTGGATAATATTCAATTACATTTGAAATTAATCAATGGGCTTTCTTTTCTAATTAGTTCACACAAATGTGATACATGATGCAGACACTTGATCAGACAAGCTATATACATGCTTACAGTCACCACCAACTAACATTATATATTTAACCTTATTACACAAACAACCTAGACAATAAGTTACTAAAACTACTGATGAATAATTCAAGTTAAATTTTCTAGACGATGAACATTTCAGGTGTTGTTAGCTCCTGAGCTCTATTTTCTACTCTGATAAAATTTTAATTCATATACATTTGACTTAACTGGGTTAACTTGGATAGCCATATTTAAAATTCAAAAGGTTAATACACTATATCCTATATTTGGTCACTGCTCACATTATGGCCAATTATGACAAAGTACAGGTCAGAATAATTCAAATATTGCACAGACAATCATCTGAGAACTAGTGTTGACACCAAATTTCTTTGTTCAAGTGACTAAATCAATTATATTAGTTGAGTTTATGACATCGAAGAGTTGTTGCACTTTGATCATCAATTCAGAACGAGTATTAACATGAGTTTCTTTCTTTTACCGTGACTTAGAAATAGTTCGTCGGCTATTTAAAAAGAATTTATAATTAAATTTGTTTATTAGATCATCGAAACTTTTATACATGTTACGTTGCAAAAAATACAATTTCTTGTTTGGCACAACTATCACTACTTGACTCTATTCATATTTCATTCTCGCATTATTAATCTCATCTCAAATGCATATTAAGAGTAGCATCATTCTTGTGTACAATTATCAGTAAAAACTATGAAATAACCCTGTTTTTTTCTTTAAAAGCTAAAAGTTCATCGATTTTTTTTCACCATTCTTATATAAATATAGAACACCTTTACCATAGTTACACTTGAAAAATGAAAAGTGTGAGATTATGTGTAGAAATTCAGGACATTATTGAATTATTAAAAAGATTCACATAAAGCATTACACTTAGCATCTTAGTAACCATATGAATTATGAAGTTAAGAAACCAGAATTCCCTAATTTTTAAAACATGTTAATCACAAAAATAATCTCAAACTAAGCTAATTATGTGTCTGAACAACACCAGATCTTAATTTCAAAGCAATACCTTCAAAACTTGCAAACCACTGTTCCCAATTCATCGCTACTAAAATCAATAAACAAATAAATAATAGTATAAGAACAATACCTTCTGAAAGCTTTTGACAATTTTTCCAATGCCGCATCTAATTTCAGGTAGCTGTTTAGGACCAAACAGAAGAGAAGCGATGCTAGTAATCACGGTTAACTCTAGTATGCCCTGGCCGAACAAGCAATGGCACACTCCCATTCATCGACGACGTTGTGGGCTTGATACTCTTCTTTTTATGCACTGAACTTAAAGCGGCACTTTTTTGGATGACAAGAAATTTTGGGTGAAGAACAATGAACTTGAAGATGAAAGATTGAAGGTGGTGGAAAAACAGTGACGACGGAAAAAACTGGAGGGGCCAAACCTTAGAACTAAAGAGGAATTAAAATGACGATGAAATGTTATGCGTGTGAAACGGATAAGTAATAATAAAACATAAAATTACAATATTGTCTATATTTATTTTTAGTATTTACGAAATTACCAGACGTCACGGTTATTACCATGACAAATATTTCTAAGGGAAATATCTGTTAGAAATTTATAGTGGTTAATACGTTACAATTTGAAAGCGCAAAAGTGCTACAAAAAGACATGTTTGGTTTAGTGCTTACTTCATGGCAATTGCAGGGTGCGGCATTGTTTTGGTGGAAGGGAGTTATCGTGGGAGATCTAAAGGAAGGCCTAACTTGGGATACATTTCGAAGGAGTTTCGAAGAAAGATTTCTATCAGAGGTTGCCTAGTTAGCATTGCATAGAACATTCATAGATTTAGTCCAGGAGGATAAATCGTCGACTGAATACGCTACGGAGTTTGATGAGCTATCCTGTTATGGATATGATAATGTTGATACTGTCATTCGGAGGGATGTTAAGTTTATCAGGGGGTTGAATCCTAAGATCGCCAGAGCAACCATGTCAAACCTCCAAGGTCCATGTCATATTGTTGTCGAGATGGCTATTCTTAATGAAGAGATGTTTTCTACTTTTGGAAAAGGGAAACCAGCCGAGGTTCGGATCTTTCAGGGCAAGAAGCGGAATTTATTCAAGAAGAAAGGTGCCCAGTCGAGGGTAGCATCTAAGAAGGGCGAGGTAGATATTGTATTTTTACAAGTGTGACAAGAAGGGGCACTATGCAACCAAGTGTCCCTCGGATGATGGAAGAGAAGTTGTAGTGAGGCCTAATGTGAAGTGCTACAACTATCGCCAGATAGGGAATTATAAGGACAAGTGTCCCGAGGCTGCTAAGGCTGGAAATAGAATTGCGTTGGAACCATTATCCTTTAGACCAATGAATCCTGAGAAAGGAAAAGCTGTGATGGAAGATATGCTTATGATTCATAGTACTCTAGTTAAGATACTATTTGATACCGGTGCATCGCACTCATTTATATCTCAGCATTTGGTAGATTGCTTATGTCTGGAACCTTTATACCTTATTACTCCTTTAATGCTTGCGAATCCCATAGGAGGGTATGCAACTCTGGAAATGAGATATGGCCAGTTAGAATTTGATTCGTTAGGTCATATGTTTACATGCAGTTTATATGTTATTGATTTCGTGTGTTTCAGGATAATATTGGGTATGGATTGGTTAGATAGATATGATGCTAAGATATTTTACCAAGAGGGGGAAATATCATTGAAGCACCCTAGTAGCCGTATCTGAGTTATCTACTCAGTTTGGAGTTCAGACAGAAATGCTTATGTATTATTAGGTGACATGGGAATGGAAGCAGAGTTGAAGCATGTTTATGTTGCAAGAGATTTGCACATGTGTTTGAACTAGTTTCGGGATTGCCGTCGAAAAGAGCAATCGAGTTTCGGATAGATCTCGTACCGAGAGCTGTACCCGTAAGTAGGCCACCTAGTAGGATGTCACCAACCGAGATGAAGGAGTTGAAGGTGCAGCTAGTGGAATTGGAGGGAAAGAATTTCATCCGACCAAGAAGTTCGCCTTGGGGAACGGCCTTGGTATTCTTGAAGATGCCAGATGGGTCGTTAAGGATGTGTATTGACAATCATACGCTGAACGAGAGGACGATCAAGAATAGGTATCCTTTACCGAGAATCGACGACTTATTCGATCAGTTGAGTAGAGCCAGAGTGTTTTACCAATTGGATTTGGTGACAGGTTTCCAACAGCTAAGAGTGGTAGAGGACAGTATTCCTTTGACGGCGTTTAGGATAAAATATGGGTCTTACAAATAGTTGGTTATGCCATTCGAGCTTACTAATGCGCCAACTTTCTTCGTGGATTTGATGAACCAGGTTTTTCGAGAGCAATTGGATAGGTTCGTGTTAGTTTTTATTGATGACATTTTGGTGGATTCTAAGAATAAATAGGATCATGCAAATCATTTTAGAATAGTGTTGGAGAAACTACGGCAACATCAGCTGAAAGCGAAGTTCCCAAAGTGTCATTTTTGGAAGAGGGAAGTGAAGTTACGTAGTCTTGTAGTTTTCGAGGAAGGTTTAGCAGTTGATCTGGATAAGATCGAAGCTATTAACAATTGGAATACTACCGAAGTTTCATTAAGGATTTCTTGCGGATAGCGACATCCTTGACTAAACTAACCTGGAAGGACGTGAAGCTTGTTTCGTTTGAAAAATGTGAGGAAGCATTCCTTAGATCGAAACATTTGTTAACCAATGTGCCCATGTAAGTAGCTCCAGATAGGAATCAGGGGTTGGTAGTGTAATGGCCCGTTTTCCCGTACCCTTTGAATCGACAATAAACCGCACATGTCTAACTCAAATTACACGAAAAGACGGATCATTAAGGACAGAAAGAAAATAAAGACAGAACAGAATCTCACACGAATGGGATAACATATATTATTTCAATAATAATCTTTACAGCGAAATTTTTTAAAATACAATATCAGAGTTTAACTTAGATTCGGCCTGGACAGTTATAACACATGCCCTTACAAATTGAGACGACCCGACTTTCTACTCCCAGAAAATCGCATCATCTTGAAGAAAGAAAGGGATAGAAGAAGAAAAGAAAGAGAAAGAAGAACACAAACAATCATCAGAGAACTCACAGCGGAACGAATGAAATATAATATATCTCATAAAATATTACATAGTATCTATTTACATCAGAGTACACAACTTAAACAACCCATAATAGATAGTTATAAACTTCTGTCTAACTATACAGCTCAAGTATACAAGAAACATATATCAATCAAACACAGCGGAATCAATATATATCTATACATCGAAGCCTCCTGCTCCATATCTCCTCCAAATTTCGTCAAGCAACCTGAATCACTTGACTACTCATACATAATATGAGTACCCAAGAGTTTAATAAAACAGAAAATAAACACTCGGGTCAGACAGGGGGTCTGGTGTGAGTAAACGGGTTAAAATTGCTTAACTTTAGAAACTTTTGAAAGAAAAGGTATCACGTAAGACTTCCCACACATAAACATGGAAAAGTTTTTACCTTACGCTAACCAAAACATTTGATAGGAAATCCAGTGATATTATAATAGTGTCTAGGGTTTTCAAGTAAATAAGAAATAGCCGAAATTGTTACAACTATTAAATTCCAGCTACTAGCCACAAAAGTGGTAATACAATCAAAACCGTAGGGTCTCGTAGGAAGAATGGGTTTCCATCAATGGCAGGGCTACTGGGGTACCGCCCGTCACAGTACGTGGCCTAGATCAACGTACCGAGGAGTACTCCCACTCCCCTGCAACATAAGGTCGGAACCATCCCTTACTGGGCAGCCCCAAACAAGACAACCCCGCAGTTGGCCGCGACCCAACTGCCCACACAGCCGAATAAAAAGGGACTTCTAGACGGGGGAAAATCTTGCTCTCTAGTGGGAGCTACCCACGAAGCCTTGCTGCACCTCCCCTGTTTTAGCCATTCCCGGTTGATGAGGCTTGAGGCTACGATTACCTTTATAGGACACATTATCTTAGAATGCTCATCGTCCGCCTGACGATGTGCTGAAAGCATTCAATCCATACAAGTTCGTTCCGGGTTCGAACGAAGCCGAAGGCACTATCTCGTTGAACTCAATATTGGAATCACCCTCAGAGTCAACAACCATAGCCCTTGCACTCTGATTCACCATCTCGAATCTATAAGCACTATTCCGTCAAACTTATTACGGAATCACCCACAGAGTTATACTGACGTATAGCCCTTACACCTCTAGTCTTCACTTGCTCCATTTGGATACACGACCTAACGTTTAATTGGAATCGATGTGGTTTTCGGATCCCAATTATGGAAACCCGATCCCGGTCTCACCGAAACCAAACGCCATTTTAATGTCCAAGTTGTACTTAAGGGTTTAAAACTATTTAAACTTATATATACAGGATGAAATAAACAAATAGATGAATCATATTATCACAAGAGGTAATTCATATCAATATTCATCTTCACAAAGCAGCATATCATATAACAAAGATATCCAGTACCAACCAATATCAAACATCCAATATCAACCAATCATACAATATAAATCTCCAAATATTTATCATCCAATATCAATCAATTAACCAATATTAATCAATCAATCCATATTAATCAAACATCCAAAACAGAATGGATTATCTCTTAATTAATTGGATTTCCATAATCCTTCTTCATTCATTATTATTCCAAATAATTTAATCATCTCTAATGATTTTCCTTAATTAATCTTCCTTGATTAATTATATTTAATTACATTCAAGTAATTATCTTTAACCATATTCAGTAATTAACCTTTAATTACTATCATTAATTACAATACTTAATGATCATTCATTAATTAATTAACTATAATTAATTACATTAATTCTTAATTAATTACAATTAATTAATCACATTTAAATTAATTATTTTTATTAATCAACCTTGATTAATATCATTAATTACCTTAATTAATGACCCTTATTAATTAATAATTACTTTAATAAATTAAATAGTTAACTTATAATTAATCAACTCATAAATCATAATTAGTAATTAACAATTTGTAATTACTTAACTAAATTAATTAACTTCTTATTAATTAATTAATCTTTGATTAATTATTCTAATTAATTAATCTTTAATTACTTCATTAAGTAATTACATTAACAAATAAATCCTTAATTAATTACTTTATTAATTAATTATATTGTAATTAATTACAATTGGTAATTAATCACATTCTTAAATTAATTAATCACATTAATTAATTAACTAAATAATTAAGTAATTAACCTATAATTACTTACATAAGTAATTATCTCTAATTACTTTCATTAATGAATCTTAATTACTTCCTTAATTAATTACTTAACAAACAATTAACTTCATCATTAAATAATTCTTAATTTTTTAATTAATTAATCACTTCATAATTAATTAACTTCAACAATTATATTAATCAATTCTTTATTTGATATCATTAAGTAACTAACCAATAATCACTTCAACTAATTACTCCATTAGTAATTACCATTAATTACTTCCATAAGTAATTAACTTCCTTAATTACATTCACTTATTAATCATTAATTACTCATTAAGTAATTAAATTTAATTAATCCATAATTAAGTGATTATTTAAAATTTAAATAAATTATTAACTAATTATTAATTAAACAATTAATTATTTAACTTATATTTAAAAAAACCCTTAATTAATTAAGAAAACATTTATCTCAATTAATCCTTTCTTAATTACAAATCATATTAAATCAAGTATTCTCAAGTTAATAACAAGATAAATTAACACTATTATCTTCATAATTTAAATTATTTGAATTAATCAAATTTTTAATAACTTAAAATCAAATTATTCTTCTTGAATTTCAAAAATCATAATAATAACCTTATTTGGAAATAAATCGATTTTAAATTTAATACATTATAAATTATCTAAATTAAACTTATTAATTTTCAAAATAAATTTGAAAACATTACTTAACCATTTACTTCAACTTTGATAAATATTTAATTCAAAACACTCTTTTTTAATTGAATTTCAAATTTAAGATAATCACTTTCAAAAAACTCAACATCTTAACAACTTAAATTAAAATAAATTCAATTAATATTTTTAAAAGTTTGATTTATTCCTTAACTACAAAACAACAACTGTCCACTTTGTAAATTTATATATTTTATAAAACTTGTTTATAATTTAAACCTAATCCTAAATTATTCATCTACAAGTTAATCTGTAGTTACATTACCGAACCAAAACACCAAAACACGAGACAATCCCTCCATCTCATTACTTCGAGTCATTCCCCAGCCTAACGCGAGAACCCAGCGAGCCTTTCCACGAATCAAATCCCAGTCGCCCAACTTCGAGTTACCCCCGAGTCATACGCGAGTTCCCACCCGAGTTTCCATCATCTTCCCAACACGAAAACTCCAGCAACCCAAAACTGTGCACACTAAGCACGGTGCACATGCACCTCCACCGCCGACCTCCATTGACCATCGTGACAATTCTCCACAGTCACAAGCTCTCTCGCGAGCACTTAGGTGAACCCAGATCCACCCATCAATACACGAGTCGAAATTTCGAACTCGAGCTCGAAATACTACAGATGACTCAAACCCAAAATCCAACGTCTCCGATGTCGCCTCCACCAGAAAACCCCAACGATCATCTCACAGCATCACCACAACCTCAACGCCTCTATTCCCAAGTCGCGGTCAATCCCGATACCATATCCACATCACAAATCTTCGGCTACCCAGACAAACAAAAGAACAATGCTAAACCCTACTAATCAAGTTTCTAAAATTTGTGTTACATAATAAATTTGATCAGTATTTTTCTAGTGTTAAGTATCAATTAACACGGCTTGGATTCAAATTTCAAAGCCTATAAATCACTCAGTCACATGAGTTTGACAAAACCCCCAAATTTAGAAAAATCCAAAATTCATTTTCAACTGTAAGTTAGAAATTCTGATTTCTGTTTTAAAATTCATATTATGCACTATAGATTTAGGATATAAATTTTATTCATCAAAATTCGATCATGATTTACTTGATATAATTATTTGATTTTACTGCATATCCTACTTCCTGCAGTTTTCTTAACTGTTTCATATGCAAATTTATCTTTAACACTTAATTCTTATTGAATCTAACTTCCATATTTGAAGATATTAACTTAGCATCACCTTACTGTATTTCAATTTGGAGTTTACTTAGAAATTTTGCTTTGAAATAACAGAGGAGTTAAAATTTTCTTTTAACAGACCATTTACAGTAAACACACCTACATGCAAACAACAAACTTTCACAACATATAGGTACTAATCCATATAAATTTAAGCTATAAAATTTTAATACAGGTAAATAACAACACATGCGTGACATTAGAATAAGATTCAACTGTTTTTAAAAACATTTACGCACCTGAAAAATAATTGCAGAGTAGGTTGCAGAGAACAAGTTTTAAATTCCAAGCTTGAATTACTGCAAATCACTTTTGTTTTGCTGTTAAAATCAAATGCCTTTGCATGCATGCTGTTGTAAATGCTTTCTAATTGCTGCTTTAAAGGATTGAAAGTGCAGATCTTCATTTGCAGGTTGATTTCAGATTTGAACTTATTTGCAGGTTGAAGATGAATTTAGAAATGCAGATTAGAATGCTAGTTTTCACTTTGCAGGTTGATTCTTCATTTGAATAGCAGGTTGAAATTGTAGTTTCAGGTTTTTGATTTGCTTTGTGGAATTTAAATTTTCTTTTGGTTTTATTTTCAGATTTGAAGAAGATTACAGGTTTCCATTAATTTGGGTTAAGAAAAGAACAAAAGAGTGATAGTGTTTGTGCAAAACTGATTTTCTTTTTCTTTCTAAAAACATTTATTAGAATTTAAAATTAATATGTTGCCACACGTTGATTATTTGAACAAATGTCATAAACATGTTTAATTTCTTTACAAATGTTAAAAACATGTTAACATGTTCACACATGTCTTTAAGTGTTTTTAACAAATTTTTATTTAATTTAAATGTAAACAAAAACTTACATTTTAATTTGCTTTATAAATGAGTACTTACATATGTAAATATAAACTTACTTTTTAAAGAAAATATTATAAACTAATTATAATACAAATGAATCTCTTATATATGTATTTTATAACCATTTTAAAATTTTAAACAATTTAAAAGAGAAAAAAACAAAACTTGTTTAAATCCT
Source organism: Allium cepa (assembly GCA_030765085.1). Taxonomy (NCBI): domain Eukaryota; kingdom Viridiplantae; phylum Streptophyta; class Magnoliopsida; order Asparagales; family Amaryllidaceae; genus Allium; species Allium cepa. The sequence goes on from CM060939.1 coordinate 799,900,463, forward strand.
TTTTAAACTATCTTATTAATAAATAACAATTATCTTATATTTTGAAACAAATGAATTAATCTTTAATTAACTTTTGAAAAATATAATTTCTAAACAAAGCTTTAAGTTACAATATCCATTCATATACAAATTATTAATGGATTAAATTTCAAAACAATATCAAACTATAACATATACATACATATATGTTACAATTTGAAAATTAATCTTTAATTTAAAACAAAAGCTCTTCTATTCACAATATATATCAATTGTATATATTATAAACAGAATAAAATCTGATTAGCTTTGAAAAACAATTCTTATCAAATTTAAATTGTCAGAAAGATATAAATTACAATTATCAGATTAAATATTTATTAACCTTAAAAAGAATAAATTTATCAGTTTAAAATTAAAATTACAAAGAAAAATTATCAAACCAGTTAAATTATTTACACAGATTATTAAATTTATATTGCCCAAAATTCCGGGTCGTTACACAAATGCTGACAAACAACAAAACAAATGAAATAAATGCAGCGGATAATATAATGCGTCCATACGATGATGAAGATCTCCAGCTCTCCTCTAGAAACTTCAATCATCTTCAGCTAAACCTGAAACTACTCGGATCTGACCCGAGTATTAAAAATACTCGTATCAGGCTTGATAAATCAGCATGAGATATTCGAAATTTAAAATGCATAGACCATGACGATGATATCAAAACCTTTGAAAAGAAGGGTATCTCATAAGACCACGCCCACACATAAAAACGGACGGTTTTTTTATCTTATGATAACCAAAACACTTTTATACCAAAATTCACCTGATATTATCTTTAATGGCATTCTTTTGAAAGCACTTTACAAATAAACTTATTCAAATAAGATATCAGTATCTGGACTAAGTCTAAGGTAATATATCCGGACTAGGTCAACGGAATATACCGAATGAAATATATGATACTAGAAAGGGATTGCTGAAATATTTGCAAGTCATTACAGCTATTTTGGAAATACAATCAAAACCGTAAATCTCATATTGGGATTGGATTTCCAACATGATAGGAAACTAGTAGAAAGATTCATCTATATCCATGGCTTAACAAACATAGTTCCCACGGTGCCTTAATCGCTTTTCTCAAACTAGTCACTTGGAACTATACTACAACTGATAACCGGCAGTTCCCTACTTTTCTCAAGCTAACCATTTTATCTACATGGGGAAATAAATGCCTTGAGGGACGTATCCCCCAAAGGGCCCAACGTATTAGACACCACCATACACACAAATTTATTCCGAATTTGCATCTGCTAGACCGCATAGTATCCCGTCATAACTGGGATGTGAGGCTTGCGAGGCTACGCTCAAATTCTTCAAAGCCATGCTTTTCATAAAAAACCACGTTTTGATCATAACAGGTTCCACTTTGAATGCCACACTGCTATTCCTTTGATCACTATTTGCCTTCCACAAAAATACAGCCCTTGAGCTCGTACGTTTCAAGGAGGGTGTTAAGCTAAGAGAAGTTACCTTCTCCGCCACCATTGATGTATATTTGTAAAAGTAAAACGTTGTGTCTCATAAATGCAATGTCAGACATTCTTCCATACAAGTTCATTCTTGGACTGAACGAAACTAAATGCACTTTCCTACTACCACTAGTAGCGAGTAGTCCTTGTAATCCAAAAAATCTCCACAACGAGGAGACCGCTGCTATAAGTAACTATATAATGGAAGCTATCTGAGCATGTTCAACAAGAAGTCCTCACGCTATGAAGATCCACGGTCTTCAATAATCATCATCTTCGACATGTCTTCACTTTCGAACGTATACATTGGTTCGAAGTGGTTTTCGGATTGGGATCACCCAAATCCAACTCTGGTTCCTTCGAAGCCAATCATCCCTTTAAAAGATGTGAAGTTCATAAGTGGATATCAGTCATCAATCAATTTCTTCATCTTTTATTTAATCAAATATCATTCTTAGATATATTCTTTTCAATTTATTCCATTTTCTTTTCAAGAGTATATGGAATCATTAAGCCTCATTTATCAAATCACTTGATTTATTTAAACCTTTCTTAAATCCTGGAATAATTCCAAATCATTTTCTCTTTTACTGAGGAAAACTTTTCCAAATCACTCATTAAATCTTAGTCAAAGATATTTTATATTCAAGCTATAACTTTTATCTTAGGGAAAATATTCTCAAATCATTCATTAAATCTTAATCAAAGATTTCTTTTTAACTTCAAATCATATTCTTGCAAATCGAAGATTTTCATAACAGAGCACTATTGCCACTTTAAATATGGTAAATTTCACCTCCAGGGACTAATGGAAAGTAATCCTACATCATGAAATTCTTTGTCATCAATAATCATTATCTTCAGTATATTTTATCTCAAAAATTACTTTGAAGGGGTTTTCGTATAGGAATCACCCAAATCCGATCCCGATTTTTCAGATAGGAATCGCCCAAATCCAAACACGGTTCCTTCATGCTAGTCATCGATAAAAGGATGTTAAGTTCATTATGCGGTTTCGAAAATTAGTTTGTAGTGATTTTCAGATAGGAATCACCTAAATCCGATCCCAGTTCCTTCGTGCTAGTCATCGATAAAAGGATGTTAAGTTCATTATGGGGTTTCGAAAATTAGTTTGAAGTGATTTTCGGATAGGAATCACCCAAATCCGATCTCGGTTCCTTCGTACTAATCATCGATAAAAGGTGTTAAGTGGTTAGTGAACGTTCAAATAATTTTTTCTTTTCTTTTATTTTGGAAAAACTTAAATATGATCTTTTAGAGCATCCGGGCTTTCCTTTCGATCTATTCCACCCCTCGCCCAAAAAGAGAAAACATAGGCCAGGTAAGTTCAGGGAACTGGTTGCTCCATCCCTAACCTTAGTTAAACACCTTGTTTTATCTTCCCAGATCTCACAGATGGGACAAATGTAATAGTCATTTCCACATACTCAGTTAGTTATTATATTCAATAATCTTCTCTTTTTTTTTAAGTGGTATAAAGGATTCATCTTAACCATTTATTCAAACTCTTATTAAAACATCTAAATCACCTTTAAAATTATTAATTATTATTTTAAAATCTTTCACAAAAGACTTAGGAAAGAATTGTTAAGTTTAAAATTACCTTTCAAAAGTTATTTCAAACTGCTGCGAAAAGCATTGCGAAAAGTGTTGCAAATAGCGTTTTAAAAGCTGTATCTTCAAAACGACTTTTATATCATTTAGAAATCCATATTTTCAACTTAAATCTCTTTTCATACATTTTAAAATATTTTTAGGATATATTTCATATTTTTAAAACATTTAAAATATCAATTTTAAACTTACCGCAAAAGCGCGATTTTTTTTTTGGAAAATTCGTTTTGGACATATATAAAATATACAAGATGAAAATTTCATTTTCTTTCTTTATTTCTTTAAATGTATTAAATGTTTATAAAATATGTCTAACTCATTTTAAAACTATTCCAAAAGGTTTATGTAATATACCGGAATTTTGGACAATATAAATTTGATAATCTGTGTTTAAATTTGAATTGAATTGATAAATTTTTGTTAATAAATTGGATTTGATACTATAATCTTCTTTATTTAAATATTTAATTTGTGAATTTATTTTAATGAGTTAATAAATTGTTTTCTATTTTATAATGTATATGTATTTATGTATATATTTTAAATAGATAAGTTGTTTTTAGTTAAATTAGTATAGCATAATTTTAATGTTTTGAAAATAGAAATTGTGATTTATTTTTAATTTAAGCTTTTCAAAAATATTTAATAAAATACTATATGATTTTAAATATGTAAGATAAATATTTTATTGGTTTAAAAATTCATTCTTACTTAAGTTTGTATATTAAAATATGTTACAAAATGTTTGTGTAATTCTTTTTAAATTATTAATTGATAATTTTGATTTGTAAATTTAATTTGAAATTTAAAATACAATTTAAAATGTGAACATGTATTCAATAAGTTACAAACTCTTGTGTAAATTTATTTTAATTGTTTAAAAATTACTTATTCAAAGAGTAATTTGTATATTGTTTTCATAATACTTTGTCTTGTTCTTTAAAAATAATTAACTAAGTATAAACATTCATTAATCTTAAATTTAATAACAAAAAAATTTTTAAAGACATATGTAAGCATAATGATACAAGTGTGAATATATTAAAGCTTAAACTAACAAATGTAAACTTATCATCCATTTTAAAAGACAAGTGTCAATTTTATTTAAAAATTTTCTTTTAATTCATTAAATCTGAAAATTTCCTTTACATAAACTAGCTTCTTCATTCATATCTATTTTTTTTTCATTCCTTAATAAAAAGAAGATCAAATTTCATTTTCTCCACATCCATAAACAAATCTGCATCTTCAATTTTAATCAAGAAAACTGCATGTTCTTGTTTACTGAAACAAAGGCCTGCATGCTACAATCTAAAACATGCATTCAATCTGGAAATTAAGCAAGATGTCTGCATACATGAATTCTCAAATATGGAAGCAAAGTTGGAAACCTGCATGTTTTAAAAAGCAACAGCATTTTGTTTTAAAAAGCAACATTCAAGTTCAAAAGGCATTCAAGCTTCTGCATGTTCTATCTGGACAGTGCTCAGCATTTTGGCAAATAAGGTGAGTAACTCAACTTTTTAAGATTTTAAATAGGTAAAATTTGATTGCATACTTTGATTTAGATATGAAATTATATTATAAATATGCTGTGAATATGTATATGGATATGTTTATGTGTGTGCATGATTGATTACCTGAACCATCCCTGATTTCTCTGATTCAAGCTTCAGTCAGATGCAATACATCCCATTGTCTTTTAATTTGATTCCTCATTTGAGTTATGACTTAAACAAATATGTTTGTTTCATTATAATATTCAGATTAAAATTTGTACTTGAGTTATATTACAAATTTTAATGCTCTATTCAAAATGCAGTTTTGAAATTACTGTGTCTTACATATTAGCTAAGCATAGTTGAAGCTTGAATTGTTTTGGGTGAATTTGATTTAGGAGATTGTTTACACATCAAAGATTATAGGAAAAATATTGAATTGAAGTAAAATTCAATATTGATGTTGAATTTGGGATTTTCCAGTATAAGCCCTAGTTTTTACTGTGTTTGAAAAATTGAGTGATGTGGCTTCCTCTTTGAATCAAGTTCAGAGATACTTTGGGTATTGATAGATGATGGGTTGGTGGAGTATTCACCGGAATATGGAAGTTGATGATGGTCGAGAAGGGGAGAAATTGAGGTTGGCAGGTTTGATTGAGTTGTGGTCACAGAGTTTTCAGGTTTTGACTTTATACCTGAATTCAAACTCGAGATGATGTTTTGGGATTTGAGGGTTAAAGGATGTAATGGAGTCATTGATCGATGGTGGATGACTGTTGATAATGGCCAGTGATGACCGGAGTTGGGAAGGGGTGCACAGGAAGGAGAGGTGCATGTTTGTGGTGATAGTTTTGGTTGCAGGGTTTGAAGCCCGTGATTGTCTCGGGGGAATTGGGAAGTGACTCGAAGCAAGGTGGTGATTTTCTCGAAGTAAATTATATGGTGGCTCGAGTTCATGAGTATTTCAGGTTTTTAGCAAAACAGAACCTGTTTTGCAGTTTTGAATTAAAAGTTAAGTTTAATTATAAACTAAAAGTTAGCTTAGGATTTAAACCTGAATCTTAAGATGAATTCAAATAGTTTGAATTCTGATTTTGAAATAATGTGAATTAAGAAATTCAAGTTTGATTTAAAATAAATAAAAAAAAGAACAGGAAAACCTGTTTCCAAATTTATAAAGTTTGAAATAAATGCAAACTAAAGTTTTAACTTAGGATTTTAAACTGAATTCAAATATGAATTCTAATAAGTTTGAATTTTGGTTTCTTTGAAATAAATTAATTCAGAAAATTTCAAAGTTTGGTTTTTAAATAAAAACAGAAACTGTTTTCTGTTTTTTTTAAAATGTAATGGTCAAGTTTAAATTGCAAGTGGAGATTTAAACTGAGTTTTAAATCTGAAATTTTGATATGAATTCAAGATTGTTTGTCAGAGTTTTAAATTTATTTATGTTTTTAAATTTAAAATTTGATTTTCAAACTCACAAGTGTAAATGCATATGTGATTTGTATTTGAATTGAAAAGTTAAGTATTTAAATTAGAAATTCAAAGTGAATTCAAAACTGAGTTTTTTAATCTGGAATTAAAATTCAAACTTCAGTTTTTAAATAAAGGTTTAAATTTAAATTGCTTTTAAATGATTAAATGATTTGCATTTGAATTGAAGGTGTGACTTGTAGAAAGAATTGTAAAGAGTTAAAACTAAAATAAGTTTGGAAGTTGTATTTCAATTTTGAAATTTTAAAGTAATTTTTAAATTGATTTGAATTTGATTTGAATTGAAATTTTAAATTCTTTTAAAATTATTATTAAAGTATATGTTTCTTTTAAACATATAAGATTAAGTTGTGTATTGTTTTAAACTCTTATTTAAGACAAATTTGAGTCTTAAGTTAAAGTGAATGATAAATGGAATTTAAAGTAAATTTAAAAACATTTTGTTTTTAAATACTTAATTAAATAAGAAATGTTTATCTTCAGGATAAATAAAACGAAATGATTGGATTCATTTAATTATTAAGGTAATTAAGATGAAAATTAATTATTTAATTAATTATGTGGATGTTTAATTAAGTAATTTATGATTTTTAAGTTAATTAATTAGATTTGAGATTAATTAATTAAGGTTAATTAATCTATAATTAAGGATGATTAATTAAATTTTAATTTATGATTAAGATTTATTTAATCAAGTGATTAGAGATAATTTAGATTTTTATTAACACTTAATTAATTAATAATTAAAGATTAATTAAATGTTAATTAAATATTAATTAATTGATAATTAATAATGATTAATTTAAGTTAATTCTTAATTAAGTAATTAAGAGATATTAATGAAGTCATTAACTTAAGATTATTTAACAATTAATTAATGTGATTAATTTTGATAATTAATTAGATTAATTAATTAATAATAATCAATTTTTAAGTTTTAATTACTTAATGAGGGTAACTAATGGATTAATTACTTAGTGTAATTAATTTGATTAATGTGATTAGTTTAGATTAATTAACTTAAATTGATTTAAACATTTGTGGATTGTTGATAATTACTTTATGTAATTTATGAATTTGTAATTACTTAAAGAAGTAATTAATAATTACAGGATGTAATTAAGATATTTGATTTAGAAGTAATTGGATTTAAATTACTTCGAAATTAATCAAGGGGATTAATTTAGATAATTAATTAAGAATAATTAATTATGGGATGAGTAATTAAAGTAGTTAATTACTGAATGGTTATTAATCATGGGAGATTAATATTTATATGTGGATTAATTTCAGATTAATTACTTATGTAATTAATTTATAATTTATTAAATGTAATTAGAATCATTAATTAATTAATTAATTAATGATTTAATTTGGAATTGATTAATCAAGGTATAATTAATAATGAATAATTGATTAATTAATTTAGTAATTACAAGTTAATTGTTTGCAAAGGGTTTAAGTAATTAACTTGTGTGGTTAATTTATAAGCTAATTACTTATTGTAGTTAGAGATAGTTAATCAATATTAATTGAAATATTGAGATGGTGATTTATAAATTGATTTGAAATCAATGGATGGTTAAGTTATGCAGAATTTTGGTGATGAAGTAATTAATTTAACTCATTTTAAATTAATTAGAGATTGAGTAATTAATTTAATTCATTTTAAATTAATTATAGAAGTGTGATCATTAGATCATTGCTTATGTTTGATGAATGGTATTGGTTGCTTGGTATGGTTTGTAGTCTCGGTTATGAGATGAATAGTGTATGAGATATGGATGCATTGGTTGCTTTTGGATGATATTATGGATTATCTGATTATGATATGAATTATCTGTTGATAATGATAAGGTTGATTACCTATTATGTTGTGAATTATCTATCTGTGTATATTTAGATAATAAATTGAATTGTTTTAAACTTTAAAACAACTTGGACCTAAAAGACACGCTTTGGATTTCGATGAGACCGGGATCGGGTTTCCATATTTGGACATCCGAAAACCACATCGATTCCAATTAAACGTTAGGTCGTTAATACAAGTGGAGCGAGTGAAGACTCGAGGTGTAAGGGCTATACGTTAGTATAACTCTGTGGGTGATTCCGTAATGAGTTTGACGGAATAGTACTTATAGATTCGAGATGGTGATTCAGAGTGCAAGGGTTATTGTCGTTAACTCTGAGGGTGATTCCAAAATGAGTGTAACGAGATAATGCCTCCGGTTTCGTTCGAACCCGAAACGAACTTGTATGGATTGAATGCTTTCAGAACATCGTCAGGTGGACGATGAGCATTCTAAGTGATGTGTCCTATAAAGGTAATCGTAGCCTCAAGCCTCATCAACCGGGAATGGCTAAAACAGGGGAGGTGCAGCAAAGCTTCGTGGGTCACACCCACTGGAGAGTAAGATTTACCCCTGTCTAGAGGTCCCTTTATATTTCGGCTGTGTGGGCGGTTGATCATGACAATCGTCGGGGTTGTCTTATTTGGAACTGTTCAGTAAGGAACGGGTCCGGCTTTGTGTTGCAGGGGATGAAGGGAGTAATCCTCGGTACGGTGATCTAGGCCACGTACTGTGACGGGCGGTACCCCAGTAGCCCAGCCATTGTATGGAATCCAAAATCCAATAAGTGCCAACGGTTTTGATTGTATTACCCACTTTTGTAGCTAGTAGCTGGAATTTAATAGATGTAACAATTTAGGCTATTTCTTATTTATTTGAAAACCCTAGACACTATTATAATATCATCGGATTTCCTATCAAATGTTTTGGTTAGCGTAAGGTAAAATTTTTTCCATGTTTATGTGTGGGAAGTCTTACGTGATACCTTTCTTTCAAAAGGTTTTTTTTTTCAAAGTTAAGCAACTTTAACCTGTTACTCACACCAGACCCATGTCTGACCCGGAGTTATTTCTGTTTTTCTATAACTCTTGGGTACTCAAATTTTTACGAGTAGCCAAGGGAATTCAGGTTAGGATTCAGGTTAGCTTTGACGTATCATGGAGGAGAATATGGAGCAGGAGGCTTCTGCGTATAGTTATATAGTTCCGTTGTGTTGGTATCTCTGAGTGTTTCTATATTGTGATTGAGTTGTAATAACTAGACAGGTGTTTATAACTGTCTAGTATGTGTTGTATATGTCTGTGTAACTCTGATATTTGATGTATACTATGTTATACTTATGTTATTAATATAATTTATTTGTTCCGCTGTTGAGATTCTTGTGTTGTTTCTTCTTTCTCTTCTTTCTTTCTCTTTTCTATCCCTTTCTTTCTTCTTAACGATGCGACTTCCTGGTATTTGGAAGCCGGGTCGTGACAGTTGGTATCGGAGCATTAGGTTGAGTGAATACCTAGGCTCTGTAGAGGTGTCTATCTTGACAGAGCGTATTTGTATTTTTATTATATATATATATATATATTTGGTTCTACCTATTTGTTGGATTACCCGTTCAGGTTTTTCCGATATAAGTTATAAAGGTAGATGAGGTAGAAGTGTGTGTAACACGACTACCATTGGTTGGAGTTTGATGGATGAGGTTGGAAGTGTATTTGTCGAGACTGTAGACCTAATACCATCTCGAGTAAGTTCTGTAGTGATGAAAGACTTCATCGATCTCTGAAGGAAACCTGTAAAGGTTCGGAGTTCATCTTTGAAGTACAGAATTGAGTTTTGATCTGTCGTTTGGGCAGAAGCCAGAGAGTGGTGATATCTTGATATCTCAGGAAATAGTAGCTGCATGATAAGATGCAGTGACTATGGATATTTCCGAAGATGTTTCTTTGGAATAAGAGTAAGAAGTGAGTCTGCCGGTGATGTGGCTGAGTTTAGCTGAGTATTCTGAATTGGTAGGGAGTCTTCTGGCTGAGTAGTTTTTCTGAAGTGGAATTCAGAAGCAGCAGAGTGGATCCGTTTCTTTGGTAAGTTGGCTAAGCCAGCATAAGCTGTTCTGTTTGGTTAAGAGAGAGCAGTTTCTTTGGATTTAGGCTGAGTTGATCGCAAAAGTGACTTGCGATAGTATGTTCTCTTGTGTTTTTTTTTTGAGATTGTCTGGATTTCTTCCAGGAAGTCAGAAGTTTGTCTGCATCTGGAGATCGAGTTTTCTTTTCAAGATTGGTACTGGTGGTTCAGTTAGTAGATGGATGGTTCCTTGAAATAAAAGTTGGTGAAGTAACTCTGGTTTCGGAGAAACATCTGAGTTTTCTTATGGATCTATGGAACCATATTTCTGTGCTAGGTTGTCTAAACTGTGCTTGTGTTCTTCGTCAGCATTTTCTTCTGTTTCGGATCAGAGTGGTGCAGCGGAAGCAGTTTGGGTTGTTTCTGTTTTCTTTTCCGGATAAGGAGAAGTTTGTTCTGTCTTCTGTTGTTGAGAAGCAGGGTGTGTTCTTGGTTTTTGAGTGATCTTGAGGAGATCATTGGATTGTTCTGATTCAGTCTGTTTCTTTTGGAATCAGCAAGAGTTTAGCTGATTAGGAGTGATGTTGGTAGCCCAGGATCATCCGAAGAGTTTTTATGGATATGAGGCAGAGAAATTTGGATTCTGGAATTGGAGATTTGAATTTGGTTAAGTTTTCTCTGATCCAAGGAGCTATAGTTTGGGAAGCTAACTCCGAAGTGTTTTGGTTTCTTCTGTGATTGGTAAGATCAATGTTTGGTTTTCTAGAGTTGAACTGCCAGTTTGGATAACTGGGATTCAAGGTGTTTCACGTATCTCTGAGGGAATACGTGTTTGATATTTCTGGATGTAGAACCAACAGTTTAGATTGGTTTGGTTGTTGAGTCAGACTCGTTTGTAGTCTGATATTCTGTATAGAGTTGTTATTAGGAGCTCTATAGTTTAGTAGATTGGTTGATTGGATTTTATAGAGCGGGTATCCCGATATATATATATATATATATATATATATATATATATATATATATATATATATATATATATATATATCCCGGGGAAACTCGTAAAGTTTTATCCAAAATTCTTTTGGATAATTAGATTTGTTCTGATTGTGTGAATTGGTTGCTTTGGTTGTTGGCATATGTTTAACATATGCTGTATTTTAAAATAAAATCTGTAAATAGATTATTAAATTGCCTTTGTTTTAAATTTCGGGGACGAAATTCTTTTAAGGGGGAAGGATTGTAATATCCCGGAATTTTGGACAATATAAATTTGATAATCTGTGTTTAAATTTGAATTGAATTGATAAATTTTTATTAATAAATTGGATTTGATTCTATAATCTTCTTTATTTAAATATTTAATTTGTGAATTTATTTTAATGAGTTAATAAATTGTTTTCTATTTTATAATGTATATGTATTTATGTATATATTTTAAATAGATAAGTTGTTTTTAGTTAAATTAGTTTAGCATAATTTTAATGTTTTGAAAATAGAAATTGTGATTTATTTTTAATTTAAGCTTTTCAAAAATATTTAATAAAATACTATCTGATTTTAAATATGTAAGATAAATATTTTATTGGTTTAAAAATTCATTCTTACTTAAGTTTGTATATTAAAATATGTTACAAAATGTTTGTGTAATTCTTTTTAAATTATTAATTGATAATTTTGATTTGTAAATTTAATTTGAAATTTAAAATACAATTTAAAATGTGAACATGTATTCAATAAGTTACAAACTCTTGTGTAAATTTATTTTAATTGTTTAAAAATTTCTTATTCAAATAGTAATTTGTATATTGTTTTCATAATACTTTGTCTTGTTCTTTAAAAATAATTAACTAAGTATTAACATTCATTAATCTTAAATTTAATAACAAAAACATTTTTGAAGACATATGTAAGCATAAGGATACAAGTGTGAATATATTAAAGCTTAAACTAACAAATGTAAACTTATCATCCATTTTAAAAGACAAGTGTCAATTTTATTTTAAAATTTTCTTTTAGTTCATTAAATCTGAAAATTTCCTTTACATAAACTAGCTTCTTTATTCATATCTATTTTTTTTCATTCCTTAATAAAAAGAAGATCAAATTTCATTTTCTCCACATCCATAAACAAATCTGCATCTTCAATTTTAATCAAGAAAACTGCATGTTCTTGTTTACTGAAACAAAGGCCTGCATGCTACAATCTAAAACATGCATTCAATCTGGAAATTAAGCAAGATGTCTGCATACATGAATTCTCAAATCTGGAAGCAAAGTTGGAAGCCTGCATGTTTTAAAAAGCAACAGCATTTTGTTTTAAAAAGCAACATTCAAGTTTAAAAGGCATTCAAGCTTCTGCATGTTCTATTTGGACAGTGCTCTGCATTTTGGCAAATAAGGTGAGTAACTCAACTTTTTAAGATTTTAAATAGGTAAAAGTTGATTGCATACTTTGATTTAGATATGAAATTATATTATAAATATGCTGTGAATATGTATATGGATATGTTTATGTGTGTATGCATGATTGATTACCTGAAGCATCCCTGATTTCTCTGATTCAAGCTTCAGTCAGATGCAATACATCCCATCTTTTAATTTGATTCCTCATTTGAGTTATGACTTAAACAAATATTTTTGTTTTATTATAATATTCAGATTAAAATTTGTACTTGAGTTATATTACAAATTTTAATGCTCTATTCAAAATGCAGTTTTGAAATTACTGTGTCTTACATATTAGCTAAGCATAGTTGAAGCTTGAATTGTTTTGGGTGAATTTGATTTAGGAGATTGTTTACACATCAAAGATTATAGGAAAAATATTGAATTGAAGTAAAATTCAATATTGATGTTGAATTTGGGATTTTCCAGTATAAGCCCTAGTTTTTACTATGTTTGAAAAATTGAGTGATGCGGCTTCCTCTTTGAATCGAGTTCAGAGATACTTGGGTATTGATAGATGATGGGATGGTGGAGTATTCACCGGAATATGGAAGTTGATGATGGTCGAGAAGAGGAGGAATTGAGGTTGGCAGGTTTGATTGAGTTGTGGTCACAGAGTTTTCAGGTTTTGACTTTATACCTGAATTCAAACTCGAGATGATGTTTTGGGATTTGAGGGTTGAAGGGTGTAATGGAGTCATTGATCGATGGTGGATGACTGTTGATGATGGCCAGTGATACCGGAGTTGGGAAGGGGTGCACAGGAAGGAGAGGTGCATGTTTGTGGTGATAGTTTTGGTTGCAAGGTTTGAAGCCCGTGATTGTCTCGGGGGAATTGGGAAGTGACTCGAAGCAAGGTGGTGATTTTCTCGAAGTAAATTATATGGTGGCTCGGGTTCATGAGTATTTCAGGTTTTTAGCAAAACAGAACCTGTTTTGCAGTTTTGAATTAAAAGTTAAGTTTAATTATAAACTAAAAGTTTAGCTTAGGATTTAAACCTGAATCTTAAGATGAATTCAAATAGTTTGAATTCTGATTTTGAAATAATGTGAATTAAGAAATTCAAGTTTGATTTAAAATAAATAAAAAAAAAAAACAGGAAAACCTGTTTCCAGATTTATAAAGTTTGAAATAAATGCAAACTAAAGTTTTAACTTAGGATTTTAAACTGAATTCAAATATGAATTCAAATAAGTTTTAATTTTGGTTTCTTTGAAATAAATTAATTCAGAAAATTTCAAAGTTTGGTTTTTAAATAAAAACAAAAACTGTTTTCTATTTTTTTTTAAAATGTAAAGGTCAAGTTTAAATTGCAAGTGGAGATTTAAACTGAGTTTTAAATCTGAAATTTTGATATGAATTCAAGATTGTTTGTCGGAGTTTTAAATTTATTTATGTTTTTAAATTTAAAATTTGATTTTCAAACTCACAAGTGTAAATGCATATGTGATTTGGATTTGAATTGAAAAGTTAAATATTTAAATTAGAAATTCAAAGTGAATTCAAAACTGAGTTTTTTAATCTGGAATTAAAATTCAAACTTCAGTTTTTAAATAAAGGTTTAAATTTAAATTGCTTTTAAATAATTAAATGATTTGCATTTGAATTGATGGTGTGAATTGTTGAAAGAATTGTAAAGAGTTAAAACTAAAATAAGTTTGGAAGTTGTATTTCAATTTTGAAATTTTAAAGTAATTTTTAAATTGATTTGAATTTGATTTGAATTGAAATTTTAAATTCTTTTAAACTTGTTAATAAAGTATATGTTTCTTTTAAACATATAAGATTAAGTTGTGTATTGTTTTAAACTCTTATTTAAGACAAATTTGAGTCTTAAGTTAAAGTGAATGACAAATGGAATTTAAAGTAAATTTAAAAACATTTTGTTTTTAAATACTTAATTAAATAAGAAATGTTTATCTTAAGGATAAATAAAATGAAATGATTGGATTCATTTAATTATTAAGGTAATTAAGATGAAAATTAATTATTTAATTAATTAATTATGTGGATGTTTAATTAAGTAATTTATGATTTTTAAGTTAATTAATTAGATTTGAGATTAATTAATTAAGGTTAATTAATCTATTATTAAGGATGATTAATTAAATTTTAATTTATGATTAAGATTTATTTAATCAAGTGATTAGAGATAATTTAGATTTTTATTAACACTTAATTAATTAATAATTAAAGATTAATTAAATGTTAATTAAATATTAATTAATTGATAATTGATAATGATTAATTTAAGTTAATTCTTAATTAAGTAATTAAGAGATATTAATGAAGTCATTAACTTAAGATTATTTAACAATTAATTAATGTGATTAATTTTGATAATTAATTAGATTAATTAATTAATAATAATCAATTGTTTAAGTTTTAATTACTTAATGAAGGTAATTAATGGATTAATTACTTAGTGTAATTAATTTGATTAATGTGATTAGTTTAGATTAATTAAGTTAAATTGATTTAAACATTTGTGGATTGTTGATAATTACTTTATGTAATTTATGAATTTGTAATTACTTAAAGAAGTAATTAATAATTATAGGATGTAATTAAGAAATTTGATTTAGAAGTAATTGGATTTAAATTACTACGAAATTAATCAAGGGGATTAATTTAGATAATTAATTAAGAATAATTAATTGTGGGATGAGTAATTAAAGTAGTTAATTACTGAATGGTTATTAATCATGGGAGATTAATATTTATATATGGATTAATTTCAGATTAATTACTTATGTAATTAATTTATAATTTATTAAATGTAATTAGAATCATTAATTAATTAATTAATGATTTAATTTGGAATTGATTAATCAAGGTATAATTAATAATGAATAATTGATTAATTAATTTAGTAATTACAAGTTAATTGTTTGCAAAGGGTTTAAGTAATTAACTTGTGTGATTAATTTATAAGCTAATTACTTATTGTAATTAGAGATAGTTAATCACTATTAATTGAAATATTGAGATGGTGATTTATAAATTGATTTGAAATCAATGGATGGTTAAGTTATGCAGAATTTTGGTGATGAAGTAATTAATTTAACTCATTTTAAATTAATTAGAGATTGAGTAATTAATTTAATTCATTTTAAATTAATTATAGAAGTGTGATCATTAGATCATTGCTTATGTTTGATGAATGGTATTGGTTGCTTGGTATGGTTTGTAATCTCGGTTATGAGATGAATAGTGTATGAGATATGGATGGATTGGTTGCTTTTGGATGATATTATGGATTATCTGATTATGATATGAATTATCTGTTGATAATGATAAGGTTGATTACCTATTATGTTGTGAATTATCTATCTGTGTATATTTAGATAATAAATTGAATTGTTTTAAGCTTTAAAACAACTTGGACCTAAAAGACACGCTTTGGATTTCGATGAGACCGGGATCGGGTTTCCATATTTGGACATTCGAAAACCACATCGATTCCAATTAAACGTTAGGTCGTTAATACAAGTGGAGCGAGTGAAGACTCGAGGTGTAAGGGCTATACGTTAGTATAACTCTCTGGGTGATTCCGTAATGAGTTTGACGGAATAGTACTTATAGATTCGAGATGGTGATTCAGAGTGCAAGGGTTATTGACGTTAACTCTGAGGGTGATTCCAAAATGAGTGTAACGAGATAATGCCTTCGGTTTCGTTCGAACTCGGAACGAACTTGTATGGATTGAATGCTTTCAGAACATCGTCAGGTGGACGATGAGCATTCTAAGTGATGTGTCCTATAAAGGTAATCGTAGCCTCAAGCCTCATCAACCGGGAATGGCTAAAACAGGGGAGGTCCAGCAAAGCTTCGTGGGTCGCACATTTACCCCTGTCTAGAGGTCCCTTTATATTTCGGATGTGTGGACGGTTGATCATGACAATCGTCGGGGTTATCTTATTTGGAACTGTTCAGTAAGGAACGGGTCCGGCTTTGTGTTGCAGGGGATGAAGGGAGTAATCCTTGGTACGGTGATCTAGGCCACGTACTGTGACAGACGGTACCCCAGTAGCCCAGCCATTGTATGGAATCCAAAATCCAATAAGTGCCAACGGTTTTGATTGTATTACCCACTTTTGTGGCTAGTAGCTGGAATTTAATAGATGTAACAATTTCGGCTATTTCTTATTTATTTGAAAACCCTAGACACTATTATAATATCATCGGATTTCCTATCAAATGTTTTGGTTAGCGTAAGGTAAAAACTTTTCCATGTTTATGTGTGGGAAGTCTTACGTGATACCTTTTTTTCAAAAGGTTTTTTTTTCAAAGTTAAGCAACTTTAACCTGTTACTCACACCATACCCATGTCTGACCCGGAGTTATTTCTGTTTTTCTATAACTCTTGGGTACTCAAATTTTTACGAGTAGCCAAGGGAATTCAGGTTAGGATTCAGGTTAGCTTTGACGTATCATGGAGGAGAATATGGAGCAGGAGGCTTCTGCGTATAGTTATATCGTTCCGCTGTGTTGGTATCTCTGAGTGTTTTTGTATTGTGATTGAGTTGTAATAACTAGACAGGTGTTTATAACTGTCTAGTATGTGTTGTATATGTCTGTGTAACTCTGATATTTGATGTATACTATGTTATACTTATGTTATTAATATAATTTATTCGTTCCGCTGTTGAGATTCTTGTGTTGTTTCTTCTTTCTCTTCTTTCTTTCTCTTTTCTATCCCTTTCTTTCTTCTTAACGATGCGACTTCCTGGTATTTGGAAGCCGGGTCGTGATAGTTTAAGCATTCCATATACACCATTTTATTTTCAAAAGGAAAGTGATTTCCTTTGTGCCTATCTACGTGCATTCACGTGACATGGTAAAACAATTTAACAATCATATCAAATAATAGATACATGATGATCACAGTATACATAAGCATCCATAGCAACCATAACACAACATCAAACATGTATATATGTAAATAGAGTTGTTAAATAGAGTTTCTCACTATAAAACAAAGCGATTAACTTCCTACCAACATTCTAATCAACCAACACTTCATTAATTAATTCCTACTCCATTAAGCAATAGCAAACAACACCCTCTCCCTTCCAATAGCTTGGCCGAGGCTTGAGATAAAGGTTGGCCCAAAATATAAAAAAGAAGCGGTAGAGCTTTGAACTTGAATTCCCAAGATTTAGATCCGAAAAATAGGTCATATTCTCTCTTGTTTTTGACCCTCTTACTCTCAAAATTTTAAAAACTTGTTAACTGAAAAGTTGTTGAAAATTCATTTCTCTTGAATTTCAAACAAAATCACTTTATTTTGATTATTTTTTAGGAAGATATGGTAGAATGAAGAAGAGGTATTGTCGGATAGACAAAAATGAAGCTCGAAAATGCACTTCAAAGAATTGAGTTTCAGGTATAGCAAACCTCAAAACTAAAAAAGTAATCAACATAGTAATTATAGCCACTGGAACTTCATATGATTTTTAAAAAAAATCTTAATTTGGATCTGTTATGATCAAGTTATGATCAAAACAAAATAGCTTATTCTCTGACTTAAAAACTGGGCCAAAAAATGCACTGGAAAGAGGTAGAATTTTGACATGGTTAATTTTAGAATAAGACGAAGTGGTCAACATAAAAGTTGCATCACTGGAAAAATACATGATTGAAAAAAAGTATTTTGTATTTTGATTCTGATTTGAAGAAGTTAAGGCCAAGAGAAGAAGAGGTAAAACGTGGAGAAAAGTGGAGTTTGATTTGAAGAGAATAAATATTGATTTCTTTTGAATATTTTGTAAATATTTTAACATTATTTCTCTCTAATTTTTTCTATGGCTTCGAAGCCATTAAAGAGAAGAGGAAGAAGCTTGAGAAAAGAAGAAGAAGAAATGTGAATGATAGTGAGAAGGAGGTGGGTATTTATAGAAAAGTAAAGAAGTGGTAAATTTACTAAAATAACCTCTTATCAAATTACCAAAATAACCTTATTTCAACCTAAGCAATCTTCATTTTTTAGTACTTAACGTCATCTTTCGAATCCTTACTTTATGTCTTAGTCGCTTAAAGATTAAATAAAGAATATCATAATTATATTGGCTTTGATTTGATGTGATTTGATGTTTACATTTCTTACTTTTGTTTCTTACTTACTTTTACTATGACTTCTAGAAGTTTTCTAATCTTATTTAGTAAAAGTAAACATGTTTATTGAATTAATTAATACTTATACTATTTGAATATATGTTTCTACATAAGAAAATAAGGTGGGCGACGTTGCGATAACTTTTAATCGGCAAAACGTTGATTTTCGAAAAAATGATTTACGGTCACATTTTGACGTTTTAGTTAAACTATTTATTTGTGTAAACCAAATTTAAAATTAATTTGTATAATGCTGTTTAATAATATAAACACTTGTAAATAAATTAAAATAATTTATATGACCATTGAAACTTACTTTTCTAAAATCAGCATTTTGTCACTTTTGTCGATATAGGCAAATGTTACTATTCCGTGTATACTTCTCTTTCCAAATCCTATCTGATTTTGTTTGAATCATATAACCTTACTTATTTTACATTTAAAATCACTATAAATATTATAATTTAAAGTGGTCAAATTATGGGTCGTTACATTCTCCCATACTTAGAAGAATTTCGTCCTCGAAATTACCCAAACAAAAGTTTACCTAAAACATTTATCTTTAAACTTAATTCTACATAATATACACAGATCATCCGTATGAAATGTCTTATTCAATTTCCTATTCAAATACACAACCTCATTTCCAAACTGGTATCGATCTCCTGGTCCTCCAATGTGGACTTTAATCAAGCTCTTTGCTCATAAACCTTTGCTTTTCTTGCATAGTGCTCAACTATGATAGAAAATTAAAGTACCTAACCAAACATACTCATCAATGTTCGTTGTCAAGAATCAAGCGATAAATCTTTTTACGGACCAGTGCAAACACATCAAAGTTCCGAACTCAAATCTTAGGTCAAAATTATGTGATGAGATGATCTACATATAATATATGTATTTATTAACCCTCAAAACTTTCATAAACTTTTATCTTAAGCTCAAACACTTTATAAATGTGCTTTAATAATCCCTTTAATTAATTTTTTTCAAATATTTTTATTAAAGGAAAATATTGTAAAGAAATCATTTTTCACTCAAAAGATAATTATCTTTATTATAATTCTTTTTCCACAATGCACTAACTTAGTATAGTTCCTTTAACACTAATATTTTTTATGAATCGTTTCGTAAAACTGTTACTTAAGTTTATTACATCTTATAACTTATGTAAATCAATCATATTTTCAAGACTTAAGTCCAAATCCTTAACGAATGCTAGGATTCATTAATAAAACATTTTCCAGGTTATAGTTACCTTTTTAAAGAGTCGTTATTTTACTTGATTGTTCATGACGAAAATATATATTTGTATGATATACCTTTACATCCTAAGAGTATATACAAATCGCAAACTACAAATTGGTTTTACTTAAATCTGTCTGTCTAACAAATTTAAACTTTGTTGTAATTTACTATTATTTCAAATTCATCAGTTATAAAACATATTTCTTATTTAACACTATTATTAATTTCTAGCTTTGAAAAACAAATTTTAAAACCACCCGAATTTAGTTCCCCTTAATCTTAAATCTTTTTTTATATAAATCAGATTTATAAACTATGCTTATCTTATTTCACTTACTCATAGTATTTCACAATTTTTTGTACCTAAAGTTTTCAAAAATTTATTAGCTCTGAGTTAGGTATGATTCAGAAATTTTCTACTATCCGAAATCGTCGAGAATTCCGCTTTATTTTAGCAATTAGCAATCCCAATTTATCTTTAGTTTAAATACTTTTATAAAGATTACTAAACAATTTATCGTTATTTCTTTGACTTAAGAAAATTATATAGATCGAGTAACTCCAAAACAATCCAAGGAATTGGGTATTACCAATAGTATTATATATCCTCCTAACAAGAAGAGTAATACTTAAGAGAAGTGTTTACCATTCGAACACATCTCTTGCCCATTTTAAGTTTATTTTCGAGCCAATCGAATTATTTATCATAAAATACCTCTTTTTATTTTAAATAATACTATTTTCAAAATACTTTATAGATTATTGATAAAACCAGTTTTATAAATTTATTTTATTTTATATTAATTAACTTCATTTAAGTTACCACAATTCTTTAAACTACACGAATTTAAATTCTCATTCCTTTTATATTTATCTTCTTACACAATCATTTTCTACTACATTTTTATCTTATGTGTTCATTTCTGAAACAAATCTTATTATCGAACACCTTATAGTCAAATCATGAAACTTAATTCACAAGTTTTTTGTACTTGAACTTTTAAATCAAACAATTGATCACTTTATGATAGCAACTTCACATTATCATTTCTTAATTTATTATTTTGGAACAAGTATTAAAGATATTAATTACCTTTTCAGATTTCTTACTTATCGATAATCTTTATGAAGCATCTTATAGTCAAATTGTGAAATTCTAATCACAAGATGTTCATATTTAAATTTAACTAATCCTGATTTGTAACTATATAATTTTTCAAAATATATATTTTATATTCAAAATATAATCCTATGTAAAATTATTTTGTTTACCAATTTTTCAAAATCAGTGTATCGGTTCGTCTTGTTTAAATGTTTAGGAACCTTCATCGATAACGGTGATCAGGTGCATCGATCAGAATCCACAAATCACTCAATAGATAAATCAACACAAAACAATTTATTAGTCACTAACAAATACACGCTCATATATAATACACTCAAATTCATTCTAGGGTGTTACTAACCTTTATCTCTAACGAGTTACTCATCCTAGGGTATTACTAACCATATCTCCAATAAGTCGTTACCCCACCAAAGCCAAGGTTCTCGCTTAACCTTTAGCTCTGATACCAAATGTAATGGTCTGCTTTTCCGTACCCTTTGAATCGACAATAAACCACACATGTCTAACTCAAATTGCATGAAAAGACGGATAATTAAGGGTAGAAAGAAAATAAAGACAAAACAGAATATCACACGAATGGAATAACATATAATTTTTCAATAATAATCTTTACAGCGGAAATTTTTAAAATACAATATCAGGGTATAACCTAGATTCAGCCTGGACAGTTATAACACCTTCCCTTACAAATGCTGACAAACAATAAAACAAATGAAATAAATGCAGCGGATGCCATATGATGATGAAGATCTCCAGCTCTCTCTGGAAGATCCAACCGTCTTTAGCTAAACCTGAAACTACTCGGATCTGACCCGAGTATTAGAAATACTCTAATCTGGCTTGATAAACTAGCGTGAGATACTCGAAATTTAAAATGCATAGATCATGACGATGATATCAAAACCTTTGAAAAGAAGGGTATCTCATAAGACCACGTCCTTCAAGGCATTTATTTCCCCATGCGGATAAAGTGGTTAGCTTGAGAAAAGCAGGGAACTACTGGTTATCAGTTGTAGTATAGCAAGTATAGTTCTAAGTGACTAGTTTGAGAAAAGCAGGGTCTTATGAGATACCCTTCTTTTCAAAGGCTTATGATTTAGTTAATACTTACACTATTAGAATATATATGTTTCTATATAAGAAACTAAGGTGCGGCGATGTTGCGACAACTTTTAATCGACAAAACGTTGATTTTCGACAAAATGGTTTATCGCCACATTTTGACATTTTAATTAAACTATTTATTTATGTAAACCAAATTTAAAAATAATTTTAAATTATTGCTATTTAAAAATATAAACACTCATAAATATATTAAATTAATTTAATTAACCATTGAAATTTACTTTTCTAAAATGGTATTTTGTCACTTTTGTCGATATAGGCAAATGTTACTATTTTTATGTATACTTCTCTTTCTAAATCCTATATAATTTTGTTTCAATCATATAACCTTACTTATTTTATATTTAAAATCACTTTATATATTATATTTTAAAGTGGTCAAATTCTAGGTCGTTACAGGTAGTTTACACCGGTGCATGTGGTAATGGGTTAGGTGATGTGTTAATGTAGAATAGAAAGGTTATTGCCTATGCTTCTAGATAGCTTAGACCGCATGAAGTGAGATACCCTACTCATGATTTAGAGTTGGCAGTAGTAATCTTCGCATTGAAGGTATGAAGATTATCTTTTGAAAGAAAGGTTTGATCTATTTACAGACCATAGGTCTTTACGGTATTTATTCTCTCGGAAGGAGCTAAACATGAGATAGCTGAGATGGCTGGAGTTTGTTGCAACTTGTGATTTTAGCATCGAGTATACACTGGGAAAAGGAAATAAGGTAGTAGATGCGCTTAGCGAAAAACGTCTAAATTTGGTGTTAGCTATGTTGGCGGAATGGAAAGACTTGGAAGCACTGGTTGCTTGTAGTGTGCAATTGAGGTCGACTGCTGGATCTAGTCGGAATATCGTCGTGATGTCTTGTTTGAAATTTCGACCAGTTCTGATCGAACGGATTGCTTCTAGGCAGAAAGAGGATCCAGTATTAGTCGAGAGGATTAGGAGGTTAGAAGCTAGAAATGAGATTGATGATTTAAAGGATTTTATTCTTGACCGCAGGGTTTGGTTGAGAAAGAAGGAACGATTATGTGTTCCGGACGTTGGAGATCTTAGGAAGGAAGTTCTTAGGGAATGTCATCGATCGAAGTTTACGATTCATCCTAGGGGAACCAAGATGTTTCAGGATATGAAGAGAAGTTTCTTCTAGGAAGGAATGAAGAGGGATGTAATCTTATGGGTAAAACAGTGTTTGAATTGTCAGCTAGTAAAAGCCGAACATCAGAAGCCTACTGGTTTGCTAACTCTTATGTTGTTCCAGTGTTGAAGTGGGACTCGATATCCACGGATTTTATTAACGGATTGCAAAGGTCAAGCCGGGGTAATAAAAGTATATGGGTCATAGTGGACAGATTGACCAAGATGACCCATTTCATTACGGTAAGGTCAACCAGGACGGCACCTGTTCTGGCTAAGTTGTTCATGAAGAACATCGTTAGACTGCATGGAATTCCTAGTAGTATCGTCACTGATAGAGATATTTTGTTTACTAGCTAGTTCTGGAAAAGCCTACAGAGTGTGTTAGGTACAAAGCTCAAGATGAGTACCACGTATCATCCTCGGTTATTCTAGTGGAGCGAGTGAGGCAGAAATTGCCAGTTTAGGCATAACCGTAGGGAATTCTATTGGCATCCCTACAAATGTATATGACTGAGGTAAACTAACCGGGCATAGAAGAGATGGGTAGGTTGATGTGTAGGTCTAGACTTGCGAAGTTACAGAAGCTCCAATTGCATTTCATCTGTTCAACCATTTATTTGACTTGATTTTTTCTTATTATTGTTTTTTGCTAATAGTCGGAGCACTTTCCTTTCACACTTTATTTCTCACCACCACCATTTCGAGTTCCAAGATACTTGGATGATTAATATATTTGTGTTAAACGTTTATTTAAACAATTCACTATATTTGGGTTCAAGGTCTATGTGGATACTCTTTGGAATACACAGTGAAGAATCAAAACAGGTTATCTAAAATATTTTCAAAGGTTGGACAATCTGCTACTTGCAGTATCTAAAATGAACCTTTAAGAGAACTCGGGATGCAGGTTGTCTTCTGTTTGGTCCTTTCCATCCCTACTTATGTTGTATTATTTACTAAATGCCTTTTTCTTTCGTTGGTACTCTTAACCAAAGTATGGAATGAAAAGGTGGGGCTCTAAAGGAATGCCTACAAGTCATGATACTTCATTGACACATAGAAATATTGGTTCTACCGGATAAAGAAATGCTCCAAGAAAGGTATGATTCTTTAGTGTTACTACACCACTATGTGTTAGTCTTGTTGAATTAGGAAGATACTTTAAAATGCTATCATTGCTTAATATTTGACCTCAAATAAATTCATTTTTAGGTTATCAAAAATGTCGGTTACTTGATATGTCTAGCTATTCTAGCATTTTAAACTTTAAAGTTCATTATTTAATGTATTATTCTTGATATAGTAAGGTACGTGGAGTTGTATTTTTTTAAAGTGGTCCTCATTTTTATATTTGTGTATGAACAACGGGAGTGGGGAATATATATACATTTTTTTGCGTCAAAATTCAAAAGAGAATATTACTACAAATACTATTAACTAAACTCAACCGCATTATTTTTATCGTATAACTTGGAAGCATTTAGAGTTGAAACTGGTTGAAATACCATCAAATAAATTCAACTGAATTAATTTTGTAATATAACCTGGAAGCATTTTAACGATCTAGCAGTATGTGACGTGAAGTTCTTGGTAAGATTTATATAATATGACACCATGGAAGTCAAGAAGTGAGACTAAACCAGTGTGTTAGTTATTTAATAAATAGGCTTTAAATTGATAGCTGTTTGAAACCCACAATAAGTGCAGTTACGTAGGCATGTTTTTGTTCATGTCGTATCACAAAATTTACTTGATTTATATTCAATGATCGAAGTATTTGCTTTAAATGAATCATTAATAGCTACAAACGGTCACCATTAATTATTTTTGAAACCAAAAATGACATGTTTTTTTTTGAAAAAAAGAAAGATTGTATATAGAGACTTTGTTTGGAAATTATAAAGCTTGCGATATTGTCAAACCATTTGGAACATAATTTGTAAAATAGGGGGGTTGAAGATAATCCAAGAGGGCAGTGGTTGCTATCTTATTGAGTGAGTGCAGTGGAAGCCAAGAGATTTCTTCGTGGGGAGTAACAAATAAATTGCGTTTGGTTATGGATTATACTGTTAACTATGATAACGTGTTTTCATTGTGCAGCTTATTTTTGAGGAGTTACCTGAGCAGCTTCGAAGCAAAGAGAAAAAAAAGTAAGTAAAAGGCATACAAACGAAGTTAATTTATTGAAAGGTCTCCACTTTGACAAAGTATGCCTGATGCAATATTCAAATCTTCTGAAATGATTAAATATCTGTTTAAAATTTATATGTCATGTTTATAGGTAGCATATGGTGATACGCTACATGGCAATTTGAATTGCATGTCTTGTAGCATATCTCTAATTTTGTTTATTTTTGTAGCACCATGCATATCTCTAACTTTGTTTAATATGCATACATACACACACGGATATATATTTATACATATAACTCCCATATAGATGAAGGATATGTATGTACGTATGCATTCGTGCGTACTCAAAATTCCATAATTAGATTTCTTGATCTACATATAGCAGATTCTGCTAAAAATATATTCAAACGTGATGTTTGTATCATTCAGATTAACATCATATGTTTTAAGGTTATTACTATATGTAGATCTTTGTTGTAACAACGCGTGATTATACTAATTGATGAATTAATTCATAGTATTCTTTTCTAAAACATGAGGTTTTATTTTGGCACGAACTTGAAAATTGGACAAAACCTACTTTGTAGCTCATTGGTCTTTGAATATTTGTTATACTCCGATCATCATTCATTTTTCTGTATATCCAACTCTCTCTAAATTGTTTCATTGTCTTCCTTTGGTTTGTCAACATTGCATATGACCCCTAAATATAAGATAACCATTTTTTCCTTTGGTTCAAAATAATGGCTTGGAAATTGGAATTCATGTTGTCTACATAATGGATTTGTTATTTACAGTTCATTGCAGTAAACAAAGTTCATGTATTCTATTGGAAAAACACACATGATTGAGCATATGGACATGGGTTATTAATAAATCCAATGCATTTATGAATATTGTTCTTTACAGTTTCGAGAGTTGTTTTCAAAAGAAAATTTCTATTTTCAGTACTTGAAATTATTGCATCACATAACTCAGTTAAAGTGTTCGACTATTGATTGATTGAATACCAAAGTTCAGTCACTAAATCTGATCCCTTTGTGAGCTCTGTCTTCCCTTGTTCAGATGAATAGAAACACAAAAAATTTTGTTTTAAATTTTGCACCTTAATATTGTTAGTATTCATAATGAGGGATGCAAAAACTTGAAGGAAAACCCCAAACAGTTAAATTTTAGTAACAGGCATTGGGAAAATCATGTGAAACTTTACAATTGTTACTACAGTAAAATGAAATGAAGATATATGAGTCTTTAATGGCATATGCAACATTTGTATCAAGGAGTAGAAAATCTGCTTCACAATATCTTTTGTATGGTGGAATGTTACAGGTCTATATACTTAATTATGTTCATGAAAACCAAAATTTCATATACTTATTTGGGATTATTTATATATTCTATCCTGAGATGTATGAGCCCAAGGAATCTCCATATCCACCACATTATCATTTCTTCTCTGTAAAAGTATAAGAGATGACTTGGTAATTTATAAGCACATATCACATATTTATTAACAATAGCTAATTAACTATAAACTTACTGTCATGATCAAATTAGTCAACTCTTCTACTCTAGCCACCAAATGAGTTACTTGATTTTCCAACGCAATCACCTTTTTTGAATTACTGTAATAAGCACCCATTTGAGATGGTACTACACCAAAACCTAGTCCTCTCACCCTTCCTCTATGTTAATTTCCAAAAACATGTGACACCCCATCTCCACTTACTGATGTTGTTCCATGAGAGCTTTGAGCACTACTGTGCTCTTTTATCTTAGCCTACAAATTAAAACAGACCATTTCAAGAAAAAGGAAATATGAATAAACTATTATCGCTCAATATTCAGTTCAATGTATGTAATATTTGTAGTGAAATTTTGATACCAAATGTTTGATTTAATATATTACGATGTATACTTTGAGACATACGAGGCAAGTCTAATAACAAGAAAAATATGAACAAGCTCTAATATTTGAGGATAACGTCAAATTTTGAGAAATAAAACAAATAAACAGTCAACCTCTGCTGTGTCATGAAATGGTAATTAAATGAATTATGGTATGTACACACACATGCATTTGAGGTACTTATCAAAACATGGATGGACGTAACAAAATTAAGTAACTAAAAAGGAATTAAGTGACCAAAGAAATGTTTCAAGAAAATGATGTGTATTTTTTTAAAAATAGCTCTATTATGTGAACATTATGATAATAATAATAATAATAATTGCAATGCAATGGCAACAACAGAATTCGGTGGGTCTCCATTTTTCTTTTTATGGGCTTTGTACCATAGCTCGTCTCTGCTAATATATGATATTCCAGTTTCCATTTTTTGCAAATAATAATAGTAAGAATAAGAACCAAAAAATAATATTATTGATGTAAACGTACATGCATTTCTTACCATATCTTCTGCTAATCTTGCATAACCCTTTCTGCTAATTATATGTGGAATTTTATTTTATCTCTCAGTGCTTCGAATTTTTTACTAGTTTCCTACATAGAAGAAATTCATTAATAAACTATAATTTACTTTTTTTAAAATGATACTTGGATACAACATGTCACTAGGATAGCATAACACAAATTACATGTATATATTCGAATAACGCTACGCAAGTTTTGAACTTGTGGCCTCTCGCACCAAAGCCGAATCCCTTAACCATTAGGACAGTGGTGCTTGCCAATTTACCTTTTAATTTATAACGAATAAAATACAACTTATAACCCCAAATTTCTCCGATGTTTTTTCCTTAACAAAGTCGTTCCACTCTTGAACATTTTCTATAGTATCTGGTTATAGCATCGCTAATCTAAAGGAAGAGTCGGGACAAGTAGAAGCTACATTAATAGTGGAAACTAACCTTGACTTTGCCTCTCGACATCGTACTCCCAACATCTTAAGCAACAAATCCTTGTATGCTTAATCCACCATGAATCTTGACTGCACAACAAAAATAACTTTTGAAATAAACGGGATGTTTAATAACTATAAAAATAAGTATAGCAGGTCATAAGACACAAACAATTAGAATCTTGACAGAGTAGGATGTTATGATTTTGCTCGATTTGGTTGCTTCGAAAACAAGGAGGCCAATTTTATTTCTTTTGTCCTTGTCTAAGTGTCTTAGAGGAAAGTTTCAGTTGAACTGTGTGGATGAATGAGTTACTTTTACTAGAGAATGATTGGGCTTGTGGTTGTTGTTAGACCGGGCTGTTATGTGGTTTTATTTTTATTGTGTGGATGTTGAGAAGGGCAGATGTATATAGTTTGGGTTGTGGTGTGTTCTGTTTTACACACTTTTTTCCTTCCTCATTAAGGTTGATTGAATCTTTTTTCAAAAACAAAATACTCAACTGAAATGACCCTCACAATTTTTACCTTAATTTCTCAGGAATTTTTTTTATACATACACATACACATTTAACTTATATGTGTATTTGTATGCCACATGTATATTTATTTTCACATCTAAGTTTTAATTTAAACTTCCTTTGAACTCTCAGAGTCATTTTCTTTTCAAAAAATTCACCCAGGGTTAAAATTTTCTACCAATATAAATATATCAGTTTATTCCTAAAAGATATACACATACATATGAAGATGTATGTGCTCCTCTTGTTTATTTCTTTTTTTTTATTAAACAAGAGCATGCTGTTTGATTTTGGATTTGAATGAATCTGTTTACAGTTAAATACCCTACTCTTTTGAATATTTGTAATATATTAGTAAATCCTGTGCATACTTAGTTCATATGGATTTGGTTATTCTAATTGATAAATCCGCTGTCAATTTATCTTGGAAGATAAATCTCAAAGTACTTAGGATTTTTTCCATAGTTCAAATACATTGATATTTGGCTAAGACCAGAAAATGATATATTCACTTATCATTTTCCACTTATGTATTTTCTAGAATCCTTCTTGTTTTGGTTCAATCTATACGGCTTGTTCATTTCAATCTTAGCCTATATTGACACATTGGGAGTTGTGTATTTGCATAAGATTTGCTGTGACAAGAATTTGAACTTTTAAAAATATTTAAAAGAATAATGTGTGTCTTCAGATTTGATAGTGCAAACCTGTCCAGTTTGCATATCTGTTATGGCTTTGAAAAGTTGGTTATGTTGAAACAATTGCTAAATAAACTAAAGCTTTTGAAATGTATTTTACATTCAAAATACCATCAAATATAATCAACCAAAACTTCACTCATTTGAAGCTGGTTAACCCTTGTGTCTTGTGTCTAGCTGACACTTGTACAAAGCATTTGCATTATATCTGAAGCCATGCAAAAAATTTACTTTACTCAATACAATTCAGAAAGTGGACTTAAACTTATTTACTAAGTATTACAGTAGAAAGGATTTAAATCCTTATAAATTTACCTCTAGTTAGATACTGTCCAGATTTTTATTCTAAAAACTCAGTGCTTTGCTATATCTCAAGAATTGACCAATACATAATACAAGTATGCAAAACAATTGCTCACATACATATATGTGTATTTCTTTTCCAGGCTTTCATATCTAATACTTAAGCATATTTTTCTTGTTTTCAACCCAGATATTCCTTTTAATTTAAAAACCTGAATGCATAGCAATATTCAACAGATAAACAACTAGTTCAATTAAACATAGCAAGTTCATTACATAACATCAAGTTCAAACACAACTGTCCCTGGGATACATGCAGATAAAATCTTTCTAAGCTCTTACTAAAATTAGCAAGCATGCACACCCATTTTCTCATTAGCCAATACCCCTTTCCATATTATTTAAGCTTGGTATTCCCTGTAAGAACATTAGTGGCTGCCCCATTTTAAAAAGAGACACCCCCATATGCCATGAGCAAATAAGGGTCAGATCTATGATCTGGTGTGAGCAACATCAATATATTCATGATATTAAGCAACTGAGAATATAAGTGTAATGACTTGTTATTTGAACAAATTTCTGCAATCACTTATTTTATCATTGTGTAGATAAAATGACTCAGGTATGATAACTTCAGCTATCATTCCCACACATGCATACATAATCTTGCAATCATAAATATAAATCTGCAACATGTGCATTCACTGGAACAATCATGGTTCCACACCAACCTACCTAAGAAATATTCATATTCCTATCTCTTCATGTATAGGTGGTATAATTCAATTTAAATTCCTACCTCATCTGCTATCAAGGAATCACAGGGACATATTGTAATGAACTAATTCACATCATTACACAAAGATCTCAGGGCTTAAACAAGCCATATGTCAACTTGCATACATCAAATATAACAAGCATTCCAGCAGCCTTCTTAGCCTTCCCTTCCCTAGTTTATTTACTAGTGCGTTGATTTAAATCCTATTACCAATTAGCTAAGTGAACATGTCACTGCAAACATGGAAACACCCATAACTTTTTTTTAGCATAATTTTCTCAGAAATTAAGTAGACAGTTATTTCCAAAAATGTGGACATTATGTCTTGATCTTAGTAAAATATAAGAATATTTTCTTCTGTAAAAGAGGCATGGCATGGTATGTTATATTGATCTGCAAGCCTCTATGATTGAATCAGATTCATGATCTGGCTCAATCATAATTTTAGCTTGTGAGTTCTTTTTTTTTAATTTGATTAAGGGCTCAGCGCCTAGAAAATTTCTATTGCACCCTTAATTTCCTTTTTTTTCAAGCCTCAGCACTTACACAAAGTATAATGCAGCTCACAACATTTTCCTTGATAAGATTTCACATGCCATAAATCTATAACAGTTGAGAATATCCTCTCCATACTTTTAAAATTCTGGGCCTTAACATTTCTAAGCAAAATGAAACAATAAGTTGCACATCCAAAGGCAAACATCTCAATAAGTCAAAGATCATCCAAAAACATCCATAGTAAAATCATATCAGATCCAAAAAGAAACATCCAAAGAGCATTGATAAAATCATATACATCAAAACCAGCAATATGTAAATGGCAATATAAAAAGTGGCTGCCTCATCTCAGGTCTTAATGCCATGAATCTAGTGAGGTTTACTCACCTAAGTTCTTCCTTCTCTTGATCCAGAAAATCCTTATGTATGTGTGTTTCTCTTACCTTTTTAAATATTTTCTTTCTTATTTTATTTTTGAGTAACTCGGGGTAAAATGGTTTCCTGGCCAAAGCTGTTTATTTATATGCTTTTTCCATTAGGGTTTTGGCAAGACAGAATTCCATTTCTGACCTGACCATCTTCATGCATTTTGTATTTATATTTTAACATTTTCCTCCTTAATATCCCGGCCACCTTAGTCCATTATGGTTAGTACCTTCTCTTTTTTTTTCTCATTTACTTTTCCAGAAAATGGCTATCTTTAATTATTTACCCAAGTTATGCTAAATGTGTGACTCAGTTTTTATTTATGCTTCTATTCTTTTCTGGAGATCTCCCTTTTTTCTATTTTTACCTACACAAGCATACTGACTTGTATTACATTTCATTTCATTTTGATGTCTCCCCTTTCTTTTGCCTTAACACTTTCTGCTCACAAAAAATATACATGTACATAGGTGCATATATTTTATTTCTTGCCTTACAGAAAATGTTATAGGCATATTTTCTATATTTAACCTGGCAAGGCCTAAGTTAATTCCAATGTTTTAAATAAGAATTTTACTTTCTTATTTCAAATAAAAAATTTCTGTCTCTTTATTTATTTATTTATTTTTTCAAAACAATACATGTGGTCTGAGGACAGAATAATTCACATTTCAAAATTATATTTGAAATGTTTTCTTTTCCCTATATATTTTTTTTCACAAATTCTTGGATTTTTGCCTGTGCCATTTCCAGTGTGCATGTGTACACATATCCTTGCACACTATCTAATCCCAAGAATTCCACCATATTTGATTCTAAATATTTCAAAATTAAATCATTTTATCAAAATGGTTTTTCACAAAATTTTGGGGTATTGCATCAACGTTTTCAAATTTCCCTTTTCCCTACATTAATACCTTCAAAAAATTCATAATTTTTTACCTTTTTGGTCAAACTACTGCATCTAGCTTTCTGAATATCATGGATACATTGTTTTTTTTCATTTCTCAATACTAATTTGACACAGGTTTAAACTCTGTAAAATCTATCATGATAGGAAGTTTTATTTCAATAAACTCTAACATGCACAAATCAATATAATACTCTCGAGAATTTTTTTAAAGTAAACATCAGTACTTAATGATTCATAAGCTTGACAATGACCACATGGCTTGTATATTTGCTTTGTTACATAAAGACATCTCTTAGTTGCGTTAA
Organism: Allium cepa; assembly: GCA_030765085.1. Lineage (NCBI taxonomy): Eukaryota > Viridiplantae > Streptophyta > Magnoliopsida > Asparagales > Amaryllidaceae > Allium > Allium cepa. The sequence goes on from CM060939.1 coordinate 799,933,154, forward strand.
AACTTGATGAAGTAAAGCAGAAATCTGCTTTTTTTAAACTATTGTTAAGGTAATTTACATTTTAGTTTTTTGCATGAACATGAATGTAGTACTTGTTGGGGGGAAATCCCTTCAGATGATCAGTCTATGAGAATAAAAACTCAACAAAATGGAAAACAACTGGATCATGATTGTAGTGATACGATACAGACTAAGATATACACAAGAACAGACAGTCGCAGATCTATGTAATGCAGAAAAATAAATAACATCGGAATTTATAGTGGTTCCATTAGCACGAGGCAATGTACGTCCCTTGGGCAGAGGAGATTTTATTAATCACGGAAAGATTAGAGTTACAAGATTGATTCACTTTTGGAGGCTATACATAAGAAGAATTAACTATATGTTCAAAATTCTACAAAGTTTCGGCTCCCTAGGATGGCTCTGAAATTGGCTGAAATTAGCTCTCAATTTCGGCTGCCATTGGTGTCATAAGCTCCCCTATTTATAGAGTGAAGAAATGAGGAGAGGTAGCTTCTATACGGTGGTCTTGGGGTTTGGTTCGGCAAAACGCCGAGCGAAAAATTTGGACCGGCATTTCCAAAATACCCAAATGAAATTCATCGTTCGGCAATTTTCTTTTCCTTCTTCTCATCCGCTCCTTCATTTTACCGAACGAACTCCCTATCTCCAAATCACCATTCCAAAAACACCGCTCCAAATCACCGCTCCTCCTTTCTTTTTGCCGAACGAACTTCTTCTTTTCCAAATAAGAAATCTATTTTGGCTTCCTCTTCATCTTGGCTTAGGTTAGGGTTTCGCGGCTCTACTTCCCTTCCTTCGCGAGCTTCTCCTTCTTCTTCTTCAATTGGAATCAGGTATCAAATTCAACTATCTCCACCCCGATACCAGATTTCCAAAGAAGCTATCCAAGACAAACTACACTTTCATTCCCCAAGCAATGAATACTTACTCAGTGAGCTTTGGCAATGCCATCACCCGTTACACTTTGTTAACAAACTTTGGCACCGCTACCGCCCGTCAACCAAGCGTTCGAAGTACCCAGCCCATGTAGAATCTATCAATCTCCGCCATGAAAACAAATGTCTCCATGAACCAGCTTAACTCTCCCCCCGTGCCACCCCATGGCACATGGAACTTTATTAAGCGAATCAAGTTCGAGCAATGCTAGAACTTAGCAGCAAGCAACGACTTGGTAAACATGTCTGCTGCATTCTCCTTTGTGTGAACTATTTGAAGACGAACTAGCTTCTCTTCACTCATCGAGACAAGGAACGAATCTCTCACTTCAATATGCATCATCCTCGAGTTGAATGCCATATTTTCAGCTAAGTGAATTGCACTCTGATTATCACAGTACACATCTATGCCTTCATATAGGAAGCCCAAATCACACAACAATCGCCTTAAATAAAGTGCCTCCTTAGCTGCTTCAATCGCAGCTATGAGCTCTGCCTCTGTAGTAGACAGACCCACAATCGTCTGCAACCTCGCTCTCCAACTTATCGTTGTCCCACCAATGGTGAACACGTATTCGGAGGTTGACTTTTATTCGATCTATATCACCGGCATAGTCAGAATTGTAAAATCCAACCAAATTGAAATCACTTCATTCGCCGCCAAAGACAAGTCGATGGTTTGGAGTTCCTCTAACGTATGTGAAGATACACTTCACTGCTTCCCAATGCGTCTTTCCTGGATTCGCCATGAATCTACTCACCAATCCAAAAGCCTGTGCCATGTCAGGCCTAGTGCAGACCATGACACACATCAAGCTACCAACTACACTTGCATATGGGACCTTCATCATATAAGCCTTGTCCTTTTCCAAGATCAGAGAGCCTTTAGAAAGCTGTATGTGCAAAGGCATGGGTGTGCTGATTGTCTTTGCCTCTTCCATGCTAAACCGAGCAAGCACCTTTTGAATGTACTCCTTTTGAGTGAGGCTCAAAAGTCTTAGCTTACTATCCCTTTATATTTCCATACCCAAAATTTTCTTTGCTTCTTCAAGGTCTTTCATTTCGAATTCCGCTTTTAGCTTTCGTTTTAAAATATTGCTTTCAGCCTTATCCTTGGAAGCAATCAACATGTCCTCCACATACAAGAGTAGGTACATCCATCTATCATTATTTGAATGCTTAAAGTACACACAAACATCTTTGATGCTACGATCAAAACCAAGTGAAAGCATAAAAGAGTCAAACCTCTTTTACCATTGTCTACGCAACTACTTAAGTTCATATAAGGACTTCTTCAATTTGCAAACCCAATTTTGTTTTCCATCTACAATAAATCCTTCTAACTGCTTCATATAGATAGTCTCATCCAAGTTTCCATGCAAGAAAGCGGTTTTCACATCTAGTTGCTCCAGCTTCAAGTCATGAGCTGGGACGATAGTGAGCAAAATGCAGATGGACGTATGCCTCGTTATTGAAGAGAATATCTCATTATACTCCAATCCCTTTCTTTGTGAAAACCCTTTAGCAACTAATCTAGCCTTGTATCTCCCATCATCATTCACCTTGAACACCCACTTACAACCTGTGGCTCGGCTTCCTTGAGGAGGTGGTACCAAATCCCAAGTATTTTTCTTCTTCAACGACTCCAACTCCTCTTTCATAACACACATCCACTTCGAACTATCACATGACTTCAAATCTTCATCAAGGTCAAGCGGCTCCTCAAGAACCAAATGTAGGGCATAGTAAAACGAATCATCGAGGCTAAGGTTTGCAAACTATCGATCACCATACCTTTCGGATGGCCTAATATTCCTATGACTGACCCGATAGGTACTGATTCGCCTAAACTCCTTTCATCTCCACCTTGAACTGAACTTCCTCTAGATTCATACACATCACCAACACTACTAGAAGGTACCTATGGACTATCCTGTGATGTTTCAACAACTGCGTTTCCCTCGACAGCATCAACAACAACTCTATTATTTGACTTGAACACGGTAACTTTTTCCATCTCCTTAGGCTTATCAGAATCTTCTGATGTGGTAGGTAGCTTCTCCTTTGGATTGAACATAGCAAACTCATCGAAAGTAACAGGTCTGAAATGAACAATCTTCCATTCAACTGGGTTCCAAATTCGATACCCTTTGATACCATCGGTGTATCCCATTTGTATGCCTTAGTGTGCTCTAGTCTTCAACTTATCATCACCTGTATGGTAAATGTACACAGGACAACAAAAAATTCGAAACTAACCAAGGTACACTGCATTACCTCTCCACTTCTCCTCTGGAATCTTTTCATCAATGGCTAAGGACGGAATTCGATTTATGATATGTGCCATAGTTGATAATGCCTCAGCCCAAAAGCCTCTAGACAAGTCCGCCTTCAATCTCAAGCAACGAGCCTTCTCCAATAGAGTCCTGTTCATCCTTTCTGAAATCCCATTTGACTGCGGATCTTCGGGTGTAGTGAAATGTCTCTAAATGCCAGTTGTCCACAAAAGTCGAGGAACTCCCTAGAGACAAATTCACCGCCATTATCAGATCTCAGCTCCCTCAATCTAGAACTGGATTGGTTCTCAACAAGCGCTTTCCAATATTTGAACTTCTCAAAACTCTCTGATTTTCCTTCATCACATACATTCATACTTTTCGAAAAAAGTCGTTAATGAAAGAGATAAAATATTTTGGTCCTCCAAGAGAAGGAGTAGCAACTGGTCCTCAGACATCTATATGCACGTACTCAAGTACTCGCCTCGATCTATGGAGTCCAACTCCAAAAGATACTTTAGTTTGCTTGCCTAACACACACACTCCTGAAAAAAGTCCGTTTTGTCGAAGCTTTCTCCTTTGATCATCTTCCATCTTTGAAGCAACTCTAAGCCCTTCTATGAAATATGACCCAACCTGAGATGCCAAAGCTTTGTGGCATCCAAAGCATGAGAACTATCTACTCCAACACCCGACTCTTCGAGTACCGTGGTTCCTTTTAACAAATATGGATTTTGAAACACATCTCCTTTTATAAGAAGTCGTGCACCTCTTGAAACCTTCAGACTATCCTTCTCGATAGCACATTGCATCCTAAAGATGCCAATTGTCCTAAAGAAATTAAGGACTTTCGGAGACCTAGAACAAACCGGACACCTGTTAAAGTGCATATCACTCCGTCAAACATCCTGATCCTCACTGTACCTTCACTCATTGCTCTACAGCTAGCATCATTACCCATAAGAATAGAGATTCCCTCTTGTTAATGAAAGAACTGAAGTAATCCTTATTGGGCATCCTTCTTCTTCAAATATGGAAAATCCATTTTCTAATGACCAGGTTTCTTGCAGATAAAGCACTTACCGTCTTTAAACTTTCCTCTCCTGCCATTACCGGGCTTTCTAGACTTGGAATGCCCTCTAGAGTGTCAATTCTTCTTATCTTCTCCACCTCTTTCAACAAACAAGCCATGACTACTACTTCCACCTCTACTTCCTTCACTTATCTCCTCCATCTGATCTCTCAAGCCCTCGGATAGAAGGCCTGACTTCACATCTTCCACTGTTAATGTATCTCTAGCGAAGATAAAGCTATTAGCGAAACATGTGTACCGCTCCAGAAGAGAACATAAAAGAATCATTGCAATTTGCTCCTCATCTATCTTCAAGTCAACAGTCTTCATCTTCATCACGAGATCATCAAAGAAATTAAGATGTTCCTGTATTGAAGTGCCTTCTCTCATCCCCATGGTGAAAAATGTCTTCTGTAATATCAGACGGTTAGTCAGAGATTTCTTCAAGTAGAGATTTTCTAGATTGGTCCAAATGTCCCTAGCAATGGCCTCACTGCTAATATCTGAGATAACATTCTCTCTCATAGCTAGCTGTAAAGTAGTAAACACCCATTTCTCCATCTCCTTCCTTTCTGCGACTGAGATGTTAGCCGTCAAGTCCTCAGAGGCAAACAATACTGGATGAACTTCATTCCTCACTAGAACAACCTTCATCCACATATAGTACTTATTTCAGTTCACTGAGTATGATTTCAATACTTTTTCAACGGTGATGTAATTTACATTTAATTTTCATACAACATATACCAAAGAAATGATAAGCATGCGAAGAAGGGGGATAACAAGCTTCAAATATTTACAATGGTTGTTATAACCATTGGTTGTGGTCTAAAAAATATGTACATATTTTTCCTAATGGAACTACATTATGTTATCATGATTTTATATTCCAAAGTAATATAAAAGGTTTCTTATGATTAAAAATGATGATACGATTTTTATTATTGAGACTTATTTCGATTCGAAACAATAAGCATTTGTTGTTCTGTTATTTCCAATTGTTGAACTCTGAAACATTATGGCTATTATCAATCGAACGTACTGCCAAATAAATTACAAGCACGAATGATTTCCTACGGTGGTGTAATGCCGAAGAAGTTGTTATTAATTCAGTGGGAAACCACAATGAACTTGCACCATGTTTTCACCATATTTATTGGTCGGTTATTGTTTCCATCGTACCGTTTACAACAAACACACTTTGTTTTAATCTACAGCTATTTACAGCCGACCTTGTATGTGTTTTTTATCAAGAAAAGAGAGATTAACTGGAAAATGTAGAATGATTTTGGGTTTAAATTTCGACATCTCAACTGGAGTTCGGGTCCTATAATGACTACTAACCTGATATTAAACACACAAACAATCTCAACAGTTCCTATAATGACATAAGACAGAGATAGTCAGAAATCTTGTCATTATTTTAACTTAGTGATCAACGTAGAGCATTGTTGGTCATTAGTTTGCTTCATCCACCATGACTCTGGAATGTGTTCTCATATAAATGTATTTTTTTCCCTTTGAAATTTTGACTATCCCTGTAAGTTTTATGTGTTCTCATAAAAATTTGATTTTCTTTTGAAAAGGTTAAAACTCATCTAAATGTTCTCATAAAAAAAGTTCTCAGCATATTTCATACTTGAATACAAGTCCATTCCAAAAAAGTCCATTGTTGGGTCAATTCCATAACAAACCAAGTGTGATACAACATCCCTTGACGGTTGGCGGATAAGATTCCTACATTTTGAACAAAGGCAAATAATTTTTTGTAGATTTCCCTTCCTTTCTGCATGCCCATATACAAAATTCCGAACAGCTTGCCTGTATTCTTCAAACATTCTATAACACATAAAGAGATCAATAATCAACCTTAATAATTACAAGTATAAAACTGATAATCAAAATTGACAAAACCTTGGTAGGTGGATCCATGCTTTTTCCATCTTGATAATCTATGATGTTAGAATCTAATAAAAAACGACAAAGTTTTCTAAGGTATTAACTGAGATTAGTGTACAATCCAACTTAGTTACAAAGGTTCCAATGTTATTACATAATGGAGTCAAAAAAATCTCTGCTACCTATGACTTCATTCCTCCAAAATGCTCAGTCTACAAGGTTTTCGATTGCAAAGATGAATCATGTTATGAACATATGAAGGCATATTGGTTTCCTAAAAAGTTATAGCAAAAGAAATATATTCACAAAAGCAACAACCTAGAACAAGTAATGAAAATGTAGAGATAATTAACACCAACAATGACAATGCATAGCCTAGATAACCAGATGAGGACAAATGTACATATGATAAATACCGCAACAGTACTAATTATAGATGGTCTTATCAATGAGACAGTTACTAGTAGTTCTTATCCAAACAAAAAAATGAACATATAGACGTAAATATTATAGCAATGGATAAAGAAACGGTACTGATAATTCTTGAAAATGACTTTAACTAATTACTCTGTTGGTAATAAAGTTAAGACTAAATGCACAGCCTAAAATCCTAATGCTCAATCTGCTCATATGTTTCAAATATTACCTATTTATAGTTTATCTAGACTAAGTCAATCCAGAAAGGGTGGATCTGATGAAAACTTCTTTGAGTATAAGGAACCTGCAAATGGAGAAGTTTTTGTTAATCCAGATTGAAATAACATGGTGAATCAAGTCGAAACAAAAGCTAGAAAGAACAAACGAAGTAAGCTGAATTCTACGATGAGGGTAAGGTGGCGGCTAAAAGATGAAGGAAGTGACAAGGTGCAACGGCGGTGATGGATTGTATCAATCTGGCAAGGGTTCATGAACAAAAAGAACATACTACATTCATATATTAACTTACAATTTACAACTTCGCTACTATAAGTTCAAAACAAGTGATAATCAGAATACAAAATTCACTCTTACTTGAAGACAATGTATATACACAAAAAAGTAAACAAAAATGTGCGAAGATGCCGAAATCAGATATTTTATAAGAAGCATTGCATGACATATGAACATGACACAAACCTAATTGCATTACTTAGCCCACACATTGTCTCCTCATATCGTTCTTTGTCACCCTCAATGCTCTACAGGATATAATGATAGGCGGATTTGACCCATTCACCTTAGAGACACATGAACTTTAATTTAAAGTTTATGGACGTCTATTAAATAAACATACGCTCTTATTTAATATGTGTTGTCTGAAGTCAGATGCATATTAAGGTGTTCGTCGACATGTTAAATTGACACTAAGATTGGCAAACATTGGTTTGTTGAAGGAGTTGTAATTGTTCATAGATGTTCATAGATGCATGATAACCTCTATTTATAAGTTTCTAAAACAATGAATTTGATCATGCTACCTTGATAATGTATCAAAAATTACAAACTATTCAACAGAAAGGTTTAATTCAAATATCAGTCCATCACTGAACTAAAAACGGCCAACCAAATTAGAATTTAATCAATTTATGGCATTATTAAGTGTAATAACTTATTTATTTTTTTTAAAGAAAAGCATCTCGGTTAGCAATTGGCATCCATTTGCTTGTTGAGGCTATAGATTATGAGTCATTCTACCATAACCCAAAACTTCAAATGCGAAAAAAGAAACAGTTTTCATGGAGCAAAATTCAGAATTTAGGGGTCTTCTAAATTTTATCCTACGGTTCGCACTACAGAAGGGTAAAGTAGAAAATCCATAGATTATTAATAGAGGCTATTTTGAACATAAGGCTTAAACATGGTTTAATGAATGTAGACTTCAGGGCATGTTGAAGCACACAGGGTTTAGATCCCAAAACACACTTTAGGTAAACTGAAGAGTAAGATCTTTCTATCTCACATTTGACAACGTTTTGCTTTGGCTAATTGAACCACAATTGAAACAATTTAATCAATTATAATCACTTAAGTAACCATTTAAAATAACAATTACTATTAATTGTGGCTAACATCCGATAACCATTAGTTAATACTAGCAATTAATTCTTACTAATTGATGTAAGGAGGGAGAAATACAATTTTGTTACTAACAACAGTGAACAAACGTAAAAATAATACATGAAAAACAAGAGATAAAGCATAAACTTAACCATTATCACATACCTTCATAATGGCAGCAAGCTTCAGATGAAGACATATCAACCCAAGCACGGACTTCAAATTAGTATGAGTTGTTTCAATCACCCTTTCAAGTCTTTGTGTGATGCCTTGAGAAGAAGGACGTGATGAATGGCGCAAGAAGCAAGAACTAGAATTTGATGAGAGGCGCATGGAGAAGAAGGACTGTGAGAGCTCGATGTTGAGTCATTGTCAACCGCGATGGTCACGGGAGATTTGAGATTTGGGTGAGGAAGAGGAAGAGGTTGTAGAGATTTGGGTTTGGAGATTCACGATGATTTTGAGATTTAGGGCGTAGGGCGGAAAATAAAATAATAGAGGGAAAATTGGAATATATTACAACGGACGTTATGAGCGTTGTAAAATTGGTACCTCTTACAATAGGCATTTTTTGACCGTTGTAAAATTGGCATATATTACAACGTGCATTTTGTGAACGTTGTTAAATTAGCATCTAATACAATGGGCATGAAAGGACCATTGTAATAGCATTCTATTATAACAGACAGTCATTGCTCGTTGTAAAAAAACATTGTAACAAAAGTCATGAACGAACCATTGTAATAGCCTTATATTACAATAGGAAGCCGGTGCCTGTTGTAAAAAGGGCGGTGTAATATAGTATTTTTATTGCAGTATAAATATACCCTTGACCCAGTCTAAGGTGACAACTCGTACACTATTTCTATTGGATCACGGTATCAACTTAGGTTAATCACGTAATGTGAGCTGGATGCCAAATGTAAGGACTGCAATACATCACCAATGCTCATAAAAAACCTCAAATGCACTACTGGAGCATTCTGTCGATGTGGGATGATTGTCAAGGGAAAGAAAAGAAATAAAGATGAGGAATAGAAAAGAAGAGAAGAAAAGAAAAGAGAAAGAAATAAAACATTATACAATCACATAACATGTCGTATACCTGACTGCGCATCAGATAAAATATAATAGTCATCACAGATATGAAATTGGCGAGACAGTAATAACTATATAAACCACATAATCATAGTAAATAGGCTCATACAATTGTAATAGAGTTTATGCAATTGATAATAAACTTAACTGATAAACTGTCTCTAATAATAGTAAGTCAACGCTATCTTGGAGCCATAGTGTCGCTTAGAATGATAAACAATTATAAACTCATAATATAAGTATAAGAAAGCGTCACTTCTGCTTGTCCAAATCCGTCTTCTGTCTTCAAATCCATCAGCATGCACGATACTCTATGCATGAGATCCTATCCCATGGGATATATTCTAATCCTATATCACCTTCGAATGGCATTTTCAAACAACTACCAATTAAGCAAACATGCAACCAATAAACATAAAAATATCTATAACAACCTACATATATTTATAAGAATATAATGTGAATACACAGTGTACCTATTTCCTCAATTGAACATCGAAAATTGGAGATGAATGAAAGCCATCGTAAAAATGAGAAAAACGACTGTAAAAACAGAAAGTAATCAACAAAGAAAGCATTATAATCATTCAAACAAATAAATTAGTCAACCATATACAAAAGAATACGTTGATAAATTCATAACGATGCAGAAATGCTTCCTAGTTTTCTAGCCAACCAACAGACGCTTATAATGTGAACAAATTAGGGTTTCTTTTGATGGAAAATTGGTGAAATTAAACATCGTTATTTTGTAAAAACAGAAAAAATAAAGTACCATAAAGAATGAGAAAGAATATAGGCTGCCTATCAGATGCAGTTGTTGCAATGGCACTATAGCCACCAAAAATTGCGTTGGAAAAAAGGTGAAATCGCCACAGTAGACGCAGGCAACAACAGATGGAGAAACCCGACGGTGACTATGAGCTGAGGGCGCTTGTTCGAAAAAGAAGCTAATTGATTTTTCCTTAATTGAAAATTAGGGTTAGGAGTTAAAAGGGAGAGAGAAGGAATGTTGCGTCGATTCATTGCGGGAACACACGTGGCTGAAGCATGAGAAATCTTAGTGAGAAATGGAGGATTACAAATGGAGGGGACATGAGAGCAAACTATTCCCTACTCGGTATTAATTTAATAATATAGATATGATACATGTATATGTATTTACATATTAAGTAAAATCAAATAAATTTCATACTACAATCGTAAATTTAAATAAAATGCATGATTTTATTTAAATTAAATTTAGAAATGTCCTAAATAAATTAGACTTCATAGATCCAGCAAAGATCCATTAGGATAAACAAATTTGAAATTTACTCATAACTTCTATTGCGGGCGGGTTCAGTTCCAACATCGTCCATATTCGCTTTTATAGTCCAAACACAAAGTCTTTGGTTTAGTAATAATAATCATTATTAACCGAGCTACTCTAGCCAAAGACGTTGACTTTGAGTTGTCTTTTAGTTAACCGTGATACTAACCTCACATAATTAAGGAGATGAATTCTGTTTTGAATCATATATCGCTTCCTGTGTTTCCATTCGTCTCAACTATAGTCGTTCAATGAACGTCGTGGCACGATTTAACTATAATCAATGCGGTGTTTTCACATTTTAGCTCGATATTACTTTCAAGTGGGGAGATTATGTAAATCGACCGAGTCATTCCATCATGTGCCTCGTCACTGTGTACTTTATTTGCAACAGTTCCTATCCCTATACCACCCTCTTCTACCCCAAGCCCAAAACCCTAGTAGTAATTCTTCACCATTACCATATGATTTAAATTTTAACCTCAACAATCTCCTCTCTCTTGAAAACCAACCCTCCTTCCTTTTCCGTCGCCTGGTCCCACCTAAAATCATCCACTCTTGCATATTCCCTCCCATCTTTCTCTTTCCTCCCACACTTTCAGCTACATTTCTCAGAACATCCACGACTCCAGCTCAATGCGAACAGCCGTGACCCCTTCATTGTGCTTGTAGACTCCCTCTTCAAGGAACACCAACCTAAGTTTGATGCTTGAACATCAGTCTGCATAAATAGAACAACCCTGGTAGGTCACCAGATCTCATTGAAATAACATGTTGCTTGGTATAGTCTTTACATATGAGTTCGTAGTAATGTCTAATTTTAATTTTACTGCATTTGATATATTTTGAAACCTGACGTTAGTAGCATAAATATCGTTTCGAGTTATGCAGCATGGGTGCATTACAGAATAAGGTTTGATATGATACGTTATATGTGTTTCTGTATTTGGAGCTATGCAATGTAGATATGATAAAGATGCAGCAAGGAATGAGACGTATCCATGGTTACAAGAAGTAAAATTCTGCATGTTTGTGTTAAACAAGGCAAGTCTTTTTTGTTGTTATATTGCTTATTTGCTTATACGAAGGCACTGTATGTTATTTGCGTCCTTAGGTACAAACATTTCAATCACATCGTCTGAAACAATGAAATTATATCAACTTGAGGTCGAGTGTTGAGCAACGGAATCGTTTTTTTTTGTTTTACAAATTGCCATGCGCGGTGCCCAATTGTAAGTGATCCATTTAATATTTTTGATTAGTACCAATGAAATATGTCATTGTTGTTCCCTGACTAAGGCCCCTTGTGGTTGTATAAGATTTACAAAGTCTGAATCGAAGCTTCAACTTAATACTCAAAAGAGTAGAACATGTAGTGATAGCGGAAAGTACTGAAATGGCTTCTTGAAGTTCCTTGTTATGTTTATATTGCAGGATAACATTAAAACCGACTACAACTTTCCATCCCTCCATCCTCCATCCCTACCCCATATTATTGTATTGTTTACCTTTTTTTCGTTCTTGGACCTTAATTTTTCGCTGCTTTATGTAAAGCAACAAGCATGAAGTTCTAAGTAACTTTTAGTTTTTACCTAAATTTTGTTCTCATGGTTGGTTTCAGTTAGGTTCATAAAATAAAATAGGCATCTGGCATTTTGGATGATTTCTTACACATCGACTTGAACCATGATTTTCACTCATCCAACTAGTGTGTGCTTGTGTTTTGAGAATCTATAAATTGCAGGAAGTTTTGAAACATGATGGTTTTCAATGAAACATGAACTACAATGATTTTGGCTTATTTCATACATATTGACTCAAATCATGATTTAGAAATAATCCGTACAATAAACATGAACTTGTTTATATCTATAATGGAATCCAGCGAAATATGATGCATATTTTTATTTTCAACATGTGGTGTGGCAATGGATCGTGCGCTCATGAGCATACCTATGCTAATTGAGGCAGCTTACTGCATGTTCAGTCAAGCCATATTACCACATTGTGCTTTTATGAAGGTAATTTTTTACCCATCCTCCATAAAATATTGTTATATTTGTTTTATCAATAAAAAGTCCAACTTGTATTCAAAAAATAATTGCATAGCAAACCCCTTCTGGAATTGGGATGATAATCTCATACTAAAAAATTGGGTTTTCAAGAAATAATTTTGTTTCTAGCATATGCTAACTTAACTATCTTACATGATAACTTTTTTGTGGCCTTTATGCTAATATATGTTGCTTGGAAAGAGAGAATCATGTGTCTAGTTTCTACACCAGGCAAAGTTAGTCTCTATCGATCATCTTTATATCTTTTTTACACAACCAAATACGAAAAAGTATACAAGACATTTCTCACATAAAATATACAAGTCAGACTGAAATTGTTTGTTGAATCTTTTTTTATTGTCTTTCCATTGATATCTGTCCATTTAAATTGATTCACAAGTCAAAGACTCAACTATTCCACATGGTTCAAATTTATTTTGGTAGTAGATTACGAAGCAGTGGAAAAAGTGCAGGTTTTGTTGCTGTGAGCTATATAAACTTCGAGCGAACAGTTGAAAGAGAACTGTCATTTCATAATTTCGAACATGTGAAAATCTTCCATTCATATTTAGACCTTGTAGAGCAATATGAATATTTTGGCAAATATTTGCTATTTTAAATTTTGCCATGTAATTTTAAGACGCATTAACCTGTACGCCGTTTTCACTTTTTTTCCGATTGCTCCTCTTTTTCATATTCTTTTATATCTGTTCTAGACTTAAACGATAAAATGGATTTTTTTGGTTTATATGACTGGATATGGTAGGTGTTCATTGAATTCAAGCTTTAAATCTCTGATTTCAAACGTAATCTCATACTAGCGTCTCGAATCAAAATTTCAGGACGAGATCTCAACGTATCATTGATATGAGTATCAAACAAATAAAAAACTTTGTTTGAAATTTCATCTTGTTCAAGCGGAAAAAAATGTGATTTTGGAAGAGATCGGAAGAGATGAAAGAGTTTTAGAGATTTGAAACTCTGATTGAATTACATTGACTGCCCTTGAACAAAGAAGTGTCTTTAGAAATTAGAAAGAATAAAGTAGTGATGATATTATGACCAATCCAAAATTTTCAATATTTAAATGAGAAGAAGTTGTGGTGTAGTGGTTATCACGTTTGCTTTACACGCAAAAGGTCTCCAGTTCGATCCTGGGCAGCTTCATAGTATTTTACATTTTAGGGGCGTTTTGTCATTCTTCAAAAGTTTCAAATGCACCTCTTCCAAAAAACAGGTTTCAAGAAAGATCATTGGTTTTCGATGAAAACATGCAGTTTATATTGCAATATTTATTTATATTTTAAAAAAAAGTGGACATTTTCAATATCAAGCACTTTTTCATTCGAAACGAAGTGCATTCGCAATTTTATTCTATCTGGTATCCTCCATCAAACAACTAGAAAAAAAATATACAAGGAAAAATGGCATAAATGTTGTATGCTAGCCATAAGATCATCAAACTCATCCTAAAATAATAACCAAAAAACCTTAAATAACAAATTTAAGATTAATGTGTATAAGAAAAATAGACTTTAAGAAATAAAAAGTAAACTAACCTTTTTGTGTTCATCAAAATTAAGATCATCCCCTAAATCTTCAGCTAGCTTCATCAATTAGACAAAAAGAGAGATTTTTTTTTGCTTTAATGTTTGAAATTTTTGTTTTCTGATTATGTTTGAGATAGTGTATGCAAGTTTTACTAACGAATACGAAGATGCTATGGTTGTTTCAGGCTGAATGAGAAAACAAATTTTGGTGGCTATAAGCACATTAAAAAAAATGATAAGTAATATAAATTTAATGGTAGCCGGAAGCATTTTCCTGGATACCAATAGTAGCACACTTTTATAAATTTATTTTGAATTTTTATGAATATATTTTAATAATTTCAATATTTTCTGATTTTGTAGTGTTTGGATCACTTAGCAATACTTTAATTTCCTTAAGGAAAAACATGTAAAATGTTTTATATTTAAACTTTATGGTAAACAGTTCGAAAGTTTTTGTGAAAAAAGAGTTTTTTGGTAGAAAATGATTTCTTTTGGTTTTTTCTAATTTTCTGTTTTTTTTAAATAAAAGCTATAAATATTTAAAATGCTTCTTTAACATAATATGATATTATATTACATTACCCGGGGAAAGGCATATAACCCGATTGGGATTTTAGTTACAAAAATATGACTTTAGTCTTGTACTTCTTTATATGTTAGATAACTATCAAGACGATAAAATACATGTTTCAGTATAAATGACTTCGATGAGAGAACATGATACCATGGAAGCGATTTTGTTTGATAATGGTTAGATTTATTCATTTTCCTTGCTTTAACTTAATCCATCAATATCATGATATCCGACACAATGCTTTATATGTACTGACATTCTTTGTTAAGATAGCCATATGTAAAAAAACCAACCCTTATGAAAATATGGTCTTTATGTATATGCCTGATACTGTCATGAAAATATGGTTCCAGTTCCTTTATCAAAACCAGACCATAATGAAAATTTTGTACTTCTAATGATTGCATCAACATTTAAAATTACAAGCCAATGCTTTGGCAGTAAATAGTTTTGTCTAATCCCTAAAACTTCATTTTGGAAAATGAAGTTTAATATGAGGCTAAATGGGATCATAATCCAAAATGTCGCCTGATGACTATGATTTAGGGAGAATGGTGCATGGAGCATAGTTGCGTTCACATTTGACCTCACCGTCATTGTGCCTTTTAGTTGAGGTGTATGCAGCAATGTTCATCCACATACAGGGAGTTGATAATGAGCTCCACTGAATGGTAGCTAACGGTATGGATATCCACATCTTGTGGAAACCTTATGGTCCTATGTAACCATTTAGGTAATAAAGTGGTGATGTCAAGAAGTTAAAGCAAACGTAGATAAATGGCAACAGATCCAAGGTTAGTTTTGGTCCTGAAATATATTACAAAGAGGAGTAAAATACTTTTGAATGCTAAAACAATTGTTATACTGTTTGTTGGACCATTATTATGAATCCACTGCATACTTCGGAGTTAAAATAAATAGTTAATGTTGCTCCATATATATGTATGGTGAGATTGAGATGGTTAAGGAATAATTGAGTTTGTTCCTCAGCAGTTGCAAAGTGGAAGAAGAGGAACAGAGGGAGGGAAAAATAGGTATTGGATGGGGTCTGTCAGATAACCCCAAATCCATCTTAACCAGGTAAAAAAGGCCTGGCCAAAATGATCATCAACACGGTCGTTCCGATGAGAGATCCATTGAGCCGTTAATCACACAATGGAAAGGGGGCCACATGTCATCAACCAGCCTGAGTTGCCTTCCTCCTTAAGTTATAAGGATAAAGTAGTACGAGCCTATAGAACAGGTCCTGTTCAAGTAAGGTCGTGCTATGTGCGGTAATATTTCAGTATATGTTGGGGTATTTGTACTTAGAGCTAGTGATGTGGGACTAAATGATTCGTTCGTCTCCCATGTATTATTATATAATAATAGCTATTTTCAATGAACAACTAATGTAATTAGAGGAAAGAAAGGGGAATGAAACCAATCATGTTCTTAACTACTAACAAAGCAAGAGGTACGCAGGTACTAATCTGAATAATCTCGGTTTTGAATCTCTTGATACATGTAACCTCTTTCATAAGAACCTACTTTCACACACACACACAACTCTTCCTAATTTCAGGGCCCTAAAGAACCTATAATGATAAATTTTAGAACAGAAGCATGAGTGACACGTCTGAATAATTATCATTTTTATCGATCATTAAATATACTACTATCTTTTACTGTAATAAGGTCTCTAAAGATGCGAACATTATGATATAGTGGATATGTTCTTACAAATTTATGTCGTGATGCTTCTTTACCAGGGATAACATAGAGAAACATGTCCAAAGAGAGGATATATCGAAAGACCCTGCACGTGTGACTTTGAAGAAGCATTGAAAAAGGTCCAAACAAGCGTTTCTTGAGTTTGGATCAGCCAAAAGCAATGCCTGTCCTCTGTAACATTACATGGTTTTCTTTCTTTGATGATGTTGCTTGTTGTAATGTAAAATATATATCAGTTTTCCTCGAATGCACTAAAGTTACTATGGACCTTGTACTCTTTTGACATAAAAATACACACGAGTGTCAAGTGTCAGGTTGAAGTCAAACTCAGAGAGGAGTTTCTAACCTGTTGGAAACAGAACTTCACAACAAGCAGGTGCAAATCACTGCCAACGACTAGCAACCTGATAATTTGTGTACTTTGTGCCTACATGGTAAAACAATAGCAGGACCCACAGGTTGGGGCCGTAAATATTGAACATAGCACAAGGCCCCCTTCTCCTCCTATTTCCGTCATATGCATGTGTGTTGGTATTTATTATTTTATGTTAACGCTCTATTTTTCTATTTCTCAATGATAAACTATATATATATATATATTAAAAATTATGTATTGATTATTTTGTACTCTCTGATGTGTGTATTTATGAAATTCATTCCATGTTATTTTAGTCGTATTTAAATGGTTTTTCAGCTATATGTATAACTAATATTAACTCTCATTTTCATTGCTAATGAACCCACTTTATATGGGTAATTAAATTCATTGATTCCAACATAAATACGTACTTTTTTCCAACTTAAATTTCATTCAACTTCTATTTATATCAGTAATCAACTATATCAAACCCAATTTCTAATCCTAAGTCATATAAACCAAAATACTTCATAAGTTTAATCAAGGAAGTGTGATAGACACCCTTCACATTGATTTTTTTTAGCCCCAAAATAAAGATCAAAAGTTCTAATCCTTCGTTGTCCTAAATTGAAAATGACCCCTAATCCATATAGCTTTGCCTGAAATCGGTGTTAGCATGTAGCCTCCATCGTGTTCTTCGATTTGGCTGCGTTATTTTGTGAAATGCTAATCACAAGCTTTGGTTGATTGGATTTAATTTGGGAACCATGAGTGGAGGAAAATGAAGAAAGAGTACGTTTGTTCTATTCTAATTCAAATTTTAAAGTTGCGTACTTAATACAACTCAAAACATACGTTCAATTTTAAATGGGTCGAGACCATTTTAATTTTAGAACCCGGGTTTACAAAAATGTTCGTACCTTTCTCGCCATGATTTCGATCTGTATAAGCTTATATACCATTCTCATTAGAAAAATGAGTCGATCGCAATGATGCAAGCTCATTGTCTAATTCAACATTTTGTAAAATTGTCGTTTAGCTCTTGTGGGTAAAATTACTAAAATGTACTTGTTTAAATTTGTTTTCGAATTTATGGTTTGTTTTATCATACTATAAAAACACTAATGTTTTAATTTAAATTAACCAAATTAAAATAAAAACATAAAGCCTTTTTATTGAGGTCGCTAGATATGATTTAGTGAAAAAGTAACTTGTGCATATACTGATGCAACTTAATAAAAGGATTTTTTTTAATTTCTCCTTTTTGCCCCGTTATCGATGCACCTGATCCAATAATGTTATCAAAGCCCAGACAGTGTTCACGTGAGTAATTAACCAAAACATTGGAAAATCTCTTAAAAAGATAATCTAGATGAATGTCTAAAGAAAACATGTTTAACTAAGGAGAAAGTTAACTTTAAGTAATGTTCTTACATATAAAAAACCTCTCCACTTCAGGTTTTAACCAGGTTGTCAAAATGTCCCTATTTCAATGGATATGCCCTTATGAAAGGCTTAAAAGTATTTTGCCTCTTGAATTGATTCAAATAAGCGTATTAGAATAATATAAAAATTGGTTTAAATTCATATTTAAAGGCTATAATTAAATTTAATAACCGTCAAATGCTATGCTGAATATATTTTTAAAAAAAAACTATGAAAAAGACTATCAGTCAATCCACTACACGGTAATACTTGTCCAAAATAATAATTTAGAACTAAAAGCATAAGTATATTTGCAAAAGTTTTAGTACTAACTTAAGTCTTACATTCAATCAAAACTCATAATTTTCCACGATTTTATTGCTTTCCACCGCTACGCAATATAAAACTTTAATCTGATCTTGGTATATTACCCTGGACACTGTAATTCATTTGTGATTGTTTCAAATCAAATTTGGCTTAAGAATTCACCGCTCTATGAGTAGGATATACTATAGAAAAGAAAAGATAGAGCCTGCTTTATGCATACATAAATAATTTTTTTCTACCTCTACGATTCCCCTTAGATTATTGATCGAAAGCGCTATGGCGAAATAGCTCTCGTTCACAAAAGATTGAAGAATCTTGTTGAGGTACCAAGATTGCGCATGATAGGACAGTCATAATGTGTGTAAACTCACAACTTTGTCGCTACGTACCTCATACCGAAAGCCTAGCTCGTGAGTCGTCTTCATCAAACCACTCGAGTGTCGACCCAGGAAGGACTATTTCTATGCTTTTTGATAATATGCGATTAACTTGTTTTACAACCCTCCCAAGTGAATCTGAATCCCCATTATTTCCTTGAAAGAGAAATGTATTGAACCATTAGACGATAGAGACATATTCACCCATGTGGGTTCCATTTCTGTTCCAAGTGTGTTGGTAAGGTTGTTATGCCTATTTGTTACACACACATATAAGCATGCACGCACACCTATACACCTATATATATATAGTGTGTGCTATAGAGGCAGAATATATGCACGTTTCTCCTAAGATATAATCAAATAAGAAACCACCACCTCTTGATGCAAGGAATTTTTTAGAAAGATCCGATTCAATAGCTAATTATCCATTATCTGTCGATTCTAAAACAAAACCAGTTTCTTTTGCATCCACGCCACATGTGGGACGACCGCCTGTGCTTAAGAAACCCACAACAAAAGATTTGCATGAGAGAGATGACTTTTGATGAGAAGCAAAAGCTGAGTGAGAACTTACAAAGTATACCTCCTAAAAAGTTGGATAACATCATGCAGATAATCAAGAAGAGAAACTCAACGTTGAGTCAGAACGACGATGAAACTGAAGTAGGTGTGGGAAGAGTTGATATTGTAATTCTTTGGGAGCTTGATAGATTTGTTACCAATTATAAGAAGAGTTTGAGCAAGAATAAGAGGAAGGCGGAGACAACAGTGCTTCCAAGGATGGAAACCTATCAGACTACTACACAAGAATTTACCCAAGAAAAGGTATATTTTAGCACTTCATGTCATTTTTAATTGGTCAGTTTTGGATATGGATATGAAAGTTAATTTTATATTTTATATTTTTTTGTTGGGAAGATATCTAATATCATTACCGAGGAAGTTCCTAAGGAAAGCATGAGCTGTAATTCTTTGTTACTTATTTCCAGTTATACTTGCTTCTAATACTAATTAATTTCAGTTATATTTTGGAATTAGTCGTTAATGAGAAAGAAGTGGCTTCTTCTTCACCAAAAGGCGATGGACAGATGGATAATACAAGTAGGTCTAGCAGTTTAAGCAGCTCCAGCACTGGTTCTGGCTCTTCTTCTAGTGGTATATACGTTTAACCAATGTCACTTGTTTCAAACAGATAGAACAATAAATTTAAAAATCAAATTTATTTTTCTTCCATTTAATCCCAACCTACAAATTTAGCTATCATGGTGCCTCCATTAAAGTGTGGTGCCTAAGTACTAAGAAGAATGTTTCTGTAAAAACAAAATGAATAATATTTGCAAGTGCCCAGCCTTAATTACACGTTGGGAAGAATGAACTCTATTTTATTAGGTAATATATTATCTGATACTATAACTCATGTATTATTCGATTCAAAATTGATGCTTCCAGTATCCTAAAGTCATGTTTTGGTCATTTGGGATGAATCGAGCATGTTTTAAACCTCCTTATATTGTGTTCTACCAAACTCTTTTTAGATAAAAATAATAATTCAGCCTCTTAAAAGTTAAGCATATAATTTATGTCCAACAACGAATAGTTCAACAAGTTTGGAGATGGTAATGTAGAAATTGACATATAACATCAAAGATTGTCATATAATGTTAAAGATAGGAGGCTTTTTAGGGAGAAGAATTTGGTTGAAGCATTGGATAACTTGGATAGTTTTTAATTAGAACGTATTGGCATACATGTGGGAGGAATAATGCTAGAATTCAAATTCATTATACACTGAGTGGAAATTGCCTAGTGATCTCGAGATATTATTTTTAGCAAGCACACATTTTACATGTAATTAACAACTTAAAAGGCTAAAGAGGAAAGTGAAGTGTTTTTTAGTTGGCAATTATCTTCCATGGACGTGACATCATTTTTTAGTATGTTTTTTCTTATCAAAAATTATAATTACTTCAAATTTTATATGAATTTCTATCATTACAACTCGATACATAGATTTCATATTTTCAGTAGATAGAAATGAGGCTAATTTTGGTTATAATATAACTTTTAGTATAGAAAACCAGCATTTAATGTGTTTTGGAAATTTTTTAACGTGTTTAAGGAATTTTGTGAGTAATTTTATATATTGGATAGCTTTTATAATGTAAGGGAATCTGCAATAGTTGCACAAAACTACATTTTGATTAGGATTTGGTAAAAAAATCAACAAAATGCTTTCCAACGGTTAGTAACAACTATTATTATCATGAAAAAGTTACAAAAACAATCATAATTTGAATTCATAATCGTATTAGATTTAGAAGAATCAAGCGCTTGTTCAACAAACTCATATTATAATACGCTTGTTCGACAAAATTTTGACTCTAGGATGCTTTTTCAACAAGTTTATATTATCCAGCGCTTGTTTAATTAACATCATGTAACATGTTTCCGGCACTTGATGAATATGTGCCTGTAGTAGGCATTTGTTTGACACAAGTTCATCCAAAAAACCCCATTAACAATCACATTCAATGGCTCGTTCCCAACTTCTTTCTCTCACACACAACACCCACGCGTGTGTATTATATACCTAGACACACATCATAATTCAATTTATTTTCACTCAACTATAATTTAAATTCACTATTATCAAATTTGTTGTTTCTTATGGATGTTCAATAGTAAAATTGAATTGAGTTTATTTTATAATTTTCGAACCTTTAGTTGTCTATAATGACAAAAAAAGAAGAAACTTTATTACACGAATAGATTTTGGGTATTGTAGTGGATGGTCAAAATTTGCGTTTATAGATACCGAAGTAGAGGATTAGAAAAGCATGAATCAAAATTCGAAAGGAAATAGATGTGTGGAGCATCAAACGTGATAATGTTGTTCAATATATAGTCTTTTGATGGAATATCAACTATATAATTATTTGTGTGCTAAAATCTGTAATTTTTAGCATATCATTTCTGCATGATTCTATTTTTGTACTTAAGACCTTTCAGGTTTTTTTAAAGAACATGTATTATCATTGTTTTGACTGTGATATTTATGTTTGGACTATATATAGACGTGGAATATTTCCAACCATACAATTGTAACACACCACAAGTCTAGAATATTAGCATTTAATTATCTTCAAATAATGCTGCTATACCCGAAGTATGTTCTATCATTTTCTACGGCTATAAACAATTTTATTAGAGGATCCACTGTAAAATAACATACCCACTTGAATTTCTCTAAATCAACTATTTCTCAAAATGTGACTGAATTTCATTTGGTCAATCCAGCAACATATTTATCTTTTTAGTTTCTAGCTAATTTTGGGTTATCACATTCTGGTTTGAAAAAGCTTCTTAGTGTTTTTAGGCTACTTATTTGTAGAATGGACTATTATTATGACACTAATAAGGGAGGTTTCTCTTTAAGATTGCAATGTATTTTAAAAGCATTCACCATAGAAATCTAGAAAACTCTTTTTAGAATTAAATTAAGTAAACAAACTAAAGCATGCAAATGGAATAAAAGAAAAGCCCAAGTTACATGCACTATTAAGTATGTTCTAATTCACATAACATGCAGTTTCAACAGATGATTGAAACTAGAAGTTAATCATATTTTGTGCATGTCAATGATGTAACAGGTGCACCTAGTGGTAGACCTTTCATAGTGCATATTTGTGTCATTTTCATTTATGCTGAGGCACAGATATGTAAGTAGCCATATTTTGTTGCTGAAATTGATTAACAACTAACTTCCCAATTGTTTTTTTTGTAATTTGGTGGTTATATTTTCCTTCTTTATGATGAAATTGGCACCAACATTTGAGTTATTTTGAAAATATATGTTTATCTTAGTACCATTTTGAATTTGGTTTAAAAATCTAGATCAATTGTGTAACGACCCACTATTTTGGACTATTCGCATCCGCACATGTCAGACTTGAATAATTCAAAATACCGAATTGTTAATTTTAAATTTGGCAAAACTCAAATATACATTAAATAAATAATCACAGAATCACAGACACAGAGTAATAATATGCAGCGGAAGTAAAAGAGATAGTAGTTCATGAAGCTACTATATAAATATATAAGATACATCAGAGTTTACAACAGAAGAGTAACACGATACATCAAGTACAAATCAAAATACATCACTGGAATCATCGAAAACTGAAAGCAGAATAGATGGCTGGATCTTCAAGCAAAGCTCCAACTCCAAAGGTGAGTCTCGAGTACTGGTACACTCAGTCTGACCCGAGCATAAAGCAAAACACAAAACACTCGAGTCAGGATTAATATTCTTATATCAGTAAATCCAACTCAAGTGAAATAGCAATCGAAATACAAGTAACTCAAAGGATGTTAGAATAACCATCCTCTAAGGATCCGTTAAACTATCTACTATGTAATAATATATGCTAAATAGATAATGTCTATCAGTAATATAAAGTATCAAAATAGTGTTAAGGCGTTACCATTATCCCCCTTAACACATTTTTTATAAATGTCATAGTCTATACAGCACTGTAAACTCCACCGTAAACTAGTGGGATATCAGGGAGTACTCCATAGGTATAACATAAAACAAATTCGTAGCGGTCGCGTATATAGGGATACAAGTATGACAAGGCACATGAGGCAATACCCAAGGTAGTGAAACTACCGTTTGCCTGATCCGGACTAGTGAGAACGCATCGCCGCAACGATCGCAACACCACGAAACAACACTCCTGAAATTCCAAGGGTGCACCAATCAATCATAAGTAATGAGTAGTAGTTACGAAGAAGTGTGTTCGCTCGAGGTGGCTAACCCCATTTGGCCCGGCACGGCTCCTGATTTTAGTCATTTCCAATTTGACACAAGTGTCAAGGCTATCCATTATCGTTCTCTTTCTTCAGTCATCACGTACATCATTCCAACCACTTCATTCTGGATCATCACTCCGCGTATAGTTATTAAAGTGGTTTTCGGTTTAGATAGAGAGTATATCCATAACCGATTCCGGTCTCTTTAATAACTTTCGTAATTATTACACCGATTGGTCGTTTAGTAAATTTCAAACCAAATCAAATTCAATTCCAATTTCAATTCGTAAATCAACCTTTCGTTTGTCTTTCTAAATCAATTTCCAAAGTTTACGTTTTTAAAACTTCTAACTTTCCGTTTCAAAATCTATAATTCAATTTCAATTTTTATTTATTTAAAAAATTCAAATATTAATTCAAGTTCGTATATACATTTCATTCCGAAATGGTTAAATTAATTTAATTTAACATTCAAATCAATTTATATTCATTTATCGATTTCATTCAATATTCGTTAAGTCAATTTATCCTTCAAAACAACTTCTATTTAAATTCTAATTCATTTAAATCAATTACTTATGTTCAACTTCATTATATAAAAACTTCAAATTTAACTAAATTAGATTCGTCAAATCAATTCTTTAAATTACAAGTCTTACGTTAATTTCAATAAACCCATTCATTCCAATAAATCGTAACGACCCTGAATTTTAAATAATTTAATTTGGAAATATTTAATTAATTTTAAATATTTGATTTATGGTTTGGATTGAATTTTCAATATAACTTTGAATTTGACGATTAAAATTATAGAATTTAATATATTGGAAACTGAATAAAAATTTGAATCTTCAAATGTAAGCCAATTAAAAATATTTCAAAGGCTTGTAAAATTCGTATTTATAACACTGAAGATTTTAGAAGCTTCAGAAATTAAATTAAAAGTGAATTATACAGTTTTGAAATTAATCGTTCGAATCGATATTTAAAAATAGTCGTCCGAGGCACAGTCTCGGAATTCGACGAAACCAGTTCCATTGGGTCCGGAATATTGAATTATTACCGGATTTCAAATTTCGTATCGATCGGAGTTAATATGTGAACACACGGTGAGTAAACGCGTTGAAATTTGTATCGAAACGAATTTAATTTAAATTTAAATTTAAATTAAAATAAACAACAGCATCCCCTTTCTCACGCCTAAAATCACGTTCTCTCTGAAAAAAATCGTGACCAACATACCTCTTCCCTCTGATAAATCACGTTCTTCTCTTCAGTATTCAATCGAAAAAAAAAGAGAAAATAATGGCCGCTCTCAAAATTTAATGCTCGAACGAAACCATATAGGCCGATGTCGTTTCCTTCTTTTTCCCCCCCCTCTCTTCAAAAATTGAAACGCAGCAGTTAAAAAAAAAAAAAAAAAAAAAATTATTATTAATGGCCGCAGCCAAAACGAAGTCGCGGTCAACAGGGGGAGGCGCGCGTTTGCGCTAGGCCACGATCGCGTAGGCGCGATGGCTACAGGGGCGGCGATCGAAGGGTGGAGACGCGAGGCGACGACTGTGGCATGCGACAGCATGGGGTAAGCGGCGGCAGCGCTTCACGCGTGCGCGCGGCGACAACGCGCGAGGCGAATCGAGATTCGAGGAGATTGCGTTCGATTGGATGGAGGCGCGTGTGGGTGGCGCAGGAGCGTGGGGTGTGTCGCGGTGGCGCGCGACTCGTGTTGGTGGCTGTGGCGATTTGACAGTGGGGGAGGCGATGCAGTGGGCTCACGCGTGGAGGAGGCGCGTCACGCGGCAGTGCTCGCGCGTGGTGATTTTGGCGATCTGGAGGAGGGCAGTGGGTAGAGGAGGGACTGCAGTAAAGGTAATTGATTTTTGTTTTTAATTTAGTAAACATTTACATATATATTGAAAAATATATACAGTAAAAAAAAAAATTAAATAAATATATATATATATATATATAAAAAGTTAGGTTTAAACAGAAAAAAAAAATTATACAGTAAAATATTTAGTGTTTTGCAATTTTGACTTGCTGTTAGAATTTAAATCTTATATTAAAGTGTTTAAATTATTTAATCAACTTATTTAACGATTTTTGAATTTGTTAAAGTTGGCTTGAGATTTAAACCATTAGTTTAAACGACTGGTTAATTAACCTACGTAAAAGGAAATTTAGTTCATTTCAAAATTTCTAGTATAAATTGATTTTAAAAGGGAAAATAAAATATAATCTATTAAAAGAGATTAGTTTATATATAAAAAAAAAAATTTAGTTAAATAAACCCGTTAAAAAGAAATTGTTCTAGTCACTTAACGAAATTATCAAAAATGTAAATTTATTAAGTGAAAGATTTATTTAATGGAAATTTAGTTTAAATTAAACTTTTGATAAATTAAATATAGTGAATGGAAATTTATTATGTGATTTGTCCAAGGGTTATATAAAATAAAGATTTGGAATTTATAAAGAATAGTTTTGGATTTAATTTTGGTTAAATCAAAATATTAAAAAGAAATCGTTTGAAAGCCAAAAACAATTTATTAAAAAGGAAAGTAAGTTTGAAAGTAAAATGTTTAGTTAAATAAATTTATTTAACAGAAATTTGGTTTAAAAGAAAATAAATTTATCAAATGAAAATTTGTTAAAGATAAAATTTAGATTTATTTATAAAAAGGAAATTTAGTTCAATTGGAAATTCCTAGTTAAAATTATTTTTAAAGTAAAATAATTAGTTAAACTAAATTATTTAAGAAGAAACTGGTTTTAAATAAAGAGCATTTGTTAAGCAAATCAATTAAAAAAATAAATAAATTAGTTATTCGATCTGTTCGAATATTATAAATTGTGTATAATATTTATACAAGGTATAAATGAAGGAATCAAGTTGAATTGGAAGTGGATGGCAAACAGGAATAAAAGGTGAGAACTTCTCACTCAAAAGGAATTTCTATTGTTTATTTAAATTTTAAATAGATAGATTTAAAATTGATTGACTGTGTAGATTGATTGCTTGAATGATGATTGTTATATATATATATATATATATTGGATGTGAATAGACCCTATACGCCGTTAGTAAGCGGAGGTTATTTATTACACACATATACCGCGATATTCCACCTTGAAGTGGAATTGGTATTATATTATATATATAGCAATATATATATATTGGCATATGTATATATTGCAGTTGATTGATTTCCCGCATTTCTTTTAGCGGATGAGACCCTATGCGCCGTTAGTAAGCGGATATATATATTTATAAAATCCCATATACCGCGATATTCCGTCTTGAAACGGAATGGTATTGTGCTAATGTCTGTGGATGCAGGGAAACAGGTTGGAGGGATCCAACTGGATTCCTCACAAATATTTATTGATTTTAAATATTGTGATGCTTGATTGTTTATCAAATCGATATATGATATTGAAAAATCGTGATTGACTATTGATGTGTTGCATCATCGGATCCAATTTTGAAAGTTTAAAAATAACGATTTTTATTTATAAAGGATTCTAAAGTGATTTTGAAAGTATACATTTATAAAATATTTTTGGAGTTGATTTATTACAAATAAATAAACGTTATAATTTTTATGTTATAAAAATTATGATTTTTGAGGAATGTAGTTAAAAGTGATTTTTGAGAATATGAGATTAATGATTTGATAAAATAATTTAAACTGGGATTTTTTATAAAAAGTTAAAAAAATAGGATTATCACTTATGAAAGACTTTGAAGATGTTTTTAAAAGAATAATATAAATTGTTTTATATTAAAAGATTTATAAAACGATATTTATAAATTAAAAACATTAGAATTTGTAAAACGAACTTTTCTAAGTGTTAAAGATAAATTGAAAATGAATTTCATAAATAGAAATGGAATTATAGAATTATAACGGTGAAGTTATAAATAGAATTTTATAAGCAGTAGGTTTATAAAATTTATAAAGTTACTAAAGGAATGATTTTGGATAAATGAATGAATCTTATAAGTTATAAGATTATAAAATTTATGAAGTTTAAAGAAACGATTTTGTAAATAAATAAATTATAAGTATTTGACTTATAATATGAATTTCTAGTATATCATTGTGATATGAATTGAGATAGGTTAATAAAGAAAATTTATAAAAGGAAGTTGATATAAAATAAATAGAATAAAAATTTATAAACGTTGTTTTATAAATTCAAAACGACTTATTTTGATAAGTAAATTGTTCTAATTCATTTATGGAGTTATATTCATGTTTTAGACAGTGAATAATTCCTTAAACTAAAATGAATAGAAGTGATGAAATTTATTAACATAGTATATTCACGTTTTTGAATAGTGAATAATATGTTAAAGAAATTATTTAGAAGGTGATGTTTTAAATAAAATTAAAATGATCTAACGATGTTTTAAAATATATTGAGATTCGAAATCATAGATTTCAACATTTATTGTTGAAATAGATGTTTTCGAGAAATAAAAGGAAATAATAGGTTATAACACTGTGGTTATAATGGATAATTTCCGAAAGGAAATGTTTTGTATAGTATTGGGATTTATATATCTATTTTTAATTTCGAATCCCTATACTAGTGATTGTGGGTTGTCGTAACGATGTTTTACGCAACATTCGTTTTGGCCCAAATAAATATGGTTAAGTGAATGGTCTCCTTAAAGAATGAAATATATGCCTAATTTCGATTAGGTATATTAAATATTTTCTAAGTATAGAAAATAAAAAGATCTGTGAATCACTTATTTTTAATAAGTATAGAAATGTTTTCCAATGGTAAGTGAATATTTGGAATTTATCTTTTTGAAGATAAATTGAAAATGAATATTAAAAATTAAATGGAAATTGAATATTCATAAATATTTTGGGAATGTAAATTCCTTATGGAATTTATAAATGAAAAGGAGATTTGTTTGAAAATAAATGTTGATTTATTTTTGAAGTGTGAAAACTATCTATCTTATAAAGATATTTTTGTGAAATAAATAATTTGGAAAATTATTTGGAATCTGGTGATGTTGGCATATCTATTGATAGTTCAATGACCGACTATCAATATTTACCTTTAAATAGGTATTTGTTGTGAATTGTTTGAAATTGAATGCCACGCTTATTTTTTTTAAAATAAGCGCTCACTATTCGGGTTAACCGGGAAAGGACCATGGGGTCGTATAACCCATTCCGAATATGTGATACGTCGTGATAAATTGCATTCGAAGATCGGCGTTGAAGACCAGATATTTTCGAAAGCGAAAGGATTTCTTGTTGATTGTCTCTGCACTGGCTGATCCCTGGTATAGAGATCTCCATAAGTGATGGGAAATCCGAACGTGATTAGAGATTATTCGGATTGCAAGGACTTCTTTGTAAGTGCCTTCGGTTCTGTTCGAGCCCGGGACAGACTTGTATGGATTGTATGTCTGACATTACAAGTTGAGATATAAAGCCGATTTCTTTCAAATATATTTCTGAGGTGGCAGAGAATTTATTCTTTTAGCTTAACACCCTTCTCTGAGACGTACGAGTTCAGAGGTTATATAGTTGAAGTTATCAGCGATATATTCCCAGTTTGGTAATGTGACATGCTGAGTGATGCTGAAATGATCATTGTGTTGATTATTTGTGATAGGATCATTTATTTGATCGTCTATCCTGATGATCATTGTGTTGATCATTTGTTGACCCAAAGCACGGCTTTTTGTACAAAGTGTGTTTTTGTGGACGTGAATTCATCGAGCCTCACATCCCGGAAATGGTCAAAACAGGAAAGATGCAGCAAGGTTATTAGGGGTTGCTGTAGCTCCCCTTAGGGTATGTACATTTCCTTCTGGATAGAGGTTGTATCATGGTATGGAGCCCAGATATTTAACCTATGTGGTTACTACGAGTTTATTACTTTGTGGTTGTTGGTTATCGGGATCCCGTGAAAAAGATCGTTTACGATCGGGGAATGGCGTGCTCGTGTCAGTAGTTACCCAGTTAGGGGTAACCCGGCCTTGTGTTGGCAGAGTTCCGGTTTGGTTCTCGGGGGTGTCTTTCCAGAGGCATTCTCAGTGGCAATGGGAAGTTCCTTGGCCTGACCATTTGTTGGAAATCCAAAGAAACAATACGTGACTTGTACGGTTTTAGTTGTAGAACCTGCCATTTAATATGGTAGCTATTAGTAGGCATAATATAATGGTACCTATGCTGGCTAAGATTTATATCTTTACTTTCGAAAGAATTTGTTCTACACTATGCACTAGTAATAATATCAAATGTTATTTTAAATGCGTATCAAGCATCTTTGACTAACATAAGAAGAAATCTTCCCCAAGTCTGCGTTTGCATTGTGTGTGTGGTGGGAGGTCTTATGGTAGTTACATTTTCAAAAGCATTGCGAATTGAATTTAAAAGTATCCCTCTATTTTTTGGATTTTAAAGTTAAATAAACTGTTTTGAGTTCTCGCACCAGTCACATGACTGACTTGGAGTTTATTGTTTTCCTTCCTAAACTCTGGGTGCCCACCAATTTCCACACGGGCAGTCAAGAGTTAAGGTTTATCAGGATATTCTGGATATTCAGGAGTTGCTGGAGGCAAGCTGGATGGCATGGCGTATTACTAGTTTATATAGTATTTCTTTTTCCGCTGCACTGTTGATGTTGTATGATGTTGTACACTCTGATGATATGATGTAATGTAATAACTGATATAGTTCTTTGTTTAAAGATTATTCATTTATTATTATATGTTGTTCCGCTGCGAATTGTGAGATTCTGATGTTGTTCTTTCTGTTCTGTTGTTCCTTTCTGTCAGTTCTATTTTTAAAATTTTCTATTCTCTGTTTTTTCTAATTCTCTGTTTTCTAAAAATTGTCTATCTTCTTTCCCTCTATTTCCTATCTCTTCTCTCTTCTTTCTTTTTCTTTTCTTAAATTTTCTTTTTAAAACCCATAACTATTCGGTTTTTCGGCAACGAAAATCCGTGTACGTTACATTTGGTATCAGAGCTGATGGTTAAGCGACAACCATGGTTCTGTATGGTATTACTCGTTAGAGATAGAGTCAGCAGTACTCTAGAATGAGTTTGAGTGTAATAATAGATATGAGCGCGTATTTGTTGGTGAATATAAAAACTAGTTTTTAAATTGGGTGAATAAGATAATTTTGCCCAAAACTATTTTTGAATAGAAAAGAAATGATTTCTATGAATTATTATAGTATATGGTTGCATGATTGTTAGAAGTAATAATATAGAATTATTATCACTAGTATATGGAATTAAATAAAATGGATTGAACTCAAGTAAACTAACTTGATAAATTATAAATTCTAGGACTAATGAATTGAATATAGATATTGAAATTGTGAATTGAATTCAAATGGAATTTAAATTGTGAATGAAATTGAATTGAAATGTGAAATCAAATGAAATTGGATATGTAACTTCAATAGTGAAGTTAAAATATATAAGAAACATATATCGAAATTTTGCAATAGAATTGGCAAATTGGTTTGAATATTGTATTTGGATTTGTATGCTACTACTACTAGCAGGATATACAGGTGTATAAAGGAATTGGATTTTGATTTCAAAGTTAAAATTGAATTGCTCGACAAAAAAGGTACGTATTTCAATTTTAGTATGAGATTTGATGACTTTCTTCTCTAGCCACTTGGCTTTCCTCTTTTCTTTTTGATTCTGAGGGGCCGTGGTGCCATTTTGTAGTTGTACCGATCGAGCCGCGCAAAGGAAACGCTGGCGAAATTTTTCGAAAATTTAGGGTGTTAGAAAAATTTTGAGAAAAATTTGAAAGTTTGAAATTTGAATTTGAATTTAAATTTGAATGGTTAGTAAAACAATATTGTTTGAAACCTATAAATGAAGTTGGAAAGCTAGTTGAAATGATAGTGAATCTTTAATAAAAAGATTTAGGCTAGTAAGTTGATAAAACTATTTGAATTGTGAAAAATAATAGACGGGATAAAGGGCATTCTTCTTAACTTGTAATTTCGGGACGAAATTCTTTTAAGGGGGAAAGATTGTAACGACCCTGAATTTTAAATAATTTAATTTGGAAATATTTAATTAATTTTAAATATTTGATTTATGGTTTGGATTGAATTTTCAATATAACTTTGAATTTGACGATTAAAATTATAGAATTTAATATATTGGAAACTGAATAAAAATTTGAATCTTCAAATGTAAGCCAATTAAAAATATTTCAAAGGCTTGTAAAATTCATATTTATAACACTGAAGATTTTAGAAGCTTCAGAAATTAAATTAAAAGTGAATTATACAGTTTTGAAATTAATCGTTCGAATCGATATTTAAAAATAGTCGTCCGAGGCACAGTCTCGGAATTCGACGAAACCAGTTCCATTGGGTCCGGAATATTGAATTATTACCGGATTTCAAATTTCGTATCGATCGGAGTTAATATGTGAACACACGGTGAGTAAACGCGTTGAAATTTGTATCGAAACGAATTTAATTTAAATTTAAATTTAAATTAAAATAAACAACAGCATCCCCTTTCTCACGCCTAAAATCACGTTCTCTTTGAAAAAAATCATGACCAACATACCTCTTCCCTCTGATAAATCACGTTCTTCTCTTCAGTATTCAATCGAAAAAAAAAAAGAGAAAATAATGGCCGCTCTCAAAATTTAATGCTCGAACGAAACCATATAGGCCGATGTCGTTTCCTTCTTTTCCCCCCCCTCTCTTCAAAAATTGAAACGCAGCAGTTAAAAAAAAAAAAAAAAAAATTATTATTAATGGCCGCAGCCAAAACGAAGTCGCGGTCAACAGGGGGAGGCGCGCGTTTGCGCTAGGCCACGATCGCGTAGGCGCGATGGCTACAGGGGCGGCGATCGAAGGGTGGAGACGTGAGGCGACGACTGTGGCATGCGACAGCATGGGGTAAGCGGCGGCAGCGCTTCACGCGTGCGCGCGGCGACAACGCGCGAGGCGAATCGAGATTCGAGGAGATTGCGTTCGATTGGATGGAGGCGCGTGTGGGTGGCGCAGGAGCGTGGGGTGTGTCGCGGTGGCGCGTGACTCGTGTTGGTGGCTGTGGCGATTTGACAGTGGGGGAGGCGATGCAGTGGGCTCACGCGTGGAGGAGGCGCGTCACGCGGCAGTGCTCGCGCGTGGTGATTTTGGCGATCTGGAGGAGGGCAGTGGGTAGAGGAGGGACTGCAGTAAAGGTAATTGATTTTTGTTTTTAATTTAGTAAACATTTACATATATATTGAAAAATATATACAGTAAAAAATATATATATATATATATATATATATATATATATATATAAAGTTAGGTTTAAACAGAAAAAAAAAATTATACAGTAAAATATTTAGTGTTTTGCAATTTTGACTTGCTGTTAGAATTTAAATCTTATATTAAAGTGTTTAAATTATTTAATCAACTTATTTAATGATTTTTGAATTTGTTAAAGTTGGCTTGAGATTTAAACCATTAGTTTAAACGACTGGTTAATTAACCTACGTAAAAGGAAATTTAGTTCATTTCAAAATTTCTAGTATAAATTGATTTTAAAAGGGAAAATAAAATATAATCTATTAAAAGAGATTAGTTTATATAAAAAAAAAAAATTTTTAGTTAAATAAACCCGTTAAAAAGAAATTGTTCTAGTCACTTAACGAAATTATCAAAAATGTAAATTTATTAAGTGAAAGATTTATTTAATGGAAATTTAGTTTAAATTAAACTTTTGATAAATTAAATATAGTGAATGGAAATTTATTATGTGATTTGTCCAAGGGTTATATAAAATAAAGATTTGGAATTTATAAAGAATAGTTTTGGATTTAATTTTGGTTAAATCAAAATATTAAAAAGAAATCGTTTGAAAGCCAAAAACAATTTATTAAAAAGGAAAGTAAGTTTGAAAGTAAAATGTTTAGTTAAATAAATTTATTTAACAGAAATTTGGTTTAAAAGAAAATAAATTTATCAAATGAAAATTTGTTAAAGATAAAATTTAGATTTATTTATAAAAAGGAAATTTAGTTCAATTGGAAATTCCTAGTTAAAATTATTTTTAAAGTAAAATAATTAGTTAAACTAAATTATTTAAGAAGAAACTGGTTTGAAATAAAGAGCATTTGTTAAGCAAATCAATTAAAAAAATAAATAAATTAGTTATTCGATCTGTTCGAATATTAATAAATTGTGTATAATATTTATACAAGGTATAAATGAAGGAATCAAGTTGAATTGGAAGTGGATGGCAAACAGGAATAAAAGGTGAGAACTTCTCACTCAAAAGGAATTTCTATTGTTTATTTAAATTTTAAATAGATAGATTTAAAATTGATTGACTGTGTAGATTGATTGCTTGAATGATGATTGTTATATATATATATTGGATGTGAATAGACCCTATACGCCGTTAGTAAGCGGAGGTTATTTATTACACACATATACCGCGATATTCCACCTTGAAGTGGAATTGGTATTATATTATATATATAGCAATATATATATATTGGCATATGTATATATTGCAGTTGATTGATTTCCCGCATTTCTTTTAGCGGATGAGACCCTATGCGCCGTTAGTAAGCGGATATATATATTTATAAAATCCCATATACCGCGATATTCCGTCTTGAAACGGAATGGTATTGTGCTAATGTCTGTGGATGCAGGGAAACAGGTTGGAGGGATCCAACTGGATTCCTCACAAATATTTATTGATTTTAAATATTGTGATGCTTGATTGTTTATCAAATCGATATATGATATTGAAAAATCGTGATTGACTATTGATGTGTTGCATCATCGGATCCAATTTTGAAAGTTTAAAAATAACGATTTTTATTTATAAAGGATTCTAAAGTGATTTTGAAAGTATACATTTATAAAATATTTTTGGAGTTGATTTATTACAAATAAATAAACGTTATAATTTTTATGTTATAAAAATTATGATTTTTGAGGAATGTAGTTAAAAGTGATTTTTGAGAATATGAGATTAATGATTTGATAAAATAATTTAAACTGGGATTTTTTATAAAAAGTTAAAAAAATAGGATTATCACTTATGAAAGACTTTGAAGATGTTTTTAAAAGAATAATATAAATTGTTTTATATTAAAAGATTTATAAAACGATATTTATAAATTAAAAACATTAGAATTTGTAAAACGAACTTTTCTAAGTGTTAAAGATAAATTGAAAATGAATTTCATAAATAGAAATGGAATTATAGAATTATAACGGTGAAGTTATAAATAGAATTTTATAAGCAGTAGGTTTATAAAATTTATAAAGTTACTAAAGGAATGATTTTGGATAAATGAATGAATCTTATAAGTTATAAGATTATAAAATTTATGAAGTTTAAAGAAACGATTTTGTAAATAAATAAATTATAAGTATTTGACTTATAATATGAATTTCTAGTATATCATTGTGATATGAATTGAGATAGGTTAATAAAGAAAATTTATAAAAGGAAGTTGATATAAAATAAATAGAATAAAAATTTATAAACGTTGTTTTATAAATTCAAAACGACTTATTTTGATAAGTAAATTGTTCTAATTCATTTATGGAGTTATATTCATGTTTTAGACAGTGAATAATTCCTTAAACTAAAATGAATAGAAGTGATGAAATTTATTAACATAGTATATTCACGTTTTTGAATAGTGAATAATATGTTAAAGAAATTATTTAGAAGGTGATGTTTTAAATAAAATTAAAACGATCTAACGATGTTTTAAAATATATTGAGATTCGAAATCATAGATTTCAACATTTATTGTTGAAATAGATGTTTTCGAGAAATAAAAGGAAATAATAGGTTATAACACTGTGGTTATAATGGATAATTTCCGAAAGGAAATGTTTTGTATAGTATTGGGATTTATATATCTATTTTTAATTTCGAATCCCTATACTAGTGATTGTGGGTTGTCGTAACGATGTTTTACGCAACATTCGTTTTGGCCCAAATAAATATGGTTAAGTGAATGGTCTCCTTAAAGAATGAAATATATGCCTAATTTCGATTAGGTATATTAAATATTTTCTAAGTATAGAAAATAAAAAGATCTGTGAATCACTTATTTTTAATAAGTATAGAAATGTTTTCCAATGGTAAGTGAGTATTTGGAATTTATCTTTTTGAAGATAAATTGAAAATGAATATTAAAAATTAAATGGAAATTGAATATTCATAAATATTTTGGGAATGTAAATTCCTTATGGAATTTATAAATGAAAAGGAGATTTGTTTGAAAATAAATGTTGATTTATTTTTGAAGTGTGAAAACTATCTATCTTATAAAGATATTTTTGTGAAATAAATAATTTGGAAAATTATTTGGAATCTGGTGATGTTGGCATATCTATTGATAGTTCAATGACCGACTATCAATATTTACCTTTAAATAGGTATTTGTTGTGAATTGTTTGAAATTGAATGCCACACTTATTTTTTTTAAAATAAGCGCTCACTATTCGGGTTAACCGGGAAAGGACCATGGGGTCGTATAACCCATTCCGAATATGTGATACGTCGTGATAAATTGCATTCGAAGATCGGTGTTGAAGACCAGATATTTTCGAAAGCGAAAGGATTTCTTGTTGATTGTCTCTGCACTGGCTGATCCCTGGTATAGAGATCTCCATAAGTGATGGGAAATCCGAACGTGATTAGAGATTATTCGGATTGCAAGGACTTCTTTGTAAGTGCCTTCGGTTCTGTTCGAGCCCGGAACAGACTTGTATGGATTGTATGTCTGACATTACAAGTTGAGATATAAAGCCGATTTCTTTCAAATATATTTCTGAGGTGGCGGAGAATTTATTCTTTTAGCTTAACACCCTTCTCTGAGACGTACGAGTTCAGAGGTTATATAGTTGAAGTTATCAGCGATATATTCCCAGTTTGGTAATGTGACATGCTGAGTGATGCTGAAATGATCATTGTGTTGATTATTTGTGATAGGATCATTTATTTGATCGTCTATCCTGATGATCATTGTGTTGATCATTTGTTGACCCAAAGCACGGCTTTTTGTACAAAGTGTGTTTTTGTGGACGTGAATTCATCGAGCCTCACATCCCGGAAATGGTCGAAACAGGAAAGATGCAGCAAGGTTATTAGGGGTTGCTGTAGCTCCCCTTAGGGTATGTACATTTCCTTCTGGATAGAGGTTGTATCATGGTATGGAGCCCAGATATTTAACCTATGTGGTTACTACGAGTTTATTACTTTGTGGTTGTTGGTTATCGGGATCCCGTGAAAAAGATCGTTTACGATCGGGGAATGGCGTGCTCGTGTCAGTAGTTACCCAGTTAGGGGTAACCCGGCCTTGTGTTGGCAGAGTTCCGGTTTGGTTCTCGGGGGTGTCTTTCCAGAGGCATTCTCAGTGGCAATGGGAAGTTCCTTGGCCTGACCATTTGTTGGAAATCCAAAGAAACAATACGTGACTTGTACGGTTTTAGTTGTAGAACCTGCCATTTAATATGGTAGCTATTAGTAGGCATAATATAATGGTACCTATGCTGGCTAAGATTTATATCTTTACTTTCGAAAGAATTTGTTCTACACTATGCACTAGTAATAATATCAAATGTTATTTTAAATGCGTATCAAGCATCTTTGACTAACATAAGAAGAAATCTTCCCCAAGTCTGCGTTTGCATTGTGTGTGTGGTGGGAGGTCTTATGGTAGTTACATTTTCAAAAGCATTGCGAATTGAATTTAAAAGTATCCCTCTATTTTTTGGATTTTAAAGTTAAATAAACTGTTTTGAGTTCTCGCACCAGTCACATGACTGACTTGGAGTTTATTGTTTTCCTTCCTAAATTCTGGGTGCCCACCAATTTCCACACGGGCAGTCAAGAGTTAAGGTTTATCAGGATATTCTGGATATTCAGGAGTTGTTGGAGGCAAGCTGGATGGCATGGCGTATTACTAGTTTATATAGTATTTCTTTTTCCGCTGCACTGTTGATGTTGTATGATGTTGTACACTCTGATGATATGATGTAATGTAATAACTGATATAGTTCTTTGTTTAAAGATTATTCATTTATTATTATATGTTGTTCCGCTGCGAATTGTGAGATTCTGATGTTGTTCTTTCTGTTCTGTTGTTCCTTTCTGTCAGTTCTATTTTTAAAATTTTCTATTCTCTGTTTTTTCTAATTCTCTGTTTTCTAAAAATTGTCTATCTTCTTTCCCTCTATTTCCTATCTCTTCTCTCTTCTTTCTTTTTCTTTTCTTAAATTTTCTTTTTAAAACCCATAACTATTCGGTTTTTCGGCAACGAAAATCCGTGTACGTTACATAAATCATATTTAATTTCTTGTTAAAGAAATTCAATTTCACTTATTTATTGTCTTCGTTACAAATTTCAAACTAAATTAATAAAGAACTAAATTTCACATAATCGAGAAGTTTCAATTTCACTTATTAACTTACTTAGATAATTTTTTTTTCGACCTTAATAAATAAAGAAACACAATTTCATTTATTAACGAAGCTCAAATACACTTATTCAAAAGTTTAATTTCTCTTATCAAAGAATTCAATTTTTATTCAATTATCAAATAATTAAATCTCATTCAATTATTAAATAATTTCAATCTTAATTATTATAATTTCAAAATTAATAATTACAAACTTGATTATAAATTCAAACTTAATTATTAAATCATTTTTGCTTAATTAATTTTGAATTCAACTTAATCATCAAATTATTTCAACTTAATTATAAATTCAGCTTAATAATTTCAAACTTAATTATAATTCCAGCTTAATTATAATTTCAAATTTAATTATTAAATGATTTCAAACTTAATAATTTAAAAACTCAATTATTACTAATTCCAAATTATTTATTAATAATTCCAAATTTAATTATTAAATAATTAAATTTCAAATAACGTTCTTCCATCAATTACTACGTTAATATCTGTTTCAGACTTCAATCTTTACATTTTCCTTCCATCAAAATTCAAATTCCAGTTTCATTTCAAAACTTATTCTTTATTCGAATAAAATCATTATTTTATTTTTTTAAATCAAATTATCGACCAATCGGATTTTATTTAATTCTCTATCCTAGGTCAAATTCATTTGGGTATATATCATTTCAACCCGATTCCAATTCAATACAAAGGTCAAACATAATAAAGGGAACTTGCAGTGTGATAACAGGGCTGGTGTCAAAGTAAATAAACAAGCAATAACAAAAATCAATAACAA
This sequence comes from Allium cepa, assembly GCA_030765085.1. NCBI lineage: Eukaryota > Viridiplantae > Streptophyta > Magnoliopsida > Asparagales > Amaryllidaceae > Allium > Allium cepa. Next base: position 799,972,274 of record CM060939.1, read on the forward strand.
TACAATAATCAATTCAAATAATTCCGAAATAATCGTATTAATTCACATTGTTGTTTGTGCAAATTAATATAATTATTTCTAGAATCAACACTATCATTTCATGTAGATTAAAGATATTTACATTACGGTTTTCCCACTTGTCGTTCAATTTCAAATTTAACACTACAATAATTAATCCAATATACGTTCAAAGGTTCAAATTATAATTTATCAAATTCTACGTGTCAATTAACTTAACAATTAAAAGGGGTCATGTCATACAAATTAACTAATCAAATTCAACACATATGTCGATTCACAAATTTAAACTATCCTACGTCAAATTCAATTGCATAATATTTATCACTTTATACATTACAATTTACATCCAATATTAACAACAAACAATAAATCAATCATCAACCAAACTGGATTATCATCGTATAATTAACATATAATGGTGTCAGTTGTCAAAGGTGAACTGATACATAAATAACAGTGCAATAATAACAGCAGCATATTTCAATTGTCGTTTCAATTGAAATCAAATTTAATAAATAAAAGAATATTAATCATGAGTGATTGCTCAACTTTCGAGGTTAGAGAGAACAGGAGATGACACGGATACGCACACTGACACGGACACTGAATCGAATCACAATCCAAGATAAATTTTGAAGCAAAGCACGATGGGCTGGAGTTCGACGGACAAGCTGATAAATAGGAATTGATGCAGATAAATATTATCAGTGAACTTATATTTAACTTATATAAGAATATAAATCATATTTTAAATTCAAATATATTATATTGAATGTATATGTATTTCCAATTGTATTATTCAAATAAAACACATGTATTAATTCCAACGTATATACACTGTTATAAAACTAAAAATCCAAATTAAAAATCCAGATTACAACTAGTATAACCATTCATTGCACAACTTATTATATAAAACAAGTTTAAAATCAACATTTATAAAACAAAAATTATTTATATAACGTAATGACATAACCTCTGTACTAAAACTATATAATTTCTATATTACAATTAATATTAGATCCAACCCATATGTATAGCAACACTTAACAACCCTCAAAACTTTATATACTTCATCAACAGTAAATCTTATACATGTTATACTGTATACTTAAAAACACGTCATAACTCAACTTGCATAACAATATTTATCTATTTAAAATATTGTAGTCGTTAAAAAAAAAAACTAAGCGTACATAACCTGTATACTTGTAACGTATACATAATTTAAAATCATTGTTTTACATTAAATTCATACATCAAAATCAACCATATACTAAAAAAAAATATTTAGTTTCAAATCACTGTTATATAAACCATTTGTACTTGTAATATATACTGGCCCCAAAAATGTAAGCTTGACTTTATATCCTTTAGCATGCATTACTATTTCCAAATAAACATATTACTGTAAGATGGACAACACATTTGATACTAAATTCATCATACATATGTGTATACGGATATATATATATATGAAGCCATACATACATATAAACCCAGTTTATACATTTTAAACCTCATAAACTAATATATATATATATATATATATATATAAACTTATGATATATAACGACGTTCATAGTAGATTTATTATTAACAAATTATGAGCCCATATCTCAAAATTCATGTAGAAACTGATATACTTCAGGTATATATAATTTAGAATACATACAGTTCTTCAATGACCAGTTTAAGTCTATGCATATCAAAGTTAAACACCTTACTGAAAATTACTATGTGAAATATTTATATATATATGAATTATATACATATGTTCGAAAGTTAAAATCCCGCATAAATAAAGTTAATCCAAGTATAACTTAATATATATTATATTTTGTAAATGAACGTAGATCTAGAAATATGGACAACTGCACATACTTCTAAATGCAGATATATTACCTATTAAAGAAGAGAACGAAGACCAATAAGGAAAGGAAGGAGAAACGTGTTGTGCTTGCGGCTGTCAATGGTGGCGAGCAAGGTCGGCGATAGGCGGCATAGGGTGGTTGAGCTGTCGTGTAGATCTGGGTGGACATGGTGAGTAGGGAAATATCGGTTCATAGTGGATCGGGTTTGCTTGTTGCGTGGCGGAGAAAAACCTGGACGTTGGTGGGAGGAGGCGGAGCATGCAGTTCGGGGCGGAGGTGGGAAGGCGGTGGCAAGGATCGGTTGCACGTGGAGAAGGAGAGGGGGTATGTTTGGTTGTAGCAAAAAGAAGAAATGGGTTTGGCTGTAACATGCATGCGAAAGTGAGAGGAAGGAAGAAAGGTGGAAAGGAGAGGAGAGTGAGGTATATGTTGTACGTGATTTTTTTTTTCTTGCTTTCAAAATTTTTTCCAAGCAAAAGTAACAGAGGAACAAAAAAAATAAGAGGGTGAAAATGAATTCGAACTGGGATAATAAATGAAATGGCACAAAATATTTGTGAAGATGAAGCAACATGAGAAAATGAAGCTATGCATTGGAAAGGTAACGTGCCTGCATGGGAAAGAATGAACAGTGCATGTTCATTATTACTTTTTCCCAAACGTAAGAATAGAGAATAAATGAACCACTTTACAATATTTAAACCGGTGAATGCCCAATAAACAAGCACGAGAATTTAAGAAATATAGATGCAACAGTTGTAAGGTACTGCACAGATAGGTAGATAAAGGGACAGATGGAACGCAAAAGGTTTTAACGGTTGTCGATACGGAAGGCGTTTCGCAAAAGGACAATGTATAACGGACTCCAAATTCGACCATAGAATATACCGTAGCGACCAGCATGACAAGACGATCAAAGCGGTATGATTAAATTTTAAAAATACGAATTTTTATACTAGGGAAAATGCATGAAAAACACAGGAAAATAAGATCGACGGAGCCAAAGATGTCCGAATTTGGAAAAACGACAAACTGACAACTTGCTCAAAAGATGTTTTAGAATTTTTCTATTTAAAAATATTTTCGTTTTGAAAACGTTTTATTTTGATCGCTTTTTAACTGATTACATTGAAGTAAATTTACGCGCGAAATAAACTTTCATATTTTCGGACGGAAATTTACCAGTTGCTATGTTTAACTAGACGTATTCCAAATATAAAATTTATATTTTAAAATTTTATCGTTCAAATTCCCATTAAATTTCAGTAAATAACGTTATTAAAACCAGTTAAATTTACGGGTCGTTACAAATTGATTTAAATTTCTAGTTTGCTTTTGCTATGATTTTGCGTTTGAATTATGCTTTAGCTTTATACGTGATGATATTTTGCTGATTGGTCTTTTAAATTGTGCTGGATTTTATTATGTTTTATTTTATTTTATTTCATTTGCAGATTCATCATCGGTATACCAATTTTTCTAATAGTTTGTAATATGTGATAGAAATGTTGTAATGAATAAATAAATTCTAGATCTGAATACATACAACCCATATTGATTACATTGAGAAACAAACATATGAAATTAAATAGTTCAGCAGAAGTCGTACCTGAATCCATTGATGTTTGCAAAAATAAGATCAACTAGGTTTTAGATCTTCCAAATTGACATAAGATTAGATCTGAAAAATTCTCTTTAGAAGAGGATGGAGAGAATATGATAAGACTTGTGTAATTTGGGGACCATAACCCCATATATATAGTGTGTGACATTTTTCAGTTCGGCCCTTCAACAAACTAAAATTGTCACTCTGGTATCCACACATTATAAATTTACATGACGAATATACCCCTTAAGTCTTGTAGTATTTATTCCAAATAGATCACATAATTAAACTTAATCCCAAGATAGCTCATACATTCAAATATTAAAATATGTGGCCCCATAATGCTGAATTATTCCAACAATCTCCCCCTGGAACACATATGTAACCTTATAGAATGTATTTAACTTTATGAGCTCTCAAATAGCTATCTTGACAATATGGTATATCCATAACAGTCTCGTCCATTGATTGTGTTAACATAGGATCAAAGCGGTTTTTGTTATCGTTAGTGTAACTAAACCCATCAATGGTAACGTATATCAATATAATCAAATGACATAGATCAATCATGTATGTGTAGCATGGAAATTACATGAAAAGTGATCTTTACATGTCTGTTTCCAACTGGTCCTACTTTACTTTAATGAGATCAAAATCTAAACATATATAAATAATTTGAGTGCAATTAAAACTTCATTTATGATCAGAAAATCTGAAGCATATCCACAATCAAAATATAGAGCAATGTCACAAAAGAAATGACGTAATACAAACTCCCCCTAAACCAAAATATTCTTACATAAAAGATACACCCATTTTAGCAACATGCTTATGAAAGACCTTGGATGGTAATGCTTTTGTAAGTGGATCCGCTAACATGGAATTTGTCCCAATATGCTCTATGGATATTAACCCATTTTGCACTCTTTCCTTCACAACTAGAAACTTGATGTCAATGTAATTTGACTTACTTGAGCTTCTATTGTTATTAGAATATAATACTGCTGATCTATTGTCACAAAACAACTTTAGTGGTCTTTCAATATTATCTATAATGCGCAGCCCCGTGACAAAATTTCGCAGCCATTTTCCATGATTAGGTGCCTCATAGCAAGCCACAAACTCTGCTTCTATAGTGGAAGAAGCTATAAGCGTTTGCTTAATTCTCTTCCATGATATAGCCCCTCCACTCAACATAAATATGCATCCTGAAGTGGATTTTCTGCTATCCGGACATCAAGCAAAGTCATAATCAGAATACCCAATGATCTCCAACTGATCTGATCTTCTATATGTAAGCATATAGTCCTTTGTTCTTTGAAGATACCTCATAACCCTTTTTGCTGCTTTCCAATGATCCATTCCAGGGTTACTAAGATACCTGCCTAACACTCCTACAATGTACGCAATATCCGGACGCGTACATACTTGAGCATACATTAGACTCCCTATAGCAGATGCATGAGGGATCTTCTGTATTTCATTAACTTCAAGGATGTTATTAGGGCATTATTTGAGACAAAACTTATCTCCTTTAGCGACAGGGGTATCACCTGGTTTACAATCTTGCATGCCAAATCTCTTAAGCACCTTTTCTATATAGTTCTTTTGTGACAATCCAAGAATGCCTCGTGAACGATCACGATGTATTTGGATCCCTAATACAAAAGAGGCATCACCAAGATCTTTCATTTCAAAATTATTTGAAAGAAATCTCTTAGTTTCGTGCAATATATTTAAATCATTGCTGGCAAGCAATATATCATCAACATATAAAATTAAAAATATAAATTTGCTCCCATTAAACTTGTGATACACACAGTTATCAATGATGTTTGACTCAAAACCAAAAGAGGTAATTACATTATGAAATTTGTGGTACCATTGACGAGAAGCTTGTTTGAGTCCATAAATGGATTTCTTTAGTTTGCAAACCATATTCTTTGGATCTTCGACCACAAAGTTTTCTGGTTGCACCATATAAATTGTTTTCTCAATGTCTCCATTGAGAAATGCAGTCTTAACATCCATTTGATGCAACTCAAGGTCAAAATGTGCAACAAGTGACAAAATTATTCTAAAAGTTCTTTCGATGAAACCGGAGAGAAAGTTTCATTGAAATCAATGCCTTCCTTTTGAGTAAAACCTTTTGCTACAAGACGAGCCTTATATCTTTCCAATTTACCTTTTGCATCCCTCTTGGTTTTTGAATATCCATTTACAACCAATGGGCTTCTTACCTTCAGGTAAAGGGACAAGATCCCAAACTTTATTGCCTTGCATTGATTTATACTCTTCATTCATAGCTTCAATCCACTTTTGAGAATTAATATCTTGCATGGCTTGGTGAAAGTTGATAGGATCATCTTCCATCAATCCATTATTATTCTCTAACTCTTGAAGAAATACAACATAATCATCCGAAATAGCATTCTTCTTTCCCTAGTGGATCTTCTTAATGGCAATTCATTTTGAGGCTGTTGAATTTGTTCTTGTGGAACATTAACTTCAACTTGAAGAGGATTTTCTTCAACATTGTTTTGTTGGGGTTCTGGATTCACTTCTTGATCAATGACAGGAACAATAATCTACACATTGTCCAAAGAAGTAACTGTAGTAAGAATCATAGACGATGATTCCTCCTCAAAAAACAATGTTCCTTACTTCATTTCTCTCTCTCAACTCAACATCCTCAAAAAATGTTGCATTTCCCGTCTCAAATATTTTCCTCGGTATGGGATCATAAAATTTATAGCCCATAGATCGCTCAGAATAACTAATAAAGTAGCTACTCACTGTTTTGGAGTCCAATTTTCTTTCATTTGGCCTATATGGCCTTGCCTCAGCTGGACATCCCCAAATATGAAAATGCTTCAGAGTAGGCTGTTTGCCTGTCCAGAGCTCTAAGGTGTTTTAGTAGCTGCTTAGTGGGTATTCTATTAAGGATAAAAACTGCTGTCTTTAATGCCTCTCCCCAGAGTGATTTTGATAAGGTAGAATGACTGATCATACTCCTTACCATGTCTTTAAGAGTCAGGTTTCGTCTCTCAGCAACACCATTCATGCTAGGTGGACCTGGCATAGTGTATTGTGGGACTATTCCACATTCCTCTAGGAATTTGGCAAATGGTCCTAGATATTGTTCACCTGATCCGTCAGATTTACCATAATATTCACCGCCACAGTCAGATTTGACAGTTTTAATCCTTTTGTTGAGTTGGTTCTCAACTTCTACCTTAAATTTCTTGAACATGTATAAGGATTCTGATTTATCGTGAGTAAGATATAGGTAGCCATATCTTGAGTAGTCGTCTATGAATGTTATAAAATATTGTTGACCATTCCATGATGCCTCAGGGAATGGCCAACAAATGTCTGTATGTATTAATTCTAAGACGTCAGTTGCTCTATTGGCCCCTATTTTCTTACGTTTGGTCTGTTTTCCCTTGATACACTCTACACAGACATCATGGTCTGAAAAATCAACGGATTCCAAAATGCCATCTGACACGAGCCTTTGAATTCTATTTTTAGATATATGACCTAAGCACTCGTGCCACAATGTGGCTGAAGTTTCCTTATTAGCTTTTCTTTTAGTACCACGTGACTTTACATGCAAGGCTTCATTATAAGAGGTATTAACATCAAGCATATATAAGTTATCGTAAACATTAAGAGAACCAGTTCCAATAAGAGTTGAATTCATTGATAAACTAAAAGTACATTCCCAAATGAACAAGAATAACCAAATTTGTCCAACTTAGAAACAGAAACCAAATTCCGTCTAAATGATGGTATAACAAAAGTATCAAATAAATCCAAATAAAACTGAGTTCTTAATAACAACTTAAAATGCCCAATAGCCTCCACTTCTACCGATTTTCCATCACCCACATAGATGTATCTTTCAGCATCAGTTGGATTTCGGTAGCTCAGGCAACCCTTTCTTAACACGCCATGCGTGGTATTTGGCACAATCTTTCTTCAAATGTCCAGCCTTTTTGCAAAAGTAACAACCATCAGTCTCCTTTTGTTGTTTCTTTTCAGTCGGACCCTTAGCAGTTTCTTTATCCTTCTTTCTCTTTTTGTCTTTTCCCTTAGAGGCGTATGCTAAATGAGCACTTTCAGCCTTATCATGCTTCAATCTCTCTTCTTCTTGTACACAATACGAAATGAGCTCATTAAGAGTCCATTTCTCCTTTTGACAGTTATAACTGATCTTGAACTAGTTGTATTGTGAAGGAAGAGAGATTAATACCAAATGCATGAGCAAATCATCTGAAAGCTCAAGCTTAAGTGCCTTAAGTTTTGAAGCAGTGTTAGACATTTCCATAATGTACTCCCTTACGTTTCCTTTGCTTTGATACTTCATGGAAATCAAGCGTTGCAAAAGCTTGCTTGTTTCTGCCTTATCGTTTTTAGCAAAACGTTTTTCAATCTCAGTAAGGAAATCTTTAGCATTGGTTATCTTTTCAGATACCGCACCCTAAATGCCTCCGGAATGCCACGCTTTATGATCATTAGATTCATGCGGTTTGAACGATCCCACCTCTCAAAGTTCTTTATAATATCAAAAGAACTTTCATCCGTAAGAGGGGCGGGTTCATCTATCCTAAGTGCAAGGTCAAGATCCATGCAGCCAAGAACAAGCAATATGTTCTCTTTCCAATCCTTAAAGTTTGTTTCCAGTCAGAATAGGAATGTTGTTCAGATTGGCAGATACCGTAGTCAAATTAGCTGTAATTTTAAATTAATCAAATATGCTTACATTATAAAACAACTGTAGTAAATTTAAAATAATTAGTAAGTCTTTGCTCAAGATACCTAGCACAACATTAATATCAAGTCTTTGGATAGTAATATTAACTATAAGTGGTATTCTTGTTGTAATCATCAAATATTAACAATAAATTCAAGTCAAATAATAATCTTCCTTTGGGCCGATTAATTATTTTCTTGTAAAACTTTATAATTGTTACATGTTTATCATCACACATGTGTATCTGATTTGGCCAGATATTAACCTTCCTTTGGGCCGACTAATATTCGCATAAATAAATACACACAAATATCTAACATTTTTCATGAGCAACTAAAATAAGAGAGGTCACTTTGGTGACATATTATTTCAATTAGTTCACTTGTAATGTAGGATATTCACAATCAATTTGCAAAATACGCCAAATAGTATATGAATTTATTTTAACTCCTTCATTTATGCGTATTCCATAAATTTCATTTTTTTGTAACTTTTATACATATTGAAAATATGGTTTCATAGTCGTAATTAAAAAAAAGTTGACATCAACTAAAACTGCAGCAATATATAACAAATGGTATTTGCAATAACAATTAATGATAAAATATTACATATTTTATTTAACTGTCAATATTCAAGGCAGAAGAAAAAAAAATTTAACATAACATGGTCCATACATGTGATATTATATTACAGAAAGTGAAACTTTTTTTTTAATGAGCAAGCCATACATATAAAATATATGTATTTATAAAATATAAATGCATTAAATAATAAACAATATGTCCTTTCTTATTCCAAATACAAACATGTTGTATCGTTAAATTTATTGCAACTGACGCATTTACTGCATTTATGATAATAAATTAATTTATTTAGTACTATAACAACCACATTTAATGCAATTATGATAAAAACTAAATGCAGTTGACCGTTATGTGATCCAATACGTATTACAAGAACATTAAAAGGCATGAATATGCTTCCATATGTGTGAAAACAAAACTTAACATGGTAACCACCTACAGCAATAAAAAAAATTATACAGTCACAATACCACTGACAATAAAATATAAATAATACAAGTAGCAACAATTAAAGGCATCAGATTTGAACAAGCGGAATTAATTCATGAACTATTTATATAGATCTGAAACAAAGGCATCAGATGAATCAATAAGAAAAGAGAAAATTTCACAGATCTAAAATAAAGGCATCAGATTAATCAAGATTTGAACAAGCGGAATTAATTCATGAATTATTTATATAGATCTGAAACAAAGGCATCGGATGAATCGATAAGAAAAGAGAAAATTTCACAGATCTGAAATAAAGGCATCAGATTAATCAACCAAAATTGTAAATCCAAGAACCCTAATTTCATATGTTCTTAAAACCAAAGAATTTCTCAATAAAATCAATGATGGGTGGCTCTGATACCACTTTTTGTAATAAATAAATAAATTCTAGATCTGAATACATACAACCCATATTGATTCCATCGAGACACAAATATATGAAATTAAATAGTTCAGCAGAAGTCGTACCTGAATCCATTGATGTTTGCAAAAAGAAGATCAACTAGGTTTTAGATCTTCCAAATTGACACAAGCTTAGATCTGAAAAATTCTCTTTAGAAGAGGGTGGAGAGAATATGATAAGACTTGTGTAATTTGGGGACCATAACCCCATATATATAGTGTGTGACATTTTTCAGTTCGGCCCTTCAACAAACTAAAATTGTCACTCTGGTATCCACACATTATAAATTTACATGACGAATATACCCCTTAAGTCTTGTTGTATTAATTCCAAATAGATCACATAATTAAACTTAATCCCAAGATAGCCCATACATTCAAATATTAAAATATGTGGCCCTATAATGCTGAATTATTCCAACAAGAAAATGTTGATTATCTCAATTTAAATTGCTTATGTTGTGAACTTTTATGTTTCACTTTTCCATTAGGCTTTTAAGGCTTTTCTACCTTGCACTGATAAAAACTGTTTCGTATGTCAATGAAATAATATTATGAATTTATTTCATCCACATTTATATATCAAACTTCGTATTTGAGAAACTTAATGGTTGAATTGATTCTCTCTAACGATTAGTGGCTAAGAGGGGCATCTGTATACTTTAAGAATAGTAATATCTGGTTACAAACAATGAATACGTTATAGAAGTAGTATTTTCATAATACGTAATAAGACAAGTTTCTTTGTCAACTAGTCAAACTACAGTTCATGGAAAGCTTGACTCCTCAACTTCCCGTATAAAGCTATTCAACGCTATTCATAGTGAATTAGAGGGGGTTAAATACTCAGCCAAAGATTGCAGTATCATAAATGGTCCAGTAGCAAATAGCACAAAATCATCTGGTTGCTATATGAATAGTGAAATCTCAGACCCACGCTTGCCCAATGCAGTGGATGAGGAAAAGAGTGCAAATTCTAATTCTTGTAATTCAGTCGAGTTTGTATAGTTTTCCATGAAGGCTACTATAAAGCAAGAGAGGTAGGTGATGACATAGGATACTTGAATGAAACTGTTACTGAAGCCGAGAGCAGAAGCGTCACCAAGGTAGAGAAAAACAAGAAGATGGGGATAACAATGACATACTTGAAGGTGTATTTGCTTTCTTTGAAGAGGGTAAGTGCCTATCTTCCAATATAGTCATAACGCGTTGAAGTTATATTCAGTTTTCTATAATGAAATATGAGTTGTATGTACTTGCTTTAAAAAGCACTCTTTATGAAATATGATCCGACCTCCTTTTGCATTTTTTGCTTTCCCTACATCAGTTGTATAAAATTTATATCAAAAGGGAGCTTCTTGACAAAATATGGAAATATGTGATTAGTATCCAAGTCTAGCTAAAGTGGTCAACATTTCTATATGGTACACAGAAATGAGAAGCATAATTTGCAATGTCAAAATTTTGGAGCTCTTAAAAATGTTCACAAAATTGTTGTAACAAATATGGGTAGTAGAAGAGCAGTTGAGCTGGGCACAGTTATCTATACTTACATCTTCGATTGGTCGGTTTTTCTTTTTCTTCTCCTTTAAGTTAGATCAACATATTTTGTCTCAAGGAAACAACTCAACAACACCTTAGAGAAAATGCCTTCTACACAACAAAGACAGGGAATCACCTTAACCTATTTGTAAATCCGTTTACACTTATTTTCTGGATTATATGTTGTGTGAATCTAATAATGTAATATATGTTATGATCATAAATGCATGAAATGTACATAAGTGCCATTAGTTTCAAAGGAGACATTGCAATATAAAGTTTGCTAACTCTTTTAAATTTGTTTTGTGTCTTTCCAAACTGGTGGATTAAATTAAACTGGCTAATAGTACGTTTACATGCTGATGTAAATGTAACAGGATTCCTAAAGTACTTGGATATAATTGTTTATGAACTGAATCTTAATTCAAGCTTATGGTCATGCATCGTCTATTTCATGCAAACATAGGATGAATACAATGCAAATGAATACCTTATTCACGTATCCTTTATGTTAAAGCAATTCTAAATAAGCATCTTCTAAATTTACAATACCATTTTGAATTTCCCATAACTATTCAGGAATTTTGTTTTTCATTAAAGCATGCAGAACCTGTAATCTTAGAGCTGTCAATTACAACCTGTACTATAATTGTTGATAGGATGCGTAAATTGAAGAATGGGCATCTGCATAGTGTGTCATGCTTGTATTTCATGACTGAGAAATGATAAGCTAATGTTTCAAAGAAGGAGGTTAATAAGCCCATCAGGTTTTTATTGGTTGAAAACAGCGAGAGTCTATTAACTGACGCTCCTATGTCAAATTTGATTGATAATATTGGCATTTGCAACTTTTTCATAATTACATTACTCTTTTATAGATTTGCACCCTAATTATTCCATTTACTTTGCTATATGGTACATAAAACATTCCTTTGCTATATGGAAGATTGGTAGCTAAAGTTGCCAATAAAAGGTATATTTTTATGCATTTGAATGTATACGCTATTATGAAGTATATTTTCTTATATATGTTAAAATCCGATCTTGTTTTGATCGTGTAAATGTGTATCGAATTGGGGTGAGCGGGAAAGCACTAACTACGCAAAGGAGGTGCTTTCGAAAATTCGTGAAATCCGATATGTTTATAAAAATCAACAAAGTTTATAAGAATTAACTAAGTTAACCAAGTTTTATAAAAATTAAATATTTTTCTAAAAATTAACAAAGTTTTATAAAATTAAATTAATATTTAAATATTAATAAAATTTTATAAAATTTATGAATATTTTTTTTGAAAATATAAATTTAAATAAATTTATGAATATTAACTAAGTATAAAAATTTAACTAAGATAATTAAGTTATATATAAAAATAACTAAAATTAATTTTTTTACATAATTTATAAAAATTAAGTAAAAAAATTTAACTAAAAGTTTATAAAAACCAACAAATTATTATAAAATTTAACTAAGTAATATAAAAATTAACTAAAATTATTTAACTAATTTGTAAACTAAGTCTTATAAATATTCAGCTAAGTTAATTGAGTTTTATAAAAAATTAATGGATATAAATATTAACTAAGTTATATAAAAATTAACTAAGTTAATTGAGTTTTATAAAAATCAACAAAATTTAATTTTTTTAATTAAGTTAACTAAAGTTTATGAAAATTAATTTAGTTTTATAAAAATAACGTTCTCTATTTTGAAATCTTTGTTAAATTGTTATAAAAATGGACTAAGTTTTGTAAAAATTAACTAAATTTAACAATAATAATACAATATAATAATAATAGTAGTAATAAAATAATATTATAGTAATAATAATAATAAATTAATTAAGTTAATTAAGTTTTATAATAATTAAATAAGCTAACCATTTTTTAAATTAAACAAGTTAAAAAAATTTAATTAAGTTTTATGAAAAATTGTTTTATAAAAATCATGTTCTCTATTTTGAAATATTTGTTAAATTGTTAGAAAAATTGACTAAATTTTATAAAAATTATCTAATTTTTATAAAAATTAACTAAGTTAACTAAGTTATACAAAAATTAATTAAGTTTAGAAAAATTAACTAAATTAAGAAGAAGAATAATAATATAATATAATAATGATAATAGTAATAAAATAATAAAATAATATTAATAATTATATAAAAACAACAACAAGAAAAAATTTACTAAGTTAAAAAAAAGTCACTAAGTTAATTAAGTTTTATAATAATTAAATAAGCCAACGGTATTTTTAAAATTAAATAAGTTTATAAAATTTAATTAAGTTTTATAAAAACTAAGAAGTTTCTAACAATACGCATGCAATTTTTGAATAAAGTATTTAAAAAAAATTACATCCATTCAAGGAAATTCCATATGTTATTGATATCGTTTTAATATGATTATATAAATTAACTAAATTTTATAAAATTAAATAAAGTTTATATAAACCAATTTAATTTTATAAAAATTAACTAAGTTAATCAAGTTTTATATAAATTAACTAAATTCCATATTAATTAATTAAATTTATATAATTAAGTTTCACACACATATATATGTATCTATGTATAGTTATAATTGCTAATTGTTGAATTTCTTTTGAACAGATAATTACCCATCTATGGTGCATACAAATGGCGACGTGTTGTTGTATATCAGCGATTTGAAGTTCTTTTGAAGCAACAAATTTTTTAGTTTGCACATTTAATCGTCATCCGTAGTACGATCATTTTATCACTTGTTCACAGTTCTAATGTAATGTTCATTAAATATTATGATATGTTATGCATTATTCTATGTGAATGTTGAATGATTAGTTGTTTTTCGTTTAATGTGGTTTATATGATTGTGTGGAATGATACATTGTGTTTATGTAAATTTGTCGATTATAATGTGATAATGGATATGCACGTACTCTAAATATGGTTTTTAAAACGCTGTTAAAGGATTTGATAGCGTTAGTGAAACGCTGTTAAATTATTATGATGTGCTTTTTTATAGCGTTTCTTTTGTTGCAATAATAGGTTATTGATTTATTACAATTTTTTAATACCATATTAAGAACGCCATTAATGAGACTTTTTATAGCGTTTCTTTTGTTGCTATAATAGGTCACTGATTTATTAACATGTTGATTTACAACATTTATAGAAAACTTGTAAAAGCCTTTTATTGCGTTTTCTAAACGCTATTAAAGGGTATTTTTGTTGTAGTGATCTATTTTGGAACCACCTACAGGATTAATAGCAAGCAGCCCTTGCACTTCAATGGCTCCGTCTTCGATCTCATATTGTAAGATGTCTTCATTTCGAAACTCTTGAGTTGGATCGAAATGGTTTTCAGATAGCATATCCGATCTCGGCCTCTTCGAAACAACTTTCGATATTTCCAGTAAACTCAACCTCGGTTCTTTAGAAAATAAACAGACGAATGACAAGAGCGAAGTTCACCTCCTAATTGTTTGTGGACGAATTTCCTTATCATTCATCCTAGATGAACGAAACGAGTTTTTACGTACAGTATAGCACCTTAGACGGTAACTGTACCATATAATTCTTGTGTTTCTCCTAGATATTCTCAAAGTTAAGTTTTGTCCAAATTTGATAGTTGGTTATTTAACTATCAAATAAACAAACATCCAATCATAGTTTAATTTCCATATGAGATCCACTATGCCTTTATAGATTCTCTTTAATTAATAAAACCACTTTATAAAACTGAAGACAAGATCTTTTCAAAACACTATTCCCAAATCCCTTACCCTTCTTTGTATATCTGGAAAACATTTATATACTTATCTTAATGTTATAAGTACATTACCAAAACATTTTACTTTTCGTGCCTTGGAATAAAATCATGTACTTGTCTTATCAGTATAAGTATATTTACAAACTTTCAAAGTTTTGTTCTTTCCAAATCTCATATTAAATAACCAAACATTTTTTTCAAATAAAACATTCCGCTTATCCTTTTCAAAAAATCCCTTTTTAAAAGCTCATCTCATATTTCAATTAACTTATAACTTTCAAAATAAACTTATAACCCACTTTTATAAACCTTTAAGTTAATTTATAAACCTCTTTTCAAATCTTTGAAATGATTTATAAACCTTTTCCTATTTTTAAAACTCTTTATACAAACCTTTCTATACTCCTTTATAAAATATCCTTTGTCATTTGTAAAACACTTTAATAACCCTTTCTGGTAGTAAAATCCTTTTCTATACATAAATTATCATTTGTAAATACCTTTATAAAAATCATATAACTGGAAAAACCATTTATAAGCCCTTGTCTCAAATTGATTAAAGAATTTAAGTAAATTCAAAACCATACTTTATAAATTCCAAATGAGGCCTAGTAGTCCCAATGGTACTAATTTAAGTTACCATTTTATTTCAATTTAGTTCCAAGGCACTTATCAATATTTAAATAGGCCAACATATATGTAAATCCAACCAATTACCAAACTATAGAATAACATGTCAATACAACTCAACTAGCATATACATATCTAAACAACATAATAATAGGATGGTGATTTGTCATGCTAAATAGATGGCCAAAACAATTTAACCAATTAATAGC
This sequence comes from Allium cepa, assembly GCA_030765085.1. Classification (NCBI taxonomy): domain Eukaryota; kingdom Viridiplantae; phylum Streptophyta; class Magnoliopsida; order Asparagales; family Amaryllidaceae; genus Allium; species Allium cepa. The sequence continues at coordinate 799,988,145 of CM060939.1, forward strand.
GGAACAAGGATTTATTCTGCTAAACACATGTCCAAACGATACAAACAATTACTTTGTAGCAGAACGGTGTTTTATTTTTCTAATGAAATGATCATACAACACAAATAATCACATTATAACTTATTCACAATTGTTTGTCTATTTGATATTGCAATGCCCCTGACTTTTAAATCAAGTGGTTGTGTCTTAATGAATGGACCAAAATAAGACTTTACTAGAAGGAGGAATTTTCCTAAAGGGTAAACTTGGAAATAGGGTGACATTTCTTAGTATAAATCTCTTCCTCCACCTTAATAAATTTTCACTTTCCCATTCATTAACTCCTCACCTAGTTTCGGCCAGCTATCAAAAGCTCCAGGAAGAGCATAAATTGAAGAAAAAGCTAAGAAATTAAAGCTAGGAAATTACTCATTCTCCAATCAACTAATCAAGGTGAATAATCGTGTTTATCATCTCATTTTTCTCTGTTTGAGGATATAACCATTAAAACCTTTATTTGGATAAGGCATAGGTGTTTTAAATGTTAATGGATTACTTAACACATTTTTTTGTTAAATTCCGAGTGGTTTTGATCTTCATACGCTTTGAAATTTTATTATATTGACGAGAACGTATTAACTGATTTTCTAGAATTTTTTTAGAATTTTTCATGATGGTTTAATAGTTATATAAATTTTTTTAAGGTATGAGACTTAAAAGTTTTGTATAATTATAAAGGAGAAAGGGGCTTTTTCAAATTTATTTAAATTTTCAAATAAGGAAAGTCGACAGCAATTCTGAATATAAAATTCTAGCAACCAATTAGATTTAGACAAACAAGGCAGGTGGGGTACACAAGAACTATTTCAAATAACATATTCACTGTTTTAACTCTTTCGACAAGACTATCCGCCTCCATTCCAAACCTTCCGACATGGCCAAAAGATATCAAACCTTTCGACTGGATCAAAAATCAATGCATATGGTATCAGGAGATTGGTACGTAGTGAATTGGAATAGGTCGAAAGGTCTAGGGGCGAAAGGTTAGAGCTTTCGAAGAAGATGAAACTTTATTTTTGTTTTAAAGAAAATACGCCTGCTAGCTTTCGACAAAGAGCTTTCGACATTGTCAAATGGTTTTAAAGAAAAATGTTTCAATTGGACTGCTTTTTTGTTTTAAATAAAACCTTTCGACAAAGTCGAAAGATTAGCTTTCGATAGAGTTGGAAGCGTAGTTGTTGCTTCCAAACCTTTCGACCTAGATGGAGTCAAAGGTTATCTTTTGAATTATAAAACTTGTCATCTCCCTCCATTGATTTCGAAGGGTTGGTTCCAACACTAACACTTTATTGTTTTTGAATGGTTTCGAAGGGTTTTGACTTCAAAAGGTTTTGGTTTCGAAAGGTTTTGATTTCGAAAGGTTTAATTTCGAAAGGTTTCGAAGGGGTTACCTTCAACGATTTCGAAAGGTTTAGAGTTTCGTTGCTTTCGAAAAGTTTATAAATGGTTTTATAGGGGGGGTACCTTAGGCTTTCAACGAAGTCGAAAGGCGAAACCTTTCGACTAGGTCGAGAAGAAACTTTCCGACAAAGTAGAAAGGTAGGACCTTTCGACAAGGTCGAAAGGTATGATTTTGTGATCCTTTCAAAAGGAAGGCTTCCGAAGGGATAACTTTCGATGTTTATTTGCTTTCGAATGGGGCTTCATTCGAAGGGGTTTAAAGGGTTGTTTTAGCCATTTTTCCTTAAGTAATGTTTTACTATTTTGAAGGAGTTACTTCGAAGGGTTATAGCATAAAATACTTATCTTTGTTTGAATATGTAAGGGGGATCCTTATATATATTGGATGTAAATAAATCTTAGGGACAACAGGGTGAATTTAATGTTTTCGATACATAGTTTGGGGTTACAAAAAGAAATATGCTTTCAAAAATATACATTCGGGCTATAAATATGTTTTTATTTAATTTAACCTAATTGGGGCTACCAATGAGAATGGGTTAAATAAGTGGTATACCTGAGGAAATAAATAATCATGGGAATCATGAATTTTTATTCATAATCATAGGGATCATGATATTTTAATTGGCCAAGTGTTGGGTTCATGGTTAACCTAGGAAAATCAGGGAACGCGCGGTGGTTAGCCTACATCAAATTTTAAAGTAAAGAATGTTTTGCCAGAGGTGGTTAGCCTCGGGATTTGGTACCCAAGGATTCATAGTCATCTTAGGAAAACTATGGAGTGTGCGGCGGATAGCCCACACTAATGAGAAAAGGAATATAGTATTTATTGAACATTACTGACACATATACACACCCAACTCTGATAAGAATGTGGTGTATGTTGCAAATATGCATGTATATTTATAAAATCATGAAAATGAATATGTACCAATGGTATACAAAGTTATACAGTAAAAAATATAATGAAATATATATTTGAAGCTTTCAATAGTTCTTATGGGATCTCATGGATTAACCAAAGGTTCCTTGACTTTTCTTAGTTATCTTGCTCAGCTTATGTTTAAGTCTACTAAGGTATCTTCCTTTTCACGTTTCATTCCAATTTTGCTTTCAGGGTACGACAGTATTTACTATGTAATGATGCATGACTACAAAAGATGTATATAGATTGCGTTAAAGTTGAAATCAAATTGTGTAGCCTAATGCACCAAAAAGTGCAATTTTGTTCAACGAACATTAGTGTGAACAAAACAACGTTGCTATAAGAACAAATCACTAGTTTTATTGGTTGCTCGAGCGCGAACTATGTAAAAAATGAAATATTTTGCTATGTATTATCCAATTAGTACTAATGTAAAATTGTACTCATTTTGTAAGTGCAACAAGGCCATTCCGATATAAATCATGTTTGCAGCCCAATGGGTGCTCTTTACTTTTTTCACCACACTTAGATACTAAAGTTATGAATTATTATTCATTTATTGGGATAAAATCAATATAAGTGGAAAAAATGATTTATAATATGGTTGCAACTTGGGGTGTTGAAAATGAAAGACGCCTGTGAAGTTTGTGAACCTCTCTATATATGCTAGAACCATGATATATTATCCTTTCTCGCATTATTTATTGTTTGTTGTCTTACTCTCCTTATTTTAATTTGTGATTCACTTATGGTAATTTAGCCAATCTCTAGTATATTTGTCAACCTTAAGTTTCCACCCAACAATTATGCACAAAATGCAAGTGTAAATGCACCAAGTATGGTTATGTTGTCATTTACATAGTAATGCGTGGTTATGCATGTAGCCATGCTTTTGATAAATTCTTTGCTTTAAATCGTTTAGTGGTATAAAAATTGACATGTGATACTAACATTAAAAGCTGCATTAGAATACGATTCCAAGATGACCATGTCTTTCAAGTAAAAGAGAAAGTATTCTAGGTTCAAACATGTGAAGAATCATAGGTTTCACTTGTAAGCAATTATTCCATCAGTAAGCAAGGAACAACCAGTCATTGTTTTGGTATATAATATAAAGTTATCTTGCACTTGATAAAATACAACAAAGAAATATAGAAATGATCGAGAACCTGACATGTGAATTTTTACGAATAATATTGCTGTCATAGAAAGATAAAGCCCAACACAATGTACAGCTGTCTTCACTAATATATATATATATATATATATATATATATATATATATATATATATATATATCTTCATAATGAAAATTTGACAGTGACTATAGAAATAATGAAGAAGTTAGGGATGTCTTGGTGGATAATATTCAATTATGTTTGCAATTAATCACTGGTTTTCTTTTCTAATTAGTTCACACAAATGTGATGCATGATGTAGAAACTTGATCAGACAAGCTACATACATGCTTACAGTCACCACCAACTAACATTATATATTGTTAACCTTATTACACAAACAGCCTAGACAATAAGTTACTAAAAATACTAATGAATAATTCAAGTTAAATTTTCTAGACGATGAACATTTCAGGTGTTGTTGGCTCCTGAGCTCTATTTTCTACTCTGATAAAATTTTAATTTATATACATTTGACTTAACTGGGTTAACATGGAAAACCATATTTAAAATTCAAAAGGTTAATACACAATATCCTATATTTAGTTACTGCTCACATTGTGGCCAATTATGACAAAGTACAGGTCAGAATAATTCAAATATTGCACAGACAATTATCTGAGAACTTGTGTTGACACCAGATTTCTTTGTTCAAGTGACTAAATCAATTATATTAGTTGAGTTTATGACATCCAAGAGTTGTTGCACTTTGATCATCAATTCAGAACTAGTATTGACACGAGTTTCTTTCTTTTACCGAAACTATGAAACAATTTATCAACTATTTAAAAATAATTTATAATTAAATTTGTTTATTTTATTAGATCGTCTAAACTTTTATACATGTTGCGTTACAAAAATACAATTTCTTATTTGACACAACTGTCACTACTTGACTCTATTCATATTTCATTCTGGCATTATTAATCTAATCTCAAATACATATTAAGAGTAGCACCATTCTTGTGTACAATTATTAGTAAAAACTATGAAATTACCCTGTTTTTATCTTTAAAAGCAAAAGTTCATCGATTTTTTTTCCACCATACTTATATAAATATAGAAAATCTTTACCATAGTTACACTTGAAAAATGAAAAGCGTGTGATTATGTGTAGAAATTCAAGATATTATTGAATTACAAAAAAGATTCACATAAAGCATTACACTTAGCATCTTAGTAACCATATGAATTATGAGTTAAGAAACTAGAATTCCCTAATTTTTAAAACATGTCAATCACAAAAACAATTTCAAACTACCTAATTATGTGTCTGAACAGTACCCAAATCTCAATGTCAAAGCGATACCTTCAAAACTTTCGAACCACTGTTCTCAATTCATCACTACTAAACTCAATAAACAAATAAATAATAGTATAAGAATAATACCTTCTGAAAGCTTTTGACAGTCTTGCCAATGCTGCTCTAATTTCAGGCAGCTGTTTAGGACCAAATAGAAGAGAAGCGATGCTAGCAATCACAGTTAACTATGGTATGCCCTGGCCGAATAAGCAATGGCACACTCCTGTTCATCGACGATGTTGTGGGATCGGTTCTCTTCTTTTTATGAATTAAACTCAAAGCAGTACTTTATTTTGGACGACAAGACATTTTTGGTTAAGAACAATGAACTTGAAGACGTAAGATTGAAGGCGGTGGAAAAACAATGAAGGCGGAACAAACTGGAGGGCGAAACCCTAGAACTAAAGAGGAATTGAAATAACGATGAAATGTTATGCGTGTGAAACGGATAAGTAATAATAAAACATAAATTACAATACTGTCTATATTTATTTTTAATATTTATGAAATTACCATATGTAGTCATGGTTATTTTTGTGACAAACATTTCTAATGGAAATATATGTTATAAATTTATAACGGTTAATACCATTACAATTTGAAAGCGCAAAAGTGTTACAAAATGACATGTTTGGTGTAATGCTTGCTTCAAGGCAATTGCAGGGAACGACATTATATTGGTGGAACGTAGTTACCGTGGGAGAGCCAAAGGAAGGCCTGATTTGGGATAAATTTCAAAGGAGGTTCGAAGAAAGATTTCTATCAGAGGTCGCCAAGTTAGCATTGCATAGGACGTTTGTAGATTTAGCCCAGGAGGATAAATCGACGGTTGAGAATGCTACAGAGTTTGATGAGCTATCCCGTAATGGATATGCTACTGTTGATACTGTCATTCGGAGGGATGATAAGTTTATCAGGGGGTTGAATCCTGAGATCACCAGAGCAACCATGCCAAACCTCCGAGATCCGTATCATATTGTTGTCGAGATAGCTATTCTTAATGAAGAGATGCTTTCTACTTTTGGAAAGGGGAAACCAGCTGAGGTTCATAATTTTCAGGGTAAGAAGCGGAAGTTCTTTAAAAAGAAAGGTGCCCAGTCGGGGGTAGCAGCTAAGAAGGGCAAGATAGATATTGTTTGTTACAAGCGTGACAAGAAGGAGCACTATGCTACTGAGTGTCGCTCGGGTGATGGAAGAGCAGTTGCAGTGAGGCCTAATGTGAAGTGCTACAACTGTGGCCAGATGGGGCATTACAAGGACAAGTGTCCCGAGGCTGCTAAGGCTGGAAAAGGAAAGGTCTTTGCGTTGAAACCATCATCCTCTAGACCAACGACTCCTGAGAAAGGAAAAGCTGTGTTGGGAGATATGCTTATGATTCATAGTACTCCAGTTAGGATACTATTTGATACCAGTGCATCGCACTCATTTATATCTCAGTATTTGGTAGATTTCTTATGTCTGGAATCTTTATATCTTATTACTCCTTTAAGGGTTGCGAATCCCATAGGAGGGTATGCAACTCTGGGAATGAGATATGACTAGTTAGAACTTGATTTGTTAGGCCATATGTTTACATGAAGTTTATATGTTTTTGATTTCGTGTGTTTCAGGATCATATTGGGTATGGATTGGTTAGATAGATATGATGCTAAGATATTTTACCGGGAGGGGGAAATATCACTGAAGCACCCAAGTAGCCATAACCAAGTTATTTACTCAATAAGGAGTTTGAATGGAAATGCTTATGTGTTATTGGTGCATGGGAATGGAAGCAGAGTTGAAGCATGTTTATGTTGCAAGAGAGTTTGCAGATGCGTTCGAACCAGTTTCGGGCTTGCCTTCGAAAAGAGCAATCGAATTTCAGATAGATCTCGTATCGGGAGCTAAACCTATAAGTAGGACACCTAGTAGGATGTCACCAACATAGATGAAGGAATTGAAAGTACAGCTTGTGGAATTGGAAGGAAAGAATTTCATCCAGCCAAGCAGTTCGCCTTGGGGAACGACCTCGGTATTCTTGAAGAAGCCAAATGTGTTGGTAAGGATATGTATCGACTATCATATGCTGAATGAGAGAACGATCAAGAATAGGTATCATTTGCCGAGAATCGAGGACTTATTCGATCAGTTGAGTGGAGCCAGAGTGTTTTATCAATTGGATTGGCGACAGGTTTCCATCAGCTAAGAGTGGTAGAGGACAGTATTCCTTTGACGACGTTTAGGACTAGATATGGGTCTTACGAATGGTTGGTTATGCCACTCGGGCCTACTAATGCGCCAGCTTTCTTCGTGGACATGATGAACCGGGTTTTTCGAGAGCACTTGGATAAGTTCGTGTTAGTTTTTATTGATGACATTTTAGTATATTCTAAGAATGAGAAGGATCATGCAGATCATCTTAGAATAGTGTTGGAGACACTACGGCAACATCAGCTGAAAGTGAAGCTCTCAAAGTGTCATTTCTGGAAGAGGGAAGTGAAGTTCCTTAGTCCTGTAGTTTTCGAGGAAGGTTTAGCAGTTGATCCAAATAAGATCGAAGCTAATAACAATTGGAAGAGACCAAAGACAGTAAATGAGATTAGTATTTCTTGGACTTGCAGGATACTACCAAAGGTTCATTAAGGATTTCTCGTGGATAGTGACATCCTTGACTATGCTAACCAGGAAGGATGTGAAGTTTGTTTGGTTTGAAAAATGTGAGGAAGCATTCCTTAGATTGAAACATTTGTTAACCAATGTGCCGGTGTAAGTAGCTCCAGATAGGAATCAGGAGTTGGTAGTGTAATGGCCTGTTTTTTCATACCCTTTGAATCGACAATAAACCACACATGCCGAACTCAAATTGCACGAAAAGATGGATCAATAAGGGTAGAAAGAAAATAAAGACAACGGGATATCACATGAATGGAATCACATATATTATTTCAATAATAATCTTTACAGCGGAAAATTTTAAAATACAATATCAGAGTCTAACTTAGATTCAGCATAGACAGTTATAACACCTGCCCTTACAAATGCTGACAAACAATTAAACAAATGAAATAAGTGCCGCGGATAATAGAATACGTCGACACGATGACGAAGATCTGTAGTTCTCCTCTGGAAAATCCAACCGTCTTCAGCTAAACCTGAAACTACTCGGATCTGACTCGAGTATTAAAAATACTCATATCAGGCTTGATAAACCAGCGTGAGATACTTGAAATTTAAAATGCATAGATCATGATGATGATATCAAAACCTTTGAAAAGAAGGGTATCTCATAAGACCACGCCCACATATAAACACGGACGGGTTTTTACCTTATGATAACCAAAACACTTTTGTACCGAAATTCAGTTGATATTATTTTTAATGACATTCTTTTGAAAATACTTTTTAAATAAATTTATTAAAATAAGATATCAATATCAGGTTAAGTCTAAGGCAATATATCCGAAATAGGTCAACGGAATATTCCGAACGGAATATATGATACCAGAAAGGGGTAGCTGAAATATTTGCAATTCATTACAGGTATTTTGGGAGTACAATCAAAACCGTAAATCTCGTATTGAGATTGGATTTTCAACATGATAGGAAACTAGTGAAAAGATCAATCTGTATCCATGGCTTAACAAACATAGTTCCCACGGCGCCTTAATCGCTTTTCTCAAACTAGTCACTTGGAACTATACTCGTTATACTACAACTAATAACTAGTAGTTTCCTGCTTTTCTCAAGCTAACAATTTTATCCACATGGGGCAATAAATGCCTTGAGGGACATATCCCCCAAAGGGCCTAACATATTAGACACCACCATATACACTCACTTATTCCGAATTTGCATCTGCTGGACCGCATAGTATCCCATCATAAACGGGGTGTGAGGATTGCAACTCAATTTCTTCAAAGCCACGCTTTTTATATAAATGCACACTTTGATCATAACATGTTCCACTTTGAATGCCACACTGCCACTACTTTGATCACTATTTGCCTTCCACAAAAATACAACCCTTGAGCTCGTACGTCTCAAGGAGGCTGTTAAGCTAAGAGAAGTTGCATTCTCCGCCACCACTGATTTACATTTGTAAAAGTCAAACGTTGTGTCTCCGAAATGCAATGTCAGACAATCTTCCATACAAGTTCGTTCTTGGACTGAACGAAACCGAAGGCACTCTCCTACTACCACAGTAGTGAGTAGTCCTTGCAATCTGAAAAATCACGAGGAGACCACTGCTGTAAATAACTCTATAATGGGAGCTACCCAGAGCATGTTCAACAAGCACTCCTCATGCTGTGAAGATCCATGGTCTTCAATAATCATCATCTTCAACATATCTTCACTTTCAAACGTATACATTGGTTCGAAGTGGTTTTCGGATAGGGATCACCCAAATCCGACTCCAGTTCCTTCGAAGCCAATCATCGCTTTAAAAGATGTTACGTTCATAAGTGGATATCAATCATCAATCAATTATTTCATCTTTATCTAATCAAATATCTTTCTTAGATACATTCTTTTCAGTTTATTCCATTTTTTTTCTAGAGTATATGGAATCATTAAGCATCATTTATCAAATCATTTGATTTATTTAAACCTTTCTTAAATCCTGGAATAATTCCCAATCATTTTCTCTTTTACTGAGGAAAACATTTCCAAATCATTCATTAAATCTTAGTTAAAGATATCTTATATTCAAGCTATAACTTTTATTATAAGGAAAATATTCCCAAATCATTCATTAAATCTTAAGCAAATATTTATTTCTTAACTTCAAATCATATTCTTGCAAATCAAAGATTTTCATAACAGAGCATTACTGCCACTTTAAATATGGTAAATTTCACCTCCAGGGACTAATGGCAAGTAATCCTGCATCATAAAGATCTTTGTCATCAATAATCATTGTCTTCAATATATTTTATCTCGAAAATTATTCTAAAGGGGTTTTCGGATAGGAATTACCCAAATCCGATCCCTTTTTTTCAAATAGGAATCACTCAAATTCGATCATGGTTCCTTCATGCTAGTCATCGATAAAAGGATGTTAAGTTCATTATGGGGTTTCGAAAATTAGTTTGAAGTGATTTACGGGTAGGAATCGCCCAAATCCGATCCCAGTCCTTCGTGCTAGTCATCGATAAAAGGATGAAGTGATTTTCTTTCTTGCCTGAAATAATATATGTATATATAAAATTCCTTTAATTAGTAACAATGCATTTTCTGTATCATTAACCATCATAAATACATTATCAATTTCCTAAAAGACGCGTCTATAGTTTGTGCTAAGAAGATTAATTGGCAAATCAAGTGTGTCATAAACAAGATGATATATCTCTTCTTTAAGAGCTTTAGCAAATTGGCCATCAACATGTCTCATATGATGTGTGTACTATCGCAATATTTTGCTGTAACAGAAGCCATCAACACGTTTGATAGCCGATAATGCAATTTACGTGAATTTATGCAAAATGTGAGATCATCATATGGATGAACAACATAAGCGAGAAAAATGAAAAGGAAATAAGCCTAAAAATTATTAATATACAAAATAATACAAAAATAATGTGGGAATTCATTGCTGAAGTATGTTAGGTCGAAGGACCATCAAATGAAAGCTCTGGAACTGAATGAGCATTGTTGGATACGTGAAAAGTTGAGACTAGTGATAGAAAGTGGACAAGGCAAATTGACTAAATTGCGTGGAGAGTGATGCGTGATGTGAGATGAGAAGATTATGGATAGGGCTGTGTATTTGAAATGAGTAGAGTGTAATATGAGATGCATTAACTAAGCTATAAACAGGGAAGCGCGTGAAGCTTGTGAATGTGACAGTGATAGAAATATGAAGTAGTGGCATGATTAATAAAAGATGAGAAAATGTATGAAAGTTCCCGAGCAGGAAGGAGGACAGTGAGTGTGGTAATTAATAGATGAGCCAGTGCACGAGCAGATAGAAAGGGAACTGCTCTCATTGCTAAAAGAGCGTTGTTGAGCTTGGATCTAACTATAAATCGAGCATGCATTTCATAGAATATGAGCATAACTAAAATGAATCCAGAGCAAAGTGCCAATTGAAACGAACAAGCTGAAGCAAGCTGAGATCAAACAGGCTTGAATAGTGCGAGTTGAGGTTAAACAGGCATGTTTTCCGTTTTATATTAATTCAAATTATATTGATTAACTAATCACTATATTTTTCTATCATTCTTAACCCCATAATAAAATACTTCAGTTAATAAATTACAATCCTATATAAAAAATTTAAAGTGTTCAATAAGTTTCATTTGGATATCATACAAAGTGAGCAACAAATATATGCATCATAATATAAATCACACAAATAGGCGAGTTTTCTCAACTTATTGTTCTCTTGATAATGTTTTCGCAATAATGTAAATAGTGTGCGGTTTATGTTTATACAGAATCTTTCATTATCAAAGGCTGCTTCATCACGTTGTCATAATCCTTTTAAATTTTTGTCTACAGTTGGTTGTATAGAAACTTAACAGTTTATAACCATGCAAATTCGGATAATTCATGATTGAGATGTCTGGAATGCCGGTGCAGCGGTTTTCGTCCAATGAGCAATGTATATGAGTCTATAACTACTGCAGATACATGTACCTTTTTCTGCAAATTGCATTCCTTTATTATACAAGTTTTCATTCTTTGAGTAGAAGTGATGTTTGGTTATTAAATTTTATAAGAGGGTTTTTCTCCGACGGTGATATGCAATGAACATTGTAGAGTTACTTGTGGTCCGTTTGGATCGACTTAGGTAAGTTAATTTTTAGTCTTTTTTAATGCCAAAATGAATTGTTTTTGGCTTTCAAAAAGAAAAAGAAAAAAAGTAACTTACTTTATTCGATCCTTTATAATCAGTTAAGAAACGGCTCTATGGGGTTTAGTTTTATACCAGTGAATGTATATGAAAACATCCCAAAAGATTTTGCATGCACGCGGTATATCTTTATCTTTAACCCCAATTGTTTGCCTATTATCCAACCATGCCCCCAGTTTTAACCGTTTGTAATATTATACTTTGGCAGTTCCTTCTCCCTTCTAAAACCACCGTTTCAAACCTTTAGGCTGACCCATTTCAAACTACAACCAACCCATTTGAGAGTATCATTCCATCACTTTCAACCTAATAAACGTCGCCACACCATTATTTGGGCAGCACCATACGCCTGTCATCTTTCGTACTCATTTATTTACACAGTTTCCGTTGGTTCACTCTCTGTATGATGAATAAATATTTTAATTTTCCCCCCTTTAATTTTAGCAAATTTTCATGAGATTTGTGTAAAATTTAAAAATACTATATCAATGGTTGTACAAGTACTAGGTTCAGAATTGTATGGCGATGTGATAAAGCATTGACTGAAATTTTATACCAAATTTGCTTATAAATCAATAAATAATAGGCAGAGTCTGAACTATTTTACATGGAAAGTTGTTTTCAAGAAATACGTTCAACATTTTACTGTCAAGATTGTGTGAATTTACATGTTTCTTTTACAACTGATTGTGTATATGATCATATTTGTTGCTCTACACAGAAAACTTCACTTCCATTCTTAAATTTGCAACATTTTGCATCCTTACATTTTCTATTTCATTTTTAGCATATCTGAATAATAACAAGAAGAACAAAATGGAGATGGGATATTCTTAGAAAAGTTTATGAATGAGATGGGATATCTTACAAAATTCTATATGATTCTTTTCTTAGTTTATTATTTCATTGTTCATAGTGTAATTAATAAATTACTCTTTTTACGTTGATATTTTTTTTCCTTGCTCGCTGAATGTGCTTCATAATGTCAAACTAAGTTGCAAAACGCAACTAAATTGCAAAATTCTACTTAGTACAATGTGTCATTGAGGAGGGTGTGAGGTTCCACTTCATAAGTCTATGTGTATATAATTGATACTTATTACATTGTCAACTAAAAAAATTACCCTCGCTATTTTATCTGAATTCCTTTTAATATTAGATGTATAGAGGAAAGTTAAAAGATGATTATAAGATGCTTAAAACTGAAAAGGAGTCATAAATCACAGAACTTCGATCGACATATTGAACTGATCTCAAAGCTTAGATATCGCCATTTAGTTAGTGCTCTTAGTCACTGCTTCGAATACCATCTTCATGATTCAACCTTCAATAGATTTTTTTTGAATTCGTGTCGAATAGATCGCTTAGAGACAATATTTCATGTAAGTTATTATTCGTTGTCTTTCTCCTTTTATAATTTATTTCGTCAAAAGAAATGCATTTATTATATGAAATTCTACTACGGATTCAAATTACTTTATGATATTATTTGTACGATTCTTATTTTATTTTAAAAAAAGGTTAATTATTTTGGTGGAAATGGAGGGCAAAAGCTTACGTGATCACAGCGAATAACTGCTGCCATAGGAATTGCCAGAGCAATACAATTCTTGCATGCTGGTATAATCCTTGATTTATTTGCAAATAATTTAAAGATAACAAATGTTTTACTTAATCAGAATCTTGTTGCGAAAATTAGCAGGTATAATCTACTAGCTAGCAAAAAGTATGAAAAATCAAGTGGACAACTGTAGTCTTGTTTTATTTTCCAATCTCAAAGTTACATGCTTTTTCAAATTGACACATTCTGTAATGATGGAGATATGTTGATATTTTTAGGTGATAGGAAGTTCATCAGGTCGGTCAAAAGTGCCCAGTGAAAGGTCTGCATTTGTAATGATATTTACAGTGAAACCATAATGAAAATGAAAACCAGTTTGTAATTGTTGTTAATGATGCTATTATTGGAGATAGCGGTTGTTATTGTATGTGTGGTAGCATGTTTGATAACTCACTATATATTCAGAATTACTTGTTATACGACTTATTTGACTGTAGGTATTTAAGAACTTGTAAGAAATTAGCATAAGGTGCTTAGAAATTAAAATTTGAGTAGCAACTATTTGTTGCTTATAATGTAAGTAATTTTAATCAAGTAAATGGCTGATTAACCTTGTTTCAAACAATTTTAATACTTGTTCCATGTCTTATTTGAGTTTAGGTGTTTGAGACTTCTTATAAAAGTTTAGTTTAAATACCTTTGAAATAAAAACTGGAGAACGACAGTTAGATCTATTTAACTTAGTAGAATATCTCCATCTCTATTTAACTTAGTAGATCTATTTAACTTAGTAGAATATCTCCATCTCATTTAACTTAGTTTAAATACCTTTGAAATAAAAACTGGACAACTTAGTAGAATTTCACAAGTAATTAATTAAGGTAATTACTTACTAGAAGACATGAATTATCATCGAACTCATTTTTCGCTCATCTTATGGAACAACTTTCACTCTATCTCCAAGTGTGAAAATATTACTTGATAAATAATATTGGTATTTGCACCTTTTACATAATCATATAATTCTTTTCGCCAATTACTTGTATTAACATGGATTTCTAACAATATTTTGTATATAAATATATTAAAGAGGGTTCATGCAACTTAAAATGCACTGATCAAGATTTTTTTACTTATGTAGTTCACAAAATGCATTTCTAATGTAACCATATAGGAATCCATTTTATAACTGTACAGCTTTCGGAAAGTAGCAATGTAGCATTAACCTAATTGTTGTAAGCTAGTATGTAGTAGTTATTAATAGTGTGAGCCGGGTTACCTTAGTGGTAATAAAGGTAAAAATGAATAAAATTCACACATGCACTGAAAACAATTCTTAGCTGCCCTGAAATCAATTGATAACCTACCATGAAATCAATCGATATCCAACCCACCTGTCTTGAATATCATATTATTTTGCTCCAATAATCGACCCTTAAGCTCATTATATAAAGGGCTTTTATAGTTGTTCTCTCTACTTTTAATTTAAGTCTTTTTATTGTATACTTCAAAACTTTAGGTGGCAGCAAAAGTAGGAACATAGTTGGCTCTCTCAGCTCTATCTCCTGTTATTAACAAATTGGCTTCTACCTTCGTGGGAAATGTAAAATGATGCCCAGCTGAGACATCTAGATTTTAGTTTTCTTGAATACATTTCTCTTCAGGTTCTGCTCTTTTAGTTTCATGGTTCCAAGTTTGAAGCTAATTATTTCAGGTTCAATCTTATCAATTATTTTTTCTCCTTTATATGTACCTTAGATAAGTAGAATTTCATTTTTGTTTTGATTCATTGATCATCTGCTGAATGCGTGAAAAAGTGGTATCTTGTTGGGTTTTGTGCATCTTGTTTGATTGAATTTGAGAAGGTGTCAATATTTGCTTCAAGTTGCGGTCAATTCAAAGTTAGATCTATTTAACCCCAAAGGTAAATAAAGAAGTAGGCAAATATAAAAATTTCAAGTGCCTTTTAACAATCACAATGGCAATATTTTTTCTTTCATTTTTCAACAATATTTTAAAGCTAATTCTAGAATAAGTTACAGTTAAGAAATAATAATTTTTTAAAACTAGTTTAAAGTGTTGGTGATTAAGTGAATACTAAATGGTAGAAAATTTTAGTTTAAATGTTAGTTAAATGTGGTTGTAGTGGATGGCTAATAAGCAGCTAGTTTTAAAATAAAATAAGCTATTATAAGCATAATAAGCAATTTTTTATACAAAACTATGTCTGTACCTTTTGTTACATCTTTGAAATTTGTATCTTTTATACAAAATCGTGTCTATATTTTTTGTTCATTAGCTACTTGTATGAGATTGTAAAGAACATCATTACAAAATTAACATAGGAGTACCAATTGCCTTATTAGGTACAACATCAAGCCTTTTTTGACCTTGCCTTGCACATTAACTTCATCCTACATGCCATTAAGATTAGAAATGCCCGCTCTTTGAACCAACGATGTTATCTGCATACAATCCGTGGAAATGCAATAATCAAATAGTAAAAGCCTGTAAAGCCTGTAAGAACTAAATATATATATATATATATATATATATATATAATGTTCATAATTAAAAGTGTGCATGGTGGTCGTGTATATATAACTGAAGCATTATAACCATGGTTGTGTATATTTAAGCTACAGTATTTGAGGTTGGCCAACAATATTCACTTTGCAAATATTTCGAGCTTAGTCCTTGACTTGGGCTTCTGGCCCTGTAGAATTATTATAGTAGATGAGCTGAGAGTAAACATGGTTAGAATATGTAAAAATATACTCAAATATTCATTTAAATATAGAAAAATTAAGGTTAAGTTAGTTAAATGTTCTTAACCAATTTTTTTGGATTATAACGTAAAATCAAGGGTTAAGGTTGATTAATTGTTAGCAAAATTAATACTTTGATTTATATTTGTGATTGGAAAATTCGTCTTATACTTAACAGATCAACGATTTGTTTTCTCTGTTAGTTATATATACATACAAAATTTTTAAAGATACATGGTTAATTCAAAAAATTTAATCTCGATGTTGTATAAATATTATATATATACAAATTTTTATAGGTACATGGTCAATTCAGTTAATTCTCTGTTAGCATACTTAATTCTCTGTTCGTGCGACGTTAGTAAGTATAAGTTATTTTTTATAGGTACAAATTTTTAAAGATGTATAAATATTTGAATGCATTTAATTTCTGGATGTTGTATAGGTAACCGTTGTAAAGTCTGTTGATTGATCAAGAATTTGGAATTTGGAAGTTTGTTCAATGTTCAGGTGTATATAACATTGAATGTCATGTATTTTTTAATGTGGACTTATGAACAGCTATGTCGCTCTTGGAATGGGAACTAGAGTTGAAGGAGCTCCTCTGGTTACTATTCTGTTCTTTTTTACTTACAGATTTGTTTGTATTTGCTTATATGGACAAGTTTGTTGTATATAGCTTGTAGACATTCTCGCATCCAGTAAAACATAGGTAAATATATGGTCCGGCTTTATAAAGATTATGTGATCAGCTTGATTGCTTCAATAAACTGCATATATGGATGACTGAATACTAGTGTATGCCCTTTTTTGCTATTACTAACCACACACTGTGTAGAAAATATCGGTAGAATTACAGACTTCAAAATATAAGGACAAGCAAGTAAATTAGTCCTTTTTCCGTTCAAAATAACGGTCTTAAAAAATAGATGATTTTGTTAATTTTAATGCCCTTGTATTGAGAAAAACAAAATGTGCATATAATTATGTGTTAATAAACTGGTTAAACTATTTTTCCAGCCTCATGTGTTGCTCCTACAATTGAGAAATAATTTATTCTGCCTGGAGGACATCTACGCCAACAAGAGTCGGGTAAATAGAAATATCAAACTGGTAAAAAAAGGAAAAGTAACTTGAATAATTGATTGCATGAATTAACCAACTTATCTAGATGAAATTTAACTCATGTGGTTGAACTGGAAGTAGGACGTAAGGTTGCATAGAGTCAGCATGACTTGAGTTCTACGTCTCGTTTATGCAGTTTCAAAGGAGACTCAGTTAACTGAGTATCAGTTAAACTAAGACTCGGTTTAGCCGGGTCTCGGTTTCAACCGAGACTCAATTTAACCCAGTCTCAGTTTCAAGAACCGAGTCCAACTTAAAAACCGAGTCTAATTTTTGAAAACTGACTACACCTATATTGGTATACTGAGAGGATCACTTAGTTAACAACATCGACGACTAGTTTACGCAATTTGTAAACAGACCACTTCATACGTCGATAATATGCATCTTGATTTTACTCTAAGTAAATTACCGAGTTCGTTTATTAATTTTTACACTATTTCACTTGAAATGCTATTGATTTTATGGCATGTTGTATACTTTGTGTTAGTCAATCGCCTAATGAAACAGTGTGATGAATATTTAGTATTTGCATTATGAATCCGATTTAACTTTGTGTATACTTTTTAGATGAATTGATTCTCATCATTACTTTTTCTTTACAGGTAGATAGATGACTATGATGCAGAAAAAGGTTGCAACGAGTTATGGATCGAAGTTATTTTTGCTGCTAGAATTACTTTTTGGTTTTAACGTATATACTACTTGCTTTTGTTTTGATATTGCTAATTGATCTATATTTTGTTTATGAACTATTGATGATGAATATTTACTTTTGGTGTTAGAATATTGTGTATTTTAATTATGAAATTTCATACATTGCTTATTAAATATGTGTCCAAAATGTGGTATTGATACAATATGTTGATTTTGAAATGTGATATTAATATAATATGCTAATTTTGAAATGTGGTTATATACACATTGTGGCAGATGTTTACTGAAATGGAATTAAAACCTTCCACAACGGTTATAAAATGATGTTAAAACACTCCACAGCGTTTTTAAAATGCCACTGAAAGTTTCAACAGCATTTTAAAAATGCCGTTAAAGTGTACCTAAAAACATAAAGCACGATTTATTGCAACAAGGAAATGCTGTAAATAAATATCACGGCATTGAATAAAAGCAATAAAATCTTATCTTAGCATGAAACGAAGACTAAGAAAGATCTCTAACTCCACCCACCAAACACTGTTAAATGATTTCATGACACCAGGGAAATGCTATTAAAAAGGACATTTAACAACATTTATTTCTTGTCATTGTGTATCTCTGACATATAACTGCATGTCGATATACAACGTCTGTAAAAATGTTGTTAATAGTTTTTATAGCGTTGTTAAAACGGTGTTAAAGGTCCTGTTCGTTGTAGGGAAGTGGCTTTCGGATAGGGATCATCCAAATCCGACTCCGGTTCCTTCGAAGCAATTATCGCTTTAAAAGATGTTAAGTTCATAAGTGGATATCAGTCATCAATCAATTACTTCATCTTTTATCTAATCAAATATCTTTCTTAGATATATTCTTTTTAATTTATTCCATTTTCTTTTCAAGAGTATATGGAATCATTAAGTCTCATTTATCAAATCACTTGATTTATTTAAACCTTTCTTAAATCCTGGAATAATTCCAAATCATTTTCTCTTTTACTGAGGAAAACTTTTCCAAATCATTCATTAAATCTTAGTCAAAGATATCTTATATTCAAGCTTAACTTATATCTTAGGAAAAATATTCCCAAATCATTCGTTAAGTCTTAATCAAAGATTTCTTTCTTAACTTCAAATCATATTCTTGCAAATCGAAGATTTTCATAACAGAGCACTACTGCCACTTTAAATATGGTAAATTTCACCTCCAGGGACTAATGGCAAGTAATCCTACATCCTGAAGATCTTTGTTATCAATAATCATTGTCTTCAATATATTTTATCTCAAAAATTAGTTTAAAGGGGTTTTCGGATAGGAATCACCCAAATCGATGCCGATTTTTCATATAGAAATCACCCAAATCCGATCCCGATTCCTTCGTGCTAGTCATCGATAAAAGGATGTTAAGTTCATTATGGGGTTTCAAAAATTAGTTTGAAGTGATTTTCGAAAAGGAATCACCCAAATCCGATCCTAGTTCCTTCGTGATAGTCATCGATAAATGGATGTTAAGTTCATTATAAATAAGTTTGAAGCGATTTTTTTGATAGGAATCATCCAAATCCGATCTCGGTTCTTCGAATAGGAATCACCCAAATCAGATTTCGGTTCCTTTGTACTAATCATCCATAAAAGATGTTAAATGGTCAGTTAACATTCAAATAATTTTTTTCTTTTCTTTTATTTTGGAAAACTCAAATATGATCTTTTAGAGAATCTGGGCTTTCCTTTCGATCTATTCCCCCTCGCTTTAAAAAGAGAAAACATAGGCCAGGTAAGTTCAAAGTACTGGTTGCTCCATCCCTAACCTTAGTTAAAAAAAATTCATCTTTTTTGATCCCACAGGCGGGACAAATGTACTAGTCGTTTCCACATACTCAGTTTGTTATTACATTCAATATTCTTCTCTTTTTGTTTACGTGGTATAAACGATTCATCTTAACGATTTTCTCAAACTCTTATTAAAACATCCAAATCACCTGTAAATTACTTAATTATTCTTTTAAAATCTTTCACAAAAGGCTTAGAAAAGAATTGTTAAGTATAAAATTATCTTTCAAAAGTTATTTCAAACTACTGCGAAAAGCGCTACGGAAAGTGTTGCAAATAGCATTTTAAAAGCTGTATTCTTCAAAACAACTTTTATATCATTTAAAAATCCATATTTTCAATTTAAATCCCAATTAATACATCTTAAAAAAATTAGGATTTATTTCATATTTTTAAAACATTTAAAATATAAATTTTAAACTTACCGCAAAAGCGCGATTTTTTTTGGAAAATTCGTTTTGGACATATTTAAAATATACAAGATGAAATTTTAATTTTATTATTTATTTTTTTAGACGTATTACATGTTTATAAAAAAATTCTAACTCATTTTAAAACTATTTCCAAAAGGTTTAATCATTCCATATACACCATTTTATTTTCAAAAGGAAATGATTTCCTTTGTGCTTATCGACGTATATTAACGTGACTTGGTAAAATAATTTAACAATCATATCGAACAATCAATACTTAACAAGCAAAGTATACATAAGCATCCACAGCAATCATAACACAACATCAAACATGTATATATGTAAATAGAGATATTAAATAAAGTTTCTCACCATAAACCAAAGCGATTAACTTCCGACCGACATTCTAATCAACCAATACTTCATTAATTAATTCCTACTCCATTAAAAACTAGCAAAAACCACCCTCTCCCTTCCAATAGCTTGGCCGAGGCTTGAGATGGAGGTAGGCCGAAAATACAGAGAAGAAGCGGTGGAGCTTTGAACTTGAATTCCCAAGATTTAGATCCGAAAATTAGGTCATCTTCTCTCTTATTTTTGACTCTCTTACTCTCAAAATTTGAAAAACTTATTAACTGAAAAATTGTTGAAAATTCATTTATCTTGAATTTCAAGAAAAAAATCACTTGACTTTGATTATCTTTTAGGAAGATATGATAGAATGAAGAAGATGTATTGTCGGATTAACAAAAATGAAGCCCGAAAATGCACTTCAAAGAATTGAGTTTCAGGTATAGCAAACCTCAAAACTGAAAAAAGTGATCAACATAATAATTTAGCCGCTGGAATTTTATATGGTTAAAAAATGAATTTCTTAATTTGGATTAGTTATGTTCAAGTTATGATCAAAACAAAATGGCTTATTCTCTGACTTAAAAACTGGGCCAGAAAATACACTGGAGAGAAGTGGATTTTTAACATGATTAACTTTTGAATAAGACAAAGTGGTCAACATAAAAGTTCTAGCCACTGGAAAATTACATGATTTAATAAAAATAATTTTTTATTTTGGTTCTGTTACGATGAAATTATGGCCGAGAGAAAAAGAGGTAAAATGTGGAGAAAAGAGGAGTTTGATTTGAAGAGAATAAATATTGATTTCTTTTGAAAATTTTGTAAATATTTTGACATTATTTCTTTCTAATTTTTTCTATGGCTTGGAAGCTATTAAAAAGAAGAGGAATAAAATGAAGAAGTTTGAAAAAAGAAGAAGAAGAAATGTGAATGATGGTGAAAAGGAGGTAAGTATTTATAGAAAAAGAAAGAAGTGGTAAATTTACCAAAATAATCTCTTACCAAATTACCAAACTAGCCTTACTTCAACCTAAATCAATCTCCATTTTTTCAATTCTTAATATCATATTTCACATCCTTACTTTACATATTACTTACTTAAAGATTAAGTAAAGAATATCATAATTATGTTAGCTTTGATTTGATGTTTACTTTTTCTTACTTTTGTTAATTCTTACTTACTTTTACTAATGACTTCTAGAAGTTTTCTCATCTTATTAACAAAAGAAAACATGTTTAGTGAATTAATTTATACTTACACTATTTGAATATATATTTCTATATAAGAAAATAAAGGTGCAATGATGTTGCAACAATTTTTAATTGACAAAACGTTGATTTTCGACAAAATGGTTTACGGTCACATTTTGACGTTTTAGTTAAACTATTTATGTAAACTAAATTTAAAAATAAATTTTTATAATTCTATTTAAAAATATAAACACTTACAAATAAATTAAAATAATTTATTTAACCGTTGAAACTTACTTTTCTAAAATCAGCATTTTGTCACTTTTGTCGATATAGGCAAATGTTACTATTTTTGTGTATACTTCTCTTTCTAAATCCTATCTAATTTTGTTTGAAACGTATAACCTTACTTATTTTACATTTAAAATCACTTTAAATATTATATTTTAAAGTGGTCAAATTCTGGGTCATTACAGGTAGTTTACACTTGCATGTGGTAATGGGTTAGGCGTTGTGTTAATGCAGAATGGAAAGGTTATTTCCTATGCTTCTAGATTGCTTAGACCGCATGAAGCGAGATACCCCACTCATGATTAAGAGTTGGCAGCGGTAATTTTCGCATTGAAGGTGTGAAGATTATCTTTTGGGAGAAAGGTTTGGTCCATTTATAGACCATAAGTCTTTACGGTATTTATTCTCTCAGAAGGAGCTGAACAAGAGACAATAGAGATGGCTGGAGTTTGTTGCAGCTTATGATTTTAGCATCGAGTATTGTAACGACCTGCCTTTTTGGACAGTTTAAACCGACGATCAAATACACATGTCGATTCCAAACCATTCAAAGGGGCAGATGGTTATTAGGGTAAATAAGAAAAGAAAAGAAAGAGAAATAAAGGAAATGAAACAACACAGAATCTCGCAGCGGAACGATAAAATATAATAGTCAAATAAACAGTTCATGAAGCTGTTTATTATACTTTGACAATTATTTATACAACATTTATCAGAGTTATACATATACAACAGAACAATTAAAATGATGCAGCAGATAGCATGATGCAAGGGTAATAATAGTAATAGTATACCAAATCTGCGTCTTCATCCTCCAGAATAGATCTTCAAAAAATCTGAAAAACTCAGGACTGACCCGAGCGTAATGGAAAGACAAAACACTCGAGTCAGGACTAAAATATCCTTATGAAAGTTAAATCAATCGTAAATAAATATGCGTGTAACGGCGTCAGAGATGTTTACGGGGTTTGACATCTCATATCCGGTGTCAACGTGCGTGCAATAACTCAAGAGATGTTACGGGATTTTCCATCTCTCAAGGATCCGTTAAACTATCTACTATGTAGTAATGTACGCTAAGTAGATAATGTCTATCAGTAATATAAAGTATTAAAATAGCGTTAAGGCGTTACCATAATCCCCCTTAACAAATTTTTATAATGCCATAGTCTATACAGCACCGTAAGCCCCACCGTAAACTGGTGGTTATCAGAGGGTACCCCATAGGTATAACACAAAACAAAACGTAGTGGTCGCGAATAGGATAATCAGTATGACAAGGTACATGAGGCGATACCAACTAGGATACTAGTAGTTGCGTGATCCGGACTGATGTTGAGCATAGCCAGCAGCTACCCCAACACCGCGAAACAACACTCCCAAATCAAGGGGTGCACCCAAATCGCATCACAAATGTAATAGATATGGTATCGAAGAAGTGTGTCTGCTAGAGGTGGCGAACCTCAATGGCCCGACGCGGCTCCTGTTTTAGTCATGTCAAGGGTCATCCAACATCATTCTCTTTCTTCAGTCAACGCGTTCACCAAACCATCCACTTCATTCTGGATCAACACTCCGCGTATAATAGTTATTAAAGTGGTTTTCGGTATCGACAGAGAGTATGTCCATATCCGATCCCGGTCTCCTTAATAACTACGTATTATTACACCGATGGCTCTTTTATATTTCAAATCGATTCATAGTTGATATCAAAATATCATATTCGCTTCGAAAATCAAATTCAGTTCAAATATCATCGTATCTATTCAAAATGTAAGATTCCGTTTCAAAATCATTTTTCGCATCAATATCTCATTTCGATTTCAAAATCATTTCGAATTTCAATTTAGGTTGCA
Organism: Allium cepa; assembly: GCA_030765085.1. Lineage (NCBI taxonomy): Eukaryota > Viridiplantae > Streptophyta > Magnoliopsida > Asparagales > Amaryllidaceae > Allium > Allium cepa. The sequence goes on from CM060939.1 coordinate 800,011,869, forward strand.
ACTTCATTTAAACCAATTCGTATTTACATTTAAGATTTAAACATAAACATTTAACCTTATTGACCTATTTGAAATTTTAGAAAATAGTTTTAAGTAGTTTAAAAAATAGTTTAAATAATTAAAATACTTAAAAATACTTAAAATCTTTAAAATGGATTCAAAATAGACAAATTAGTTTAAAATAATTTAAATTGGGTTAAGTAGATTAAAAATAGATTAAAATAGTTTAAGTATTCAAAATGGTTTATATAACAGAGTAATTTGGAAAACAAAATAAAACAGCTTCAAAACCAATCCATTTCAATTATAACTTCCCAATTCAAATCAATTTCAATTTCCATTTTACCGATTCAATTTCGATTTTAATTCAAATCAATGTCAACTTTGACTTCAAATTAATTCGATTTTACATTCACCTTCAACTTATTCAATTTCCATGTATATCGATTTTTAGCTTGATTTTTCAAAATATCAATTTTTTAACACTTAACAAAATTATCCTTCAATATTCAAATTTAAATCCCAATTACAAATATGATTCAATTTCAAGCTCAATTTCAAATATCATTTTATATCGCTTTTACTTAGTAATATTCAAAGCTCGAATTAAGGTTCAATCTTTTAAAACGAATAAATTTTCAAAATTTAATCATATCCCGATTTTAATCTCAAAGTCTCAACTTAAATTATTTAACAGTTTCCTTTAACCAAAATTTATTTCAACATTCCAAACTCAATTTTCGATAAATTCAATTTCTATAAATTTTCTATTTATAACTTTTAAATCAAAGCATTTAAATAAATTTCAAATCAACGATCTTAAAAATTATTAATTTAGCTAATCCGGTGTCCGTATATAATTTTCTATCCTATGGCCAAGTAATTATTTATTTCAATTAAATGTCAAGGATGAATATATATCACTTAAACCAATCATAGTGTCATATATATGCATAACAGGTTATATATAAGCAAATAAACATCCAAACATTTAAATATCAACCAATAGCATCCATCGAAATAAATCATCCAATAGACAACACAGTTCATGGCAATTTCATAGTTATCAATGTCAGGTAATTTAATCGCAATTCAACTTTAATTTCAATTTAACTATAAATTTTAATTTTCAATGGTTAATTCAAATAACAACCTATATGACAATTAAATTTTATCAAACAACGACAAATAAAATTCATATCACTTCATAATATCAAATTTAACTAGCACAAAGATATTTAGTACGATGTGAGCGTTATAAAATACTCACATTGATTTCAATGCAGTTCCAGCGTTTTGTTCCGAATAAAATTAAACGGACGTTTAATTTTACCCAAAATTTTCTCTAGCTCCAAACGAATCCAATCCAATTCCATAGTGTAGTGCTTGTCAATACGTTTCCAACGCAAAAAGTTTCGTTGAATTCCGACCTCGTATGAATGAGTTACATCATTTTAAAGTTATACGAATTTAAATATAAACGATTTACATTTCTATTTATTTATTTGTAAACCCTCACATCATGGCCGTGCATTTCAAACTTCAACATCAGGGCCGCTCCTTCCCTCTCCCTCACGCACGCGTTCTCCCTCTTCCCCCTTTCTTTCGTACGCAAGCAAACCCATAGCCGCATACATCAAGTAATTATCGCGACCACCACGCTCCACTTGAAGACGATCAGGTTACACCACTTCGAAGCCACCACCTTACTCCACCTTCACCCCAAATAGCTCCATGCTCGGCCTCATCCTCTTCCTCGAATTGCGCGAAAAACGCAGCTGCTTCCATCGCGTTTTGCCATCAATCCGTGGCTCCGTTTCCGATCTCCACCGCTGGATAGCTAGATCTTGATGCCCTCTACAACTTTGTAGTTGAGAGTTTTTGCTAATTGTTGATGGATTGAGAGGAAAAGGTGGAAGAAGTTTTGAAATTTTATGGCCATTGAAATGAAAGTGGCGGCTATCACCTTTTGACCTAGGGTTTTAGAAATTTGTGAATTATGAAGTCCTTTTATAGAAAAATACGCGACACTATTCATCCCGGATTTTTCGAACTCCGATTTACGCGTGCTGACCGGCGTTTCTAGGGTTTACCCCACGTTCCAGACACAATGGAACAGGTTTCAGAGGCTAATTCGATCGTATGTGCGAGATACGGCAATAAATGATCGATTTGAAATTAAATGGGTTAAACGAATTTCTAGGCGTTTTGGCTCGCCCCGGACAAATGGTAAATCCGATTGACACGAAATTTGAAACCTTACAATAATATCATTTTACGGATCCGATGAAACTGGTTTCGTCGAAATCCGAGACTGTTTGAAAAATGGCTATTTTAACTCGTTAAATTAATATTAAAACAATTTCGATGCGTTTCGAGCTGCCACGGTCAAACGAAAACTCCGATTGCTACGAAAACTGAAATCCAATAATAACAAACTATTACGGATCCAATGGAACTAGTTTCTTCCAATTCTGGGACTGTTCGAAATTTTGGCTATTTTTCAGTCGATAATTAAATATTAAAATATTCAATTTTCACAAATTTACTTTTAATTCAATTTTAAAAGTTCTACAACATCATTCTTACTTTAATATGATAAAATAAAATTTTACAAATCATTTTTAATCATATTAAACCCGTTATTCAATTATCCAATAATTTCCAATTTTAAAATCTTATTAACTCTATTATAATCCCAATATAACTTATATTCACTTTGGAAACCAATCTGAATCATATTAAATCAAATTTCAATTACTCACTCTATTTTCATATATTAAATTTCAATATCAAATTAATCATATCAAATTCGGAATTTAATTATTCAAACATTTGTAATATTAAATTTAAACAATTTGATTATTCTTAAATCACTATCTTTTGAGATTCAAAATGAACTTAAAATTTAACTTTTGAAACAAATTAAGATTATAGAACAACCATTTCCATTATGCGGTTATTCAATTTCCATTATTAAATTATTCAATAAATTCCAAGTATTAAATTTAAACAATTTCGATTATCCAATAATTCATTATCTTTTGAAATATTGAAATTGAACTTATAAGATTCACCTTTTAAAACCAATTCACATTTTAGAACACTATTTTCATTTTACAGTTATTCAATTATTCAATAAGTTTTAAATATTTAATTTAAACAATTTACCTGTTCAATATTCAATATTTGATTTTAAGTAGATTTTACTTATCAATCAATTACTCTATTATACCCAATGAATTCAAACATTTATTATCCTATTCAACTATTGATTTCAAAGGCATTCACTAAGTAGCATTCATTTTTCATTACTTGGATAATTATTGTTGCAATTCATTCTAGTTATTATTATTCCAAACGAATTACAAAAAAAATTTCTAACATTAAATCACGAAATCTTTTAAATTAGCTATTTTAATTATCAAAAATTTACGGGTCGTTACAAGTATACACCGAGAAAAGGAAATAAGGTGGCAGAAGCGATTAGCAGGAAACCTCAAAATGTGGTGTTAGCTATGTTGGCGGAATGGAAAGACTTGGAAGCACTGGTTGCTTGCAGTGTGCAGTTGAGGTCGACTGCTAGATCTAGTCGGAATATCGCCATGATGTCTTGTTTGAAAATTCGGCAAGTTCTGATCGAACGGATTGCTTCTAGGCGAAAAGAGGATTCATTGTTAGTTGTGATGATTAGGACGTTAGAAGTTAGAAACAAGATTGATGATTTAAAGGATTTTTTCTTAACCGCAGGGGTTGGTTGAGAAAGAAGAAACGATTATTTATTCCAGACGTCGGAGATCTTAGGAAGGAAGTTCTTAGAGAATGTCATCGATCGAAGTTTACGATTCATCCTGGGAAACTAAGATGTATCAAGATATGAAGATAAGTTTCTTCTGGGAAGGAATGAAGAGGGATGTTGGCTTATGGGTAAAACAGTGTTTGAACTATCAGCAAGTAAAAGCCGAACATAAGAAGCCTAGTGGTTTGCTTCAGTCTTTGGATGTTCCAATGTGGAAGTGGGACTCGATATCCATGGATTTTATTGACGGGTTGCCAAGGTCAAGCCGGGGTAATGAAAATATATAGGTCATAGTGGACAGATTGACCAAGAGTGCCCATTTCATTTCGGTAAGGTCAACCAGAACGACACCTGTTTTGGCTAAGTTTTTCATAAGGAACATCGTTAGACTGCATGGAATTCCTAGTAGTATCGTTGGTGATAGAGATATTTTGTTTACTAGCGAGTTCTAGAAGAGCCTATAGAGTGTGTTAGGTAAAAAGATCAAGATGAATACCACATATCATCCTCGGTTATTCTAGAGGAGCGGGTGAGGTGAAAATTGCCAATTTAGGCATAACCGCAGGGAATTCTATTGGCATCCCTACAAATGTGTACAACTGAGGTAAACTGACCGGGCATAGAGGAGATGGGTAGGTTGATGTCTTGGTTCGGACTTGCAAAGTTACAGAAGCTCTAAATGCATTTCATCTATTTGACCGTTTATCTGACTTGATTTTTTCTTTTTATTGTTTTTGCCAATAGTCGAAGCACTTTCCTTTCACACTTTATTTCTCACCACCACCATTTCGAGTTCCAAGATACTTGGATGATTAATATATTTGTGTTAAACGTTTATTTAAACAATTCACTATATTTATGTTCAAGGTCTAGGTGGATATTCTTTGGAATACACAGTGAAGCATCAAAACAGGTTATCTAAAATATTTTCAAAGGTTGGGCAATTTGTTACTTGCAGTATCTAAAAAGAACCTTTAAAATAATCTGGGATGTAGATTGTCTTCTATTTGGTCCTTTCCATCCCTACTTACGTTGCATTATTTACTAAATGCTTTTTTCTTTTGTTGGTACTCTCAACCAAAGTGTGGAATGAAAAGATGGGGCTCTAAACGAATGCATGCAAGTCATGATACTTCCTTGACACATAGAAATATTGGTTCTACCGAACAAAGAAATGCTCCAAGAAAGATATGAATCTTTAGTGCTACTACACCACTATGTGTTAGTCTTGCTAAATTAGAAAGATAATTTAAAATGCTAACGACGGATTTTATCATTGCTTAATATTTGACCTCAAATAAATTTATTTTTAGGTTATTAAAAATGTCTGTTACTTGATATGTGCAGGTATTCTTGCATTTTAAACTTTAAAGTCCATTATTTAATGTATTATTCTTGATATAGTAAGGTACGTGGAGTTGTAGTTTTTTAAAGAGGCCCTCATTTTTATATTTGTGTGTGAACAATAGGAGTGGGGAATATATATACATTTTTTATGTCAAAACTCAAAAGAACATATTACTACAAATACTATTGAATAAACTCAGCTGCGTTATTTTTATAATATAACTTAGAAGCATTTAGAGTGGAAACTGCTTGAAATACCATCAAATAAATTCTACTGAATTAATTTTGTAATATAACTTGGAAGCATTCTAACGATCTAGTAATATGTGACGTGAAGATTTTGGTAAGGTGTATATAAAATGACACCATGGAAGTCACGAAGTGAGACTAAACCAGTGTGTTAGTTATTTAGTAAATCGGCTTTAAATTCATAACTGTTTGCAACCCACAGCAAGTGCAGTTACATAGGCATGTTTTTATTCATATCATATCACAAAATTTACTTAATTTATAATCAGTGTTCGAAGTATTTGCTTTAAAGGAATCATTAATAGCTACAAACGGTCAACATTAATTATTTTTGAAACTAAAAATGACATGTTTTTTTTGTTGAAAAAAAGAAAGATTGTATGTAGAGACTTTATTTGGAAATTCTAAAGCTTGGGATATTGTCTAATCATTTGGAACATAATCTGTGAAATAGGGGGGTTAAAGATAATCCAAGAGGGCAGTGGTTGCTATTTTATTGAGTGAGTGCAGTGGAAGCCAAGAGATTTCTTCCTGGGGAGTAACAAATAAATTGCGTTTGGTTATGGATTATATTGTTAACTATGATAACGTGTTGTCATTGTGCAGCTTATTTTTGAGGAGTTACTTGAGAAGCTTCGAAGCAAAGAGAGAAAAAAGTAAGTAAAAGGCATACAAATAAAGTTAATCTATTGAAAGGTCTCCACTTTGACAAAGTATGTCTGATGCAATATTCAAATCTTATGAAATGATTAAATATCCACTACTGTTTATAATTTATATGTCATGTTTCTAGGTAGCATAAGATGATATGCTACATAGCAATTTGAATTGCATGCATGTGTAACATATCTCTAGTTTTGTCTATTTTTGTAGCACCATTCATATATCTAACTTTGTTTAATACACACACACATATATATACATGGGACATGTACACGTGCGCACACACATATATATATTTATATATATAACTCCCATATAGATGAAGGATATGTATGTACGTATGCATGCATGCATACTCAAAATTCCATAATTAGTTTTCTTGATCTACATATAGAAGATTTTGCTAAAAAGATATTCAAACATGATGTTTATATCATTCAGATTAGCATCGTATATTTCAAGATTATTACTATATGTAGATCTTTGTTGTAACTGTGAAAAATGCGGATTACGAATCTTAAGGCTAGAATTAAAACTAGAGGGAGGGTGAATAGTGTTTTAAGGAATTACTAATTTTTTTTGAGTTTATATTAATTTGAACATAAATGTATGCAATGTTCAGACACAGATATGATCACGGAATCAAACAGAGATGCAGATGTAAAGTAAAAGCAATAAAGGAAAGAACACACCAGATTTTATACTGGTTTGGAGTTACCCTATATCTAGTCCCACAACACAAGTATGAATTTCCTTCCAAAATCATTCTCACAATTACACCCTCGATTTCAAGGACACGAGGTACACCACTCCAGATTCACAATCCTCTGTGTAGAGATACTTGATTTTTCGGGCAACAAGTTCACCCAATTGATTTTCCAGGCTACAATCACACCTTTTCTCGCTTGGTTGATTTTACAGGCTACAATCACACCTTTTCTCGCTCAATTAATTACAAAGAAGTCTATAACTTTGAATAGCTCTGGGATCTTGTTGAAATAGTAATAGAGAATCAAACCAGAGATGATCTAGTTAGATTCAATGGTGATTTCGGCAGAGTAATGGTACAAATGTATATAAGGAAATGTGGAAGAAGTAGAGGAATGAAATCAGAAAAAATATGAATGTAAATTCGTTTAAAACATCCCCTATTTATAGTAGAACAACAGCCATGTCCATTCGTGAAAGGATATGACGAATAGAAACTTCCTTTGAAATTCAAACTTTTGAAATAAACTGTCACCTTGCCGACAAGGGGTCCTAGGGGTTGTCGACCGGCCTAAGTAATTTTTGGTAATTTTTTTCTTTGAAAATAACTTCTATCTTGTATTAAAATTATTTTAAACTTCATAAATATACTTAACTATAGTTAAAATACATAAATAAGTATAGAGAATAATATTTTGGTATATATAAAATTTTACTATAATTTTATATTTAAATCTAAGTACAAATATTAAAAGTTAAATATATTATAATTAAAAAGATAGTTTAAACCACGGATAATTTGATTTTGAAAATAAAGATTATTGTGAGGCTAAAGTATTTTAAAATCAGGATAGATGTTTTTGATTTCAAAAAAAAAGATTTTGAAATCATTTCGAAAACAAGATATAATTTTGTAAAACATTTAAATAAAAGTTAGTGGATACAAAACAATGTTCCACTAGATTTTTCGTAGGTTCCATCCTACTTAGTGTTCCATCCCTGTAATGGGCTCGAAGTGGATTCCACTCCACGAATAAAATGGATTTTAAGATGCCAATGCTTTTCTATACTGTACATTCTTCATTCTTGGTATCTGCGTAGTTATATCCTACATATACATATATATCTAAACTATAATGTTTGTATTTATATTTTATAATCTTATTCTAAGGTTGTTTTTATCAAAACCAACTTCTCAAGGACTAACAATCTCCCCCTTTTTGATGATGACAACCTTTGTTTATAAAATATTACTTCTATCCTAATAACTCTCCCTCAAACTAATAACTCCCCTTTAATCTATGCCCAACTATCCTATTTTATACTTCTCCCCTTTTGTCATCAACAAAAACTAACTCCAAACTATATAACTCCCTTTATTCTTGTACTAAAATACCTGCATTAATATAGTTTACAATGGAGTATATAATAGATAGATTAAGAGATAATTATACTGATAAATATGATAACTAATCAAAGGTCATACAAAAATTAATGTGTATTTATACATATTATGTTTTTCATACCAATTATCAATCCACACCAAACCAAATCAAATCAATCCAAGCAATCAATTCAAATCAAACAAAGCAATCAAATAAAATCAAACATTACGAGGAACTTCCACCCATCCTTCTTCTCCAAATATAGGGTATGCTTTAATGGCATTCCAATTTTCATTTTCGTTGGTGAGAGAAACTGGAGGATGTTCTTCATTATCATTTTTGTGCAGGGAGGAAATCAACCATCGTATCGAAATGCTATTCTTGCTCCTTAATCATCTGCATTTGACTCTACTCTAAGTGTCGCTAATTATGAAGAATGAAAGAAGGAATATTTTTGAAATAATTAAGGGTTTCTTCAAGATTCTCGGTCAAACTATGAATTGGATTGGCCATATTTAAGTTTGTGAGAAAAAATATGTATAAAGTAGATACGAAATGATTTTAAGTGATGAATTCTGGAAGAAATATGTATTTATAGGTGTAGAAATTCGTTTGAAATGAATAGACACAAGGTAGTTATTCAAATTCCAAATTTAAAATGAAAAGTCATTTCTGACCAGTATTTGTCGACATGGTCTACGGGGAGTTGTCGACGGGGGTCGGTTAATTTTGATGACTCATTTTGATTTTGTGAATAATTGTGTGTGCATATATATTATACTAACATTTATTCTGGAGATATGATAAGCTAGATAACAGAAAAGTAATTCAATTTCATTTCATAATAGAACGATACAATGATTAAACATTAAGAACTACATGAACATTCAAATCAAAACAAACTAAATACAATACAACACGACATGAAAAGATAAAACTAGTTAGAGGATGACGAAGATGAAGATAATCCAAGCTTTTTGCTGACTTTGGAGATAAACTTGTTCATCTTGGATGATATTTTATCCAATTTCTTACCAACGAACCGTTTAAGAATCTGTTGATTCTCAGCAATGGTCTTTTGATTTTTGAGTAAGGTTTTGTTGGTTGGATTGGAGGATAGTCAATACTTTCCAAGGATGTTTCACCTTCTTCTTCTTCTATTTCCATTTCATCCCCTTCTTCTTCTTCTTCCTCTTCCATCTCCTCATAAGCCAAAAGCTCTTCATTTTCGGCAAGAGTCTCATATGGTTGAAAAATATATGGAATTTTCATAAGAGAAATGATTGAGTGATTAAAAAAATTTCTTGAAAGAAATTCTTCTCCTTTGAAATCTATCCAAAATAATCAAAAATCCAAGTGAAATAGATTCCATAATACATTTCCAAATTTTTCGGACGTAGTTCATCCAAAATAACTTGCGCCCAATTAATATCATAATTTCCAAAAATAGCAAAAAGTGCTTTGCAAACTTTTGAGGTTGGATTGTTAAAACTCCCTGATCTTGGGGTCAAAGAATGTTATAAAAGAAGATTAACAATTCTAGCTTTTGCTTGAAAGTTTCGATTTATGAATTCAAAGTTATCATTTCCTTCGAAAATGTGATGAAATGTCTCACGATCATTTTCATCGATATTAAAACTAGAAAGATCCATTCCCGTGTTCTTGCAATTGAGAATGGTACCCAAAACATCACAATTTAAGATGATTCTAGTTCCTTTGACACTACTCCAAATTTCATCATCATTTCCATTATAAAATCCACGGTTGAGATTTGCATAGAAAATTTTAACAAGATTTGGATAACAAACAAAGTCATTTTGTGAAGCATCAACAAGACTAAGAACTTGCTTGTTTGCAAAAAAAGAATCAACTTCATAAGTAGAGAAGTCTTGAAATAAAGCAAACTTTCCGGAATGGACTTTATCATAAGTAACATAGTTGATATATGCTTTTACAGCCTCCGGATTATTGAAAAGTTGCTTTTTTATATTTCTGGAAAGTCTCATTGTGGAAGGGTTGCTTGAAGAAGCCTTTAGAGTAGAAGGTAGAGAGCTTGATATTTTGAGATAAGAGTTTGAATTTGAAAATGAAAGTGAAAAGTTGTGATAAGAGATAGTAAATAAATAGATTCTCAAGAGACGGGTTCTCTGGTCAAAAGGTAACTTTTCAGAGACTTGAATGAAGTGAAAAGATAGAGGAAAATTCAACATTTGAATTTCAAATTTCTGTACCTTTGTCGACAATGTGGAGGGGCCCTTGTCGACAGGTGTCTCTGAATTTTCATGATTTATTTCTCTTAAGTATTCTAATATATATATATATATATATATATATATATATATATTATTTATAATGTCTATATATATCTGGAATATTACTAGAATAATAGTATATTCAATAAGATATTATGATACTATTTAAAAATAAAAATAATAATAAAATAATAACAAAAATAAAAAAATAAAATTTTAAAATTCAAACGACACACCAATTCAAAATCAACCAATCAAAATCCAATCCTAAGCATGCAATTTCATCCAATGTATTGTAAACGTGTACCTTTTTCTGAGTCCGTTTCTCTGAATTCGTCGCAGTCGTGAACTGCAGTGAAACACATATTTGAGTTACCTGTCTTTTGATCATCATTGCTCGAGGACGAGTCTGAATCATCTAGAGTAGCAGTAAATGCACGTTTTCGTTTCTTTGAGGAATCATTTTTTATAGAAAGATTTTGCTTATCTGGATGCAGACAGTCTCTTTTGATATGGTCTGGTTCGTCACAGTTGAAACATTTGATAGTTTGGCACTACATTTTGATTACCAGAATTCTTATAGTTGTTTTTCTTGAGATTATTCATCTTTCTGTATTTCAGGAATTTTCGAAAGTTCTTGGTCATAAAAGCTATCTCTTCATCATTATCGCTATTTGAGTCTGATCCATCGGTCAATGCATTGAATGCAATTGATTTCTTTTCAGATGCTTTGCTTTCTCTTCTCTCAATCATTTGGACTTCAAACGACGTTAGATTTCCAATTAATTCTTCTATCTTTAAGGTACTGAGGTCATTTGCCTCTTTGATCGCAAGTGTTGTTTGATCCCATTCTGGAGTAAGAGAATTTAAGTTTTTTCTGACTTGATCTTCTTCCGAAAATTTCTTTCCCAAGGATATTAGAGAATGCACAATATTCTGAAATCTACTATACATATCTGGAATAGACTCGTTTGAATTCATTTTAAATAATTGAAACCGATTTGTGAGCATGAAATTTTTGGTCTGTTTAACTTTGCTTGTTCCTTCGTGAGTAACTTGCAAAGTTTTCCAGATTTCATATGCATACTTACAAACTGACACTCTATTAAATTCATTCCTATCAAATGAACAAAACAGATTATTCATAGCTTTAGAGTTATTTTGTGCAACGGTCTTTTGCTCAGCAGTCCACTGTGCAAAATCAGTTGTAGGTTCATAATATTCAGTCTGTGTGATATTCCAAGTGTCTAGTCCTACAGATTATAAATATATTTTCATCGTACATGCCCAATATGCATAGTTACTACCATTAAAAAGTGGTGGCTTGACAGTAGACTGACCTTCTACAAATGAACTAGTGACAGGGGTAATAGAACTAGTATTGATAACAGCACCAGCGTTGGTAGCCATTTTGAAAATTTTTGAAACTTCATATTATGAAACTTTGAAAACCTTGCTCTGATATCAAATGTGAAAAATGCGGATTACGGATCTTATGGCTAGAATTAACACTGGAGGGGGGTTGAATAGTGTTTTAAGTAATTACTAATTCTTTTTGAGTTTATATTAATTTAAACACAAATGTATGCAATACTCAGACACAAATACGATCATAGAATCAAACACAGATGCAGATATAAAGTAAAAGCAATAAAGAAAAGAATGCATCGGATTTTATACTGGTTCAGGGTTACCCTATATCTAGTTCCGCAACACAAGTACGGATTTCCTTTCAAAATCAATTCTTACAATTACACCCTCGATTTCAAGGCCACGAGGTACACCACTCCAGATTCACAATCCTCTGGGTAGAGATACTTGATTTTACGGGCAACAAGTTCACCCAATTGATTTTCCAGGCTAAATCACACCTTTTCTTGCTTGATTGATTTTACAGGCTATAATCACACATTTTCTCGCTCAATTAATTACAAAGAAGTCTATAACTTTGAATAGCACTGGGATCTTGTTGAGATAGTGATAGAGAATCAAACCAGAGATGATCTAGTTAGATTCAATGGTGATTTCGGCAGAGTAATGGTAAAAATGTATATAAAGAAATGTGAAAGAAGTAGAGGAACGAAATCAGAAAAAATATGAATGTAAATTCGTTTAAAACGACCCCTATTTATAGTAGAACAACATCCATGTCCATTCGTGAAGGGATATGATGAATAGACACTTCCTTTGAAATTCAAAATTTTGAAATAAAATGTCACCTTGTCGACAAGGGGTCCTTGTGGTTATCGACAGGCCTAAGTAATTTTTGATAATTTGTTTTTCTTTGAAAATAACTTCTGTCTTGTATTAAAACTATTTTTAAATTCATAAATATACTTAACTATAGTTAAAATACATAAAAAAGCATAGAGAATAATATTTTGGTATATATAAAATTTTACTATAATTTTATATTTAAATCTAAGTACAAATATTAAAAGTTAAATATATTATAATTAAAAAGATAGTTTAAACCAAGGATGATTTGATTTTGAAAATAAAGATTATGTTGAGGCTAAAAGTATTTTAAAATCAGGATAGATGTTTTTGATTTTAAAAAAGAAGATTTTGAAATCATTTTGAAAACAAGATATAATTTTGTAAAACATTTGAATAAAAGTTAGTGGATACAAAATAATGTTCCACTAGATTTTTCGTAGGTTCCATCCTACTTAGGGTTCCATCCCTTTAACGGGCTCGAAGTGGATTCCATTCCACGAATAAAATGGATTTTAAGATGTTAGTGATTTTCTAGGAGTTTAACAAAATTCCTAATTAAATTACTTATATTAAAATCTTAAACTCTTGATAATCTTGATACTCATGAGTCTTCAATCTTGATATCTTGAATCTCTATACTGTACAGTCTTCATTCTTGGTAGCTGCATAGTTGTATCCTGCATATACATATATATCTAAACTATAATATTAGTATTTATATTTTATAATCTTATTATAAGGTTGTTGTCATCAAAACCAACTTCTCAGGGACTAACAGTAACAGCACATGATTATATTAATTGATGAATTAGTTCATAGTATTCTTTCCTAAAACATGAGGTTTTATTTTGGCATGAACTTGAAAATTGGACAAAAATTGCTTTGTAGCCCATTGGTCTTTGAATATTTGTTATGCTCCGATCTTCATTCATTTTTTTGCATATACAACTCTCTCTCTAAATTGTTTCATCCTCTTCCTTTGGTTTGTCAACATTGCATATGACTCCTAAAAATAAAATAGCCATTTAATGTTTTTTTCCTTTGGTTCAAAATAATGGCTTGGAACTTGGAATTCATGTTGTCTAGATAATGGATTTGTTCTTTACAGTTCATCACGGTAAACAAAGTTCATGTATTCTTTTGGAAAAACACTAATGACTGAGCATATGGACATGGGTTATTAATAAATCTAATGCATTTATGAATATTGTTGTTTACGGTTTCCAGAGTAGTTTTCAAAAGAAAATTTCAATTTTCAGTACTTGAAATTATTGCATCACATAACTCAGTTAAAGTGTTCGACTATTGATTGATTGAATACCAAAGTTCAGTCACTAAATCTAACCCTTTTGTGACCTCTGCCTTCTCTTGTTCAAACGATGAATAGAAGCACAAAAATTTTTGCTTTTAATTTTGCACCTTCATATTGTTAGTATTCATAATGAGGGATGCAAAAACTTGATGGAAAAATCAAACAGTAAAATTTTAGTAACAGGCATTGGGGAAATCATGTGAAACTTAGCAATTGTTACTATAGTAAAATGAAATGAAGATATATGAGTCTTTAAAGGCATATATAACATCTGTATTAAGGAGTATAAAATCTGCTTTACAATATCTTTTGTATGGTGGAATGTTACAGGTCTATATACTTAATTATGCTTATGAAAACCAAAATTTCATATACTTATTTAGGATTATTTATATATTCTATCATGAGATGTATGAGCCCAAGGAATCTCCATATCCACCACGTTACCATTTCTTCTCTGTAAAAGTATAAGAGATGACTTGGTAATTCAAAAGCACATATCACACATTTATTTACAATAGCTAATTAACTATAAACTTAATGTCATGATCAAATTAGTCAACTCTTCTACTCTAGCCGCCAAATGAGTTACTTGATTTTCCACGCAATCACCTTTTTTGAATTACTTGAATAAACACCCATTTGAGTTGGTACTACACCAAAACCTAGTCCTCTCACCCTTCCCCTATGTTCACTTCCAAAAACATATGACACCCAATCTCCACTTACTGATGTTGTTCCATGAGAGCTCTGAGCACTACTGTGCTCTTTTATCTTATCCTACAAATTAAAACAGACCATTTCAAGAAAAAGGAAATATGAATAGACTATTATCCCTCAATGTTCAGTTCAATGTATTTAATATTTGTAGTGAAATTTTGATGCCAAATGTTTGATTTGATATATTAAGATGTATTGTTTGAGACATACGAGACAAGTCTAATAACAAGAACAATATGAACAAGCTCTAATATCCGAGGATCATGTCAAATTTTGGAGAAATAAAACAAATAAATAGTCAGTCTCTGTTGTGTCATGAAATAGTAATATGAATTATGGTATGTACACACATGCATTTGAGGTACTTATCAAAACATGGATGGACCTAACAAAATAAAGTGACTAAAAAGGAATCAAGTGACCAAAGCAATGTTTCAAGAAAATGATGTATATATTTTCCAAAATAGCTCCATTATGTGTACATTATGATAATAATAATAAAAAACTTACAATGCAATTGGCAACAACGGAATTCGGTGGGTGTCCATTTTTCTTTGTATGGGCTTTGCACCATAGCTCGTCTCTGCTAATATATGATATTCCGGTTTCAATTTTCTACAAATAATAATAGTAAGAAGAAGAACCAAAAAAATAATATTATTGCTATAAATGTATATGCGTTTCTTACCATATCTTCTTCTAATCTCGCATAACCCTTTCTGCTCATTGTATGTGGAATTTTATTTCTAACTCTCAGTGCTTTAAATTTTTTACTAGTTTCCTTCATAGAAGAAATTCATTAATAAACTATAAGTTACCTTTTTTGAAAATGGTACTTGGATTCAACATGTCACTGGGACAACATAGCACAAATTACATGTATATGTTCGAATCATGCTATGCAAGTTTCGAACTTGTGGCATCTCGCACCAAAGCCGGATCACTTAACCATTGGGACAGTGGTGCTTGTCAATTTACCTTTTAATTTATAATGAATTAAATACAACTTATTAACCCAAATTTCTCTGATGGATTTTCCTTAACAAAGTCGTTCCACTCTTGAACATTTTCTGTAGTATCCGGTTTTACAATCGCTAATCTAGAGGAAGAGTCGGGACAAGTAGAAGCTACTTTAATAGTGGAAACTAATGTTGACTTTGCCTCTCTCCATCGAACTCCAAACATCTTAAGCAACAAATCCTTGTATGCTTAATCCACCATGAATCTTGACTGCATAAAAAAATAACTTTTGAAATAAATAGGACGTTTAATAACCATACAAATAAGTATAGCGGGTCATAAGACATAGACAATCAGAATCTTGACAGAGCAGGATGTTATGATTTTGCTCGATTTGGTTGCTGTCGAAAACAAGGAGGCTATTTTTATTTACTTTTTCCTTGTTTGAGTGTATTGGAAGTAAGTTTCAGTTGAACTATGTGGATGAATGAGTTACTTTAACTAGGGTGGTCTTTTTCATGATTTGGGCTTGTGGTTGTTGTTGGGCCGGGCTGTTATGTGGTTTTACTTTTATTGTGCGGATGTTGAGAAGGGCAAATGTATATAGTTTCGGTTGTGGTGTGTTCTGTTTTACACACTTTTTTCTCCCTCATAGAGGTTGATTGAATCTTTTTTCAAAAAAAAATACTCAACGTTTTCAAATTTCTCTTTTCCCTACATTAATACCTTCAAAAAATTCAGAATTTTTTACCTTTCTGGTCAAACTACTGCATCTAGCTTTCTGAATATCATGGATACATTGTTTTTTTCATTTATCAATACTAATTTAACTATCACAGGTTTAAACTTTGTAAAATCTATCATGATAGGAGGTTTTATTTCAACAAACTCTACCATGCACAAATCAGTATCATATACTCGAATATATTTTTTAAATAAATATCAATACTTAATGATTCATGTAACGACCCGTAAATTTTGATAAATAAAATTTGTTAATTTAATTATATTTTCGAAATCAAATTTGGAAGGAATAAAATTTTATAATGTATATTGAAATAAATTTTAATAATGAATTGTAGAAATGGTTATTAAACCTAATTGTTGAAAATTTAAGTGAAATCCCAATAAAAGAAATAGTGTTAATTGTTGCACTTGGATATAAAATAAGTAATTAAAGACAAGAATTTAATTTACATTTATAATAATATATTGATAAATTGTAACTGTATGTGAATTAAGGTAGTAATGTAAATGGCAGTTGATGAATAACCAATTTAATGCAAAATCAAATTGATTGAAACAGCTGTTTAGGTTATAATGGAGTGTCAATAGAAATATTTGGTAATAAATTGAATATAAGAAAACAAAGGCAATTAGTGAATTAATTAATGAATACATAATAATAAATAGTGATTAAGTAAAATTTGTATATATGGAATTTTAACCTATGTTGGGAAGTAATAACTTATAAAAGGAAGTAAAGGTTACCTTAATGATAATTAATATAATAGCGGAAAGGTGAATGTAAATTGAAGAGAAGCGTAAGTTTATTTATAAGGCAGTAATTGATGAAATAGAAGTTGGAAACAAAGTAAATAAATTATTGAGGACATTTAATAGTAATTAATGTATATATATTTGGCAATTAAATCAAATCAATTTATAGAAATAAAATTTAAATTAATTGGAAGGAAATCCATAATAAATGAATTTATTCATAAGTGAATGAAATTTATTTCTATATTAATTGGAAATTGGAATGGGATGGTAATTGTTAATGTAACAAGAGTAAGCCAATAATAATTCTTCCCATAAATTGATAATTGATTCAACTATGTAATACTATCCATAATAGGGCAGTTTGATTGAATAATAGGATGGAAAGTCTATTAATGGGAATTATTGAAAATAAAATTGGGAATTTCTGAATTATAGAAATTGGAAGTAAGGATAGTAATTACTGTAATCATTAAAATGAGAGTCAATTAGAATTTAATGAACCTTAAAGTATATTAATGAGAATTTAAGGCAATAGTCGCCAGATATGAAGGAAATAGGATGAATTGCAATGTAGTTTATTTGTAAAACAATAAGTGATGTAATATAGGAAAGAAATCAAATTAGATAAGTTTAATTGAGACTTTAATTTCAAATAACGTGTGGAATTGACCAAAATATAGTAAATGGAAATATGATAGTCAATAAATAAAGGATGGAATGAGAGCATTAATGTGATGAATGTAAAACAAATATTAACTAGGAGTATAGAAAGGTTTAATAGAGAATGGAAGGATTGAAATCAGGTTTAAAGCAATGTATTGTAAGTAATTATAAATAACTGGATTTATTAAATTTAAAATAAATGAAATTAAACATCTAAATATTATGTTTATAGAGAGTTAAATGAAATCTAAGAATATTAATATAATATATCTTGAATCCAATATTAATTCCATCTATTTGAAATTTATAGATGGAATAATCATTGATTTATTTAATTTAATAGAAATTTTGGAAATTTAATCTATAATTTTGAATATATTGAAATTGAAGATTGACACTGCAATTGATAGATTAATCAACTTTAAATTGACATCTAAACTTGTTTAAACTTTTGTATAAATGATTAAGAATTATAAAGTGATAAACATTGCAAATTTCAGAATTTAAAAGGGAAATTTGATTTAATTAATTTGTTTTAAATTTATTTAATTAATGGAAAAATAGCCATTTTAGCCACTGACTCGGATTTTGACAAAACCAGTTTATCGGATCCGTAATGGTGACTATTGTAGGATTTCAAGTTTTGTAACGATCGGACTTGTCGTTTGATCGTACGGACTCGAAACGCCTTGAAATAAACGAAATTGAAATCAATTGAAATCATTTTGAAAAATACTGATTTTAGCATAACTTCTTCATACGATACAATTTGAACCTGAAACCTTTTCCATTGCGTTTAAAGTATTTTAAAACACCTATTTTGACATATGGGTTTACCCAATTTCGTTCCGGAGTCAAAACGGACTTTTTGGGCCACTTTGTTGTTAGCGCGTATTCAACCCGATCCATTTATTCTATTTCAACTTTCTCTATAAATATCCTGCTATAAACCCCAGCCTCCCTAATTCTCATTTGTCTGTGCGTAAATTCATTATATTCCTCCTCTTCCTCAATGGTAGACAAAATTCTATATTTCCAGATCCAAATGCAAATCAAATCCAAAGCATAAAATTCAAAGTCCTCAGAAAAATATGGAAAAAATATATATTGAAGCTCTCAATGAGCGTAATGTTCTGGTGGAATTCATTTTTCAATCTGATTCATTGTTTGTCCAGAATTTCGAGTTGAACCTCAGCCGTCCACGAGCTAGGGTTTAGATCCATTGGTGGATTCGCGATTTTACGACGATCGGAGGGCATAGGCTGGTTGAGGTCGATGTGCAGCTCACATCCATGCGGTCACTTCTCGCGAATGATGTCTCGATCCATCGAAATTCATTGATGAACGTGCTGCAGGTGGTCCGACATCGTGCTCGTAAGAGAGGATCGTGCCACCTACGATGGACGCGGCTTAGACAGGGGAAGGCGGCGCCGGCGTCGTTGGGTGGTCGATGACGGTGGATTGGTCGGCGATTAAGGATTATAGGTGGCGGATGAGAAATTAGGGGATGGGTTTTAGGGTTTGCGTGCGTTTTCTGTAGCTTGCGTATGGAGCGGTGACGTGGCAACAATAAGGGTAAAAGTGTTCTCATTTTCTTTTATTTTTATAATTGATTTCAATCACAATAAATCGCTATAACTCTTGCGTACAAACTCCGTTTCACACGCGATTTTTTTTGTTAGGATCGTAATAAAATTCCGGATATTTTGGCTGGTTTGGTTGGATTTGGAGACGGTGCAATTTTTGGGTTTAAATTGAATTTTAAATTCAAAAGGTGAGTGTTTTAACCCACTCACAACTTCTAAAATTTCTTATGTTTGTTAAATTGATATATGATGTGATTTAAAACTTACTTATGGTTGTTTGGCATATTTTAATCATCATCTCAGGTAATTTCGTTTATTTAAATTAAGTTGCTATTTAATTTATTCATTGCATTTAAACTGCCAGTTAAATTGTTAATTAATTATTTGTTGCATTTAAACTGCAAGTTAAACGGTTATTTAAATTATTATTGAATATAAACTACCATTTAATACCCGTCGTTTATTATTCCTTCTATATTGATGCTATTGTTTGAATTTGATGATGATTGTGATAGATGGTTGATATTGGATGAATGGATGCTGTATTTTATATTGTTATGAACTGCAAGTATTATGCATTTTCGTTTCATTCGGGATTGCGGTTTGAATTGATATATAACAGTAATTTTTATTTTAAATTACGGATTGAAATGATAAATATCTGTATCACTTGACCATAGGATAGAAAATTTTATGCAGGCACCGCGGTATATATATAAAATTATTTTTGAAATGATTTTCTATGGTTTTGGAAAGAATATGGTTTAATGAATATTGACTATTGATATTTTTAAATATTATTTTTATATATAGTTAAACGCTTGAATTTAAGCTATGTATAAATTTGGTTTAAAGAATTAAATAAATTTAAAAATAAAAGTTAAATTTTATTTAGATATAAGACGGTTAAGTATTTATTTAAATTTATTGGTAGAGTTTATAATGTCTTAAATAAAATAAATGTTGGAAGATAAATATGAATTTGCTTTGAATTAAGGTATTTAAGAATTATCCTCGAATAAAATTTATTTGAAATTTAAATTGATTTGGGGTTTTAAAAGGTATGATCTTTATAACTTGATTTTGGGTTTAGAAGACTTAAATGAATATCAAGTCGATTTAAATGAATATTATCAAGTTAATTAAATTGAGAGAATGTCCTGTTATTTGAAGTTTAAAGGTTTTACTTAAATGATATTTGATTTATTAAGTAAACATTTCAAATCTAAATAATAGTAATTGAATTTGATATATATGAAATTATCAAAGAATAAGTTTTGAAATGGTGGAATAATTAAAGCTTTGAAATTATATGGAAATTGAAATGGTTTATTTGAAAATTTAAACCTATATTTGGAATTTATATGTGAAATTTAAAAAGCTATTTTGTTATGTAAAGCGGTTTAATACTTAAACCATTTAAGTATTAGAAATTTTGTTTCAAAGCTATGGGGTTTAAGATATATATATTTGAAAATATTATGATTTTGGGAAAAGGGATATTTATAAAATAAAATTGGTATCATAGTGATTTGGGGTTCTTAAAAATTTAAATGATATCGTATTTATATAGTTTTGAAAGATATTATATTCTGGTTTTAAAGTATAAATTTTTTTGAAATAACCGCGGTGTTATAATAACGATTGGTTGTTGAAGAGACCGGGATCGAAAGTTGTCATACTCTCTGCCAACTCCGAAAACCATTTTAACAACCGTGTACGCGGTGGAGATTCCATAATGAAGTAGGATGGTGGCGGCGTTTCCTTTGAGGTAAATACGTGGACCCGACTCCCGTGAGTTGGCATAAGGTGGCTAAAACAAGAGCGATTCACGGGCCAATGAGGTAGCACCTTTGATCGGACACATCCCTTCGATTTTATACTTTGACTTTTGGATTGATTCGGTGGCCACTTTTGATTTTCTTTTTGGGGGTGTGGCTCGAGGTGAGTGGTAGCTGCGCGCTACGCGTTACCACCAGCCCGAATGCGTAATTGGTATATCTACCCTGACATTGCCTAGTTGTGCCGTGTCACCTACCCTATCACGCTTTGTACGAGTTTCTATTTGTGTCGTACCTATGGAGTATCCTCTAGTAGCCTCCAGATCAAGAGGTATTACGGTACTGTATAGACTATTGGCATTTTATGTGTTATGGTGGAAAATGTAAAGCCTTAACGTTATTTAAAAGTGAGTTTATTTTACAATTAGACACTATTATAATAGCGAAATGTACTACATAGTAAATAGTTTAACGGATCCTTAGGAGATGTAAATCCCGAGCATCTCTTGAGTTACTGCACTCATATTCATTTCTGTTAATTTAACTCACATAAGATCTTTTAGTTCTGACTCGACTGTTTTGTCTTTTCAATTCGCTCGGGTCAGCCTGAGCATATCAGGATTCGAAGACTTTAGTTCTGGAGGACGAGGACAAAGATTTATATTACTATTATCTACTATATTATTCCACTGCACCATTAAATTCCGCTGCATTAATTATTATTCTCTGGTATGTGTACTCTGATATGTATTGTATAAATAAAATCAAGGGTTTTTGTAAAACAGCTTCATGAACTATATATTTGATTATTATATTTTATCATTTCGTTGCAAGATTCTATTTTGTTTTTTTCCTTGCTTTTTCTTATTTACCCCATAACAATCCACCCTTCCGTATGGTTTGAATTGGCACGTGTGTCAATTTAAAGCGTGTGAAAAGGCGGGACGTTACAATTCATAAGCTTGACATATGACCACATGGCTTGTATATTTGCTTTGTTACATAAAGACATCTCTCAATTGCGATGAAACTTGATGAAGTAAAGTAGAAATCTGCTTTTTTTAAAACTGTTGTTAAGGTAATTTACATTTTGGTTTTTTGCATGAACATGAATGCAGTACTTGTTGGGGGAAATCCCTTCATATGATCAGTTTAAGGGGATAAAAACCCGACGCAACGGAAAAAAAAGGATCATGATTGTAATGATACAATACAAACAGAGATAAACACAAGAACAGACAATCACAGATCTATGCAATGCAGAAAAATAAATAACATCAGGATTTATAGTGGTTCCACTACCACAAGGCGGTGTACGTCCTCTTGGGGAGAGGAGATTTTATTAATCACCGAAAGATTAGAGTTACAAGATTGATTCACTTTTGGAGGCTAT
The DNA here is from genome assembly GCA_030765085.1 of Allium cepa. Lineage (NCBI taxonomy): Eukaryota > Viridiplantae > Streptophyta > Magnoliopsida > Asparagales > Amaryllidaceae > Allium > Allium cepa. The sequence continues at coordinate 800,034,410 of CM060939.1, forward strand.
ACATAAGAAGAATTAACTATACATTCAAAATTCTACAGAGTTTCAGCTCTCTAGGATGGCTCTGAAATTGCCTGAAATTAGCTCTCAATTTTGGCTGTCATTGTTGTCCAGAAGCTCCCATATTTATAGAATGAAGAAATGAGGAGAGGTAGCTGCTATATGGTGATCCTAGGGTTTGGTTCGACATGCTTCTGGTTTGGTTCGGCAAAACACTGAGAGAAAAATTTGGACCGGCAATTCCAAAATACCCAAAAGAAATTCTTCGTTCGGCAATTTCTTTTCCTTCTTCTCATCCGCTCTTCATTTAACCAAACGAACTCCCTATCTCCAATTCGCCATTCCAAAAACGCCGCTCCAAATCACCTCTTCTCCTTTCTTTTTGCCGAACGAACTTTGTAACGACGCGAAATTTTCGAAGCCGAAAATTTCAGATAGTTATGAAAAAGAAGAAAGAGATGGAAAAAGAAGAAGAAGAAAATCAGAAAACAACATTTCACACTCGCAGCGGATAAAATATAATAATAAATAATAACAGTTTACAAAGAATAATGTTCTGCCGATTACATTTAAATACATCAGAGTTACACGAAAATTCAACACTGGACATATGCAAATCAACATGTCTCAGATTTACAATAATATAATATAGCGGAAGCACTCCATACGTTCTTGCCGTCCGGCTCGCCTCCTGAGCTCCAGAACGTCCTAACCTGAAAATCTGTAATACTCAGTCTGACCCGAGCATTACACCAAAGTATCACCCGGGTCAGGCTGGAAACCAGCGTGAGTAAACCCAACTAACATGGAATACCAAAGCAATCAACTTATATAAAACCCGGGGTAACTCAAACCAATTTTACAGGTTCACAATATGTTATGGACGTAACTTATTTCACACATAAGTTTCTAAGGACCAAAATTTAGATCAAATGATCCGATTCACTTAAATCGTTTCATTCCAACCTATTAATCTCACATATCAATTTATAAGAATTCGAAGTGGTTTCGGGTATTTCCCAATACCCGATCCCGGCCACTTCGAGTCTCATGTCATCCTAACCCAAGTTATCCAAAAGAAATATAAACATTTCATATCAGGGTATCAACTCATTCAAAGCATCCAATACCATCCAATCATCCACAACAAATTTGATCACTTCCAAATTAATTCAATTGATTCTAATTGAATTTCTAACCTCAATCACTTAGATTTCTTTACTTGTCAATTAATTAGTTTCAAATCAAATAATTCAATCATCCCTTCAGTATTCATCTGAATTAATCAACCTGGATTAATTATCCTTCAATTTCATTCAAGCAACTATCTTTAATTAACTTCACCATATTAATTATCCTTAATCAAAACGATAAGTAGTCTTAATTACTTCATGGTCTAATTAACTGCTTTAGTTACATTAATCCTTAAATTATTTATATATTAACTTATCATAAATCACTTATTTTTGATTTATTAATCTTAATTAATCAGTCTTTTATTACATCATCGATTATATGAAATAATGATTTTTCCATTTACATTTCAGTTTACCCTAATCTAATTTAATTTTATTAATCAAACCACAATATTAATCATTCTTGATTTATCTCAACCTGTAATTAACTATCCATTTATTTATTTCATTAAATAAATCAATTCCTCCTTAATTAACCATCTTAATTAATCCCTCGATAAATTACACAGGTAATTATATTTTATTAATTTCGTTAAGTAATTATTTATCAAACCATCAAATGATTATTCTGAATTACTTATACTTAATTGATTAACTTAAAACTTAATTTATTAATTAATTCAAACCCTTAATTATTAACTTAATTAACCCAAATCATTAATTAGTTGAGTTAATTAATTATATTTTTTTCTCTCCCTACTAACTTAATGAATCACAAATCCTTAAACTCTTATTAACTTTAAAATAAACATTTTCTTATTTATGATTTAAGCTTAACACAACTTAAACCCCAATACTTCGAGTCAAACCACAATTAACTCGAGAATCAACCAAAACCAAGTCACATCATCATCAGTATATATCCAATCAACTTAATCATTCAACCAATTATTTAGATTTGACTATTCAAATTTAAATAAAAGAAAACCCATCAGAGTGAGATTTACTCACCTTTGACTTCTAATTTGCAATCTGAACCAAACTGGCTTGATTCTCCACACATTTTGGACCTTGAATAAACATTATATGATTTATTAATATCCGAAAAAATAGAATAATTTATCTCAATTAAAGAAAATTAACTAATGATTTAGTTTAAAACTAATTTTCTTATAATAAATAACTTTAGTAGCTAAAAATAAGATAGGTTAATCTCCATAATATATTATAAAAAAATAAACTAGTAGATTTAATGTATATATGTATATTTATTTATTTTCAAACTACATACATATACGTATATAGATTTCATAAAAATCTTACTTATATGAATTCTTTCAATATTTAGAATGCTTCTTCTTCTTTTTTTCAAAATCCTACCTATATAAATTAATTTATATATTTAGGAATTATTTCTTCCGAAACCACAAATACTAGAAATAGCCTATGTACATTTTAGAAATCAAATTTATAATTCTGCAACATGTTAAAATTTCTATTACCTATAATTTCAAAATCTTCCAGTATTTATATTATATTTTCTTTCTAAAACACAACTTTTAAAAGCTATTGTTCAAACCTTAAATATTTCATTCTTTACCCATATACAGATAATAATATGAACGTAAAAAGATATCAACTAAGACTACCTCGACAAACCCATATCCAACGTCGACGAAATCCCACGCGTCGCACAGAGCTCGATCGCCCACAATTCCTTGCTACTGCCAACGACATACGACCGCCCATCTCAAATCGCGACCAACCCCACTTGCCGGCCTCCGCCCTATCCAGATCCCAATCGAACGTGAGTGCGATCCTCGAATGCCGACCCTCCTAACTCACAAATCCACAGCTCAATCGAAACCAAAACAACAACAACCATGCTGAAACCCTTTAAACTCGGCCGAACCCGGACGTGGCCGATCGCTCACTCGATATCGAGTTCCCTTGATTCGATTACGTTTTTGGATTGAAAATGAGGTAGAGGAAAGAAACAAATTCTGATCGGCCAAAATCTTTTTTTTAGATGAAGTCGATATCGGATCTGAAGAAGGTTAGAAGGAGCGGTGATAAATATTGATTTGGGGTTAGCTTCTTGAATACGAGTGTTAATTAAATAATTAAATACTGAAAATATCCCTTTGCATAACGCGAAATCCCAAACCCCAAATCAGACATGCCGACAAACGTATATAAGGTTTTACCCATGTTCCGAACACAATGGAACATGTTTCGAAGGCTAATTCAATCATATGTGTGAGTTACGGAAGTAAACGATCAATTTTAAATCAAATCGGTTAAAAAAGTTCGAAGCGTTTTGAGCTGCCACAGTCAAACGACAACTCCGATTGCTACGAAAATTGAAATCCGATAATAACTAACGATTACGGATCCAATGGAACAGGTTTCGTCGAATTCCGAGACTGTGCCTCGGAAGGCTATTTTTAAATATCGATTTAAACGATCTATTTTCAAAACTGACCAAATCACCTTTAATTTAAATTTCATCCATTCTAATATCTTCAGTATCATTATTATAAATTTTATAAGCCTTCAAATTATTTTAAATAGGCTTAGAAATTCCAAAATCAACAATTTACCCAATTTCAATTATTAAATTCAATATTTAAACTATATAATTCAATGATTTAATTACCAAGTAAATATTGATATCTTGATTTCAAGTTAAAATTAACTTTTAAATATTTTAAAATCAATTAACTATTCAAACTTAAATTGTTAGAAATTCCGGGTCGTCACAAACTTCTTCGTTTCCAAATAAAAAATCTAGTTTGGCTTTCTCCTCATCTTGGCTTAGATTAGGGTTTTGCGGCTCTGCTTCTCTTCCTCCATGAGCTTCTCCTTCTACTTCTTCAATTGGAATCAGGTATCAATTTCAACAATCTCCACCTCGATACCAGATTTTCAAAGAAGCCATTCAAGACAAACTACACCTTCATGCTCTAAGCAACGAATACTTACTCAATGAGCTTCGGCAATGCCATCACCCGTGTTAACGAACTTTGGCAAGGCCACCGCCCATCAACAAAGTGTTCGAAGTACCCAGTCCATGTAGAATCTATCAATCTCCACCATGAAAACAAACGTCTCCATGAACCAGCTCAACTCTACCCCCACCACCCTGTGGCACCAAGAACTTCATTAAGCGAGTCAAATCCGAGCAATGCTCGAACTTACCAACAGACAATGACTTGGTAAACATGTCTGCTGCATTCTCCTTTATGTGAACTATCTGAAGACAAACTAGCTTCTCTTCACTCATCGAGAAAAGGAATGACTCTCTCACTTCAATATACTTTATCCTCGAGCTGAATGCCAGATTTTTTAGCTAAGTGAATTGCACTTTTCCTATCACATACACATATATGCCTTTATATAGGAAGCCCAAATAACACAAAAATCACCGTAAATAAAGTGCCTCCTTAGCTGCTTCAACCGTAGTTATGAGCTCTGCCTCTGTAGTAGACAGAGCCACAATCGTCTACAACCTCGCTCTCTATCTTATCTTTGGCCCACCAATGGTGAACACATATCCGAAGGTTGACTTCCTTCGATCTCTATCACCGGAATAGTCGGAATCATAAAATCCAACCAAGTTGAAATCTCTTCATCTACCGTCGAAGAAAAGTCCATGGTTTGGAGCTCCTTTAAGGTATTTGAAGATACACTTCACTACTTCCCAATGCGTCTTTCCTGGATTCGCCATGAATCTACTCATCAATCAAAAAGCCTATGCTATGTCAGGCCTAGTGCAGACCATGGCATACATCAAGCTGCCAACTGCACTTGCATATGGGACCTTCATCATATAAGCCTTGTCCTTTTTCGAGATCGGAGAGCCTTTACTAGAAAGCTGTATGTGCAAAGGCATGGGTGTGCTAATTGCCTTTGATTCTTCCATGCTAAACCGAGCGAGCACCTTTCGAATGTACTCCTTTTGAGTGAGGCTCAAAAGTCTTAGCTTTCTATCCCTTTGGATTTCCATACGAAAAATTTTCTTTGCTTCTCTAAGGTCTTTCATTTCGAATTCCGCTTTTAGCTTTAGTTTTAAAATATTGATTTCAGCCTTATCCTTGGAAGCAATCAACATATCATCCACGTATAAGAGTATGTACACCCATCTATCATTCTTTAAATGCTTGAAGTACACACAAGCATCTTTGATGCTACGATCAAAACCAAGTGAAAGCATAAAAGAGTCAAAACTCTTTTACCATTGTCTAGGCGACTGCTTAAGTCCATACAAGGACTTCTTCAATTTGAAAATCCAATTTTCTTTCCCATCTACAACAAATCCTTCTAATTGCTTCATATAGATGGTCTCATCCAAGTATCTAGGCAAGAAAGCGGTTTTCACGTCCAGTTGCTCCAGCTCCAAGTCATGAGCTGGGACAATAGGGAGCAAAATACGGATGGACGTATGCCTCACTACTGGAAAGAATATCTCATCATACTCTAATCCCTTTCTTTTTCAAAACCCTTTTGCAACTAGTCTAGCCTTGTATCTCCCATCATCCTTCACCTTGAACACCCACTTGCAACCTATGGCTCGGCTTCCTTGAGTAGGTGGTACCAAATCCCAAGTATTATTCTTCTTCAACGACTCTAACTCCTCTTTCATAACACACATCCACTTCGAACTGTCACATGAATTCAAAGCTTCATCATGGTCAAGCGGCTCCTCAAGAACCAAATGTAGAGCATAGTCAAATGAATCACCAAGGCTAAGGTTCGCAAACTGCCAATCACCATATCTTTCGGACGGCGTAATAGTTCTATGACTGACCCGGGTAGGTACTGCTTCGCCAAAACTCCTTTCAGCTCCACCTTGAACTGAACTTCCTCTAGATTCATGCATGTCACCAGCACTACTAGAAGGTACCTATGGACTATTCTATGATGTTTCATCAACTGAATTTTCCTCGACAACATCAACAACAACTCTACTATTTGGCTTGAACACGAGAACTTTTCCATCTCCTTAGGCTTATCAGAATCTTTTGATGTGGTAGGTAGCTTCTCCTTTGGATTTAACATAGCAAACTCATCAAAAGTAACATGTCTGAAATGAACAATCTTCCGATCAACAGGGTTCCAAATTCGATACCCTTTGATACCATCGGTGTATCCCATTAGTATGCCCTTGTATGCTCCAGTCTTTAACTTATCATCACCTGTATGGTGAATGTACACAGGACAACCAAAAATTCGGAAGTAACCAAGATACATTGCTTTACCTCTCCACTTCTCCTTTGAAATCATCTATGGCTAAGCATGAAATTCAATTAGTGATATATGCCACGGTTGATAATGCCTCAGACCAAAAGGCTCTAGACAAGTCCACCGTTAATCTCAAGCAACGAGCCTTCTCCAGCAGAGTCATGTTCATCCTCTCTACAATCCCATTGGATTGCGGATCTCCAAGTGTAGTGAAATGTCTCTGAATGCCAGTTGTCTACAAAAGTCGAGGAACTTCCTAGAGTCGCCGCCATTATCAGATCTTAGCTCCTTCAACCTAGAATTGAATTGGTTCTCAAGAAGCGCTTTCCAATATTTGAACTTCTCAAAACTCTCTGATTTGGCCTTCATCACACACCCATACTTTTCAAAAAAAGTCATCAATGAAAGAGATAAAATACTTTGCTCCTCCAAGAGAAGGAGTAGCAACTAGTCCACATACATCTGTATGCATGTACTCAAGTACTTGCCTCAATCTATGGAGTCCAACTCCAAAAGATACTTTAGTTTGTTTTCCTAATACACACACTCCTGGCAAAATTCCATTTTGTCGAAGCTTTCTCCTTTGATCATCTTCCATTTTTGAAGCAACTCTAAGCTCTTCTCTGAAATATACCCCAACCTGAGATGCCAAAGCTTTGTGGCATCCAAAGCACGAGAACTATCTACTCCAACACCCGACTCTCCAAGTACCGTGGTTCCTTTTAGCAAATACAGATTTTGAAACACATCTTCTTTTACAATAACTAGTGCACCTTTCGAAACCTTTAGACTATCCTTCTCGATAGTACCTTGCATCCTAAAGATGCTAATTGTCCTAAAGAAATTAAGGACTTCCGAAGACCAGGAACATACCGAACACCAGTAAAAGTGCATATCACCCCGTCAAACATCCTGATCCTCACTGTACCTTCACCCATTGCTCTATAGCTAGCATTATTACCCATAAGAATAGAGCTTCCCTCTCGTTCGATGAAAGAACTAAAGTAATCCTTGTTAGGCGTCATTTGGAAAGATGCCCCTGAGTCCAGCACCCAATGGTCTGAGACATCCGATACTGTTGCAGGCAACACATCATCAGATACAGACATCTCCACCGCAAATGATGAAGATCCGTCTTCTTCCTTCTTTTTCAAATCTGGACAATCCATTTTCTAATGACCAGGTTTCTTATAGATAAAGCACTTCCCGTTCTTAGACTTTCTTCTCCTACCATTACCGGGCTTCCTAAACTTGGAACGCCCTCTAGAGTGTCAATTCTTCTTATCTTCTCTACCTCTTTCAACAAACAAGCCATAACTACTACTTCCACCTCTACTTCCTTCACTTATCTTCTTCATCTGATCTCTCAAGCCCTCAGATAGAAGGCCTGACTTCACATCTTCCACTGTCAAAATGTCTCTGGCGAAGATAAAGCTATTAGTGAAACATGTATATCGCTCCGGAAGGGAACACAAAAGAATCATTGCCATTTGTTCCTCATCCATCTTCAAGTCAACAGTCTTCATCTTCATTACGAGATCATCAAAGACATTAAGATGTTCCTGCATTGAAGTACCTTCTCTCATCTGCATGGTGAAAAATGTCTTCAGTAATATCATACGGTTAGTCAGAGATTTCTTCAAGTAGAGATTTTCTAGATTTGTCCAAATGTCCCTAGTGGTGGTCTCACTGCTAATATTTGAGATAACATTCTCTCTCATGGCTAGCTGGAAAGTAGTAAACGCCCATTTCTCTATCTCCTTCCTTTCTGCGACTAAGATGTTAGCCATCAACTCCTCAAGGGCAAACACTATTGGATGGTCTTCATTCCTCACTAGACCAACCTTCATCCACCATTGCCACTTCTCGAAGTCTTTATCCCCATTCTATTTCTCAATTGCCAACTGTGAAGCTGAGGTGATATACATCCCTTAAGTATAGGATCTTGTAACAACCGGAGTCGCTTCATCTTCTGCCATAGCATCTAGCACTCCTCAATCAATCTTGCAGCTCCAATACCAGACTGTTAGGGAAAATTCCTTCAGATGATCTATCTAAGAGGATAAAAATCCAACACAGTGGAAAACATTTTGATCGTGATTTTAGTGAGACGATACAAAAAGAGATAAATAGTAGAACAGACAGTCATAGATCTATGCAATGTAGAAAGATTAATAACACTAGGATTTATAGTGGTTCCACTACCTCGAGGCAGTAGACGTCCATTTAGGGAGAGGAGATTTTATTAATCACTGAAAGATTAGAATTACAAGATAGATTCACTTTTGGAGGCTATACATAAGAAGAATTAACGATACAGTCAAAATTCTACAGAGTTTCAGCTCTCTAGGATGGCTGTGAAATTGGCTGAAATTAGCTCTCAATTTCGAATGCCATTGTTGTCCAGAAGCTCGCTTATTTATACAGTGAAAAAATGAGGAGAGGTAGCTGCTATATGGCGGTCCTGGGGTTTGGTTCGGCCAAACGCCGAGCGAAAAATATGGACCGGCATGTCCAAAATACCGAACGAAATATTTCGTTCGGTAAGTCACGGAACGAAATTCTTCATTCGGAAAATCAACGAACGAAATTCTTCGTTCGGCAATTTTCTTTTCCTTCTTCTCATCCGCTCCTTTATTTTACCGAACGAACTCCTTGCCTCCAAATCACCGTTCCAAAAACACTGTTCTAAATCACCGCTCCTCCTTTCTTTTTTTCGAACAAACTTCTTCTTTTCCAAATAAGAAATCTAGTTCGGCTACCTCCTCATCTTGGCTTAGGGTTAGGGTTTCGATGCTCTGCTTCTCTTCCTCCGCGAGCTTCTCCTTCTTCTTCTTCAATTGGAATTAGGTATCAATTTCAACAATACTTATTTCAGTTCACTGAGTATGATTTCAATACTTATTTCAACGGCGATGTACTTGACATTTAATTTTCACACAACATATACCAAAGAAATGATAAGCATGCGAGAAGGGGTATAACAAGCTTCAAATATTCACAATGGTTGTTGTAATAATTAGTGGTGTTCTAAAAATTATGTACATATTTTTCCTAATGGAACTACATTATTTTATCATGATTTTATATTCCAAAGTATATATAAAAGGTTTCTTATGATTAAAAATGACGACACCTATTTTTTATTGAGACTTATTTCAATTGGAAACAATAAGCATTTGTTGTTCTGTTATTTCCAATTGTTGAACTCTGAAACACTATGGCTATTATCAATCAAATGTACTGCCAAATAAATTACAAGCATGAATGATTTCCTATGGCGGTATAATGCCGAAGAAGTTGTTATTACTTCAGCGGGAAACCACCGTGTACTTGTACCATGTTTTCACCAGATTTATTGGTCAGTTATTGTTTCCACCATACCGTTTACAACAAATGACACTTTGTTTTAATCTAAAGCTATTTACAACCGGCCTTGTATGTTTTTTTCCTCAAGAAAAGAGAGATCAACTGGAAAACGGTAGAATGGTTTTGGGTTTAAATGTCGACATCTCAATTGGAATTTGGGTCCTGTAATGACTACTGACCTGATATTAAACACACAAACAATCTCAACTGGTTCCTATAATGACATAATCCAGAGACAGTCGAAAATCTTGTCATTATTTTAACTTAGTGATCAACGTAGAGCATTGTTGTCATTAGTTTGCTTCATCCACCATGATTCTGGATGTGTTCTCATATAAATGTATTTTTTTTCCCGTTGAAATTTTGACTGTCTTTGTAAGTTTTATGTGTTCTCATAAAAATTTGATTTTCCTTTGAAAAGGTTGAAACTCATCTAAATGTTCTCATAAAAAAAGTTCTCAGCATATTTCATACCTAAATACAAGTCCATTGTTGGGTCAATTCCTAAATAAACCAAGTATGATACAACATCCCTTGACGATTGGGGATAAGATTCTTACATTTTGAACAAGGGCAAATAATTTTTTCTGCATTCTCCTTCCTTTCTACATGCCCATATAAAAAATTCCGAACAGCTTGCATGTATTCTTCATACATTCTATGACACATAAAGAGATCAATAATCAGCCTTAATAATTACAAGTATAAAATTGATAATCAAAATTGGCAAAACCTTGTTAGGTGGATCCACGCTTTGTCCATCTTGATAATCTCTGATGTTAGAACCTAATGAAAAATGACAAAGTTTTCCAAGGTATTAACTGAGATTAATGTAAAATCCAACTTAGTTACAAAGGTTCCAATGTTATTACATAATGGAGTCAAAAAAAATTCTGCAACTTGTGACTTCATTCCTCCAAAATGCTCAGTCTACAAGGTTTTCGATCACAAAGATGAATCATGTTATGAACATACGAAGGATATATTAGTTTCCTAAAAAGTTATAGCAAAAGAAATATATACACGAATTCAACAACCTAGAACAGGTGATGAAAATGTAGAGATAATTAACACTAACAATGACAATGCATAGCCTAGATAACCAGATGAGGACAAATGTACAAATGATAAATACCGTAACAATACTAATTACATATGGTCTTATCAATGAGACAGTTACAAGTAGTTCTTATCCAAGCAAAAAATATATGGACATATAGACATAAATTTTGTAGCAATGGATAAAGAAAAAGGTACTGACAATTCTTGAAAAAGACTTTAACTAATTACTCTATTGGTAATAAAGTTATGACTAAATGCACAATCTGAAAATCCTAATGCTCAATCTGCTCATATGTTACAAATATTACCTATTTATAATTTATCTAGACTAAGTCAATCCAGAAAGGGTGGATCCGATGAAAACTTCTTTGAGTTTAACGAACCAACAAATGGAGAAGTTTTTGTTAATCCAGATTGAAATAACATGGTGAATCAAATCAAAACAAACGCTAGAAAGAACAAACGAAGTACGCTGAATTCTACGATGAGGGTAAGGTGGCGGCTAAAGGATGAAGGAAGTGACAAGGTGCAACGGAGGTGATGGATTGTATCATGCTGGCAAGGGTTTATGAACAAAAAGAACATACTACATTCATATATTAACTTACAATTTACAACTTCACTACTACAAGTTCAAAACAAGTGACAATCGGAACACAAAATTCACTCTTACTTGAAAATAACCATGGATGGGGACAACGTATATACACAAAAAAGTAAACAAAAATGTGCGAAGATGCCGAAATCAGATATTTCATAAGAAGCGCTACATGACACATGAACATGATACAACCTAATTGCATTACTTAGCTCACACATTATCTCCTCATATCTATGTTTGTCACCCTCAATGCTCTACATGATACAATGAAAGGCGGATTTGACCCATTCACCTCAGAAACACATGAACTTTAATTTAAAGTTTATGGACGTCTATTAAATAAACATATGCTCTTATTTAATATGTGTTGCCTGAAGTCAGATGCATATTAAGGTGTTCGTTGGCATATTAAATTGACACTAAGATTGGCAAATAGTGGTTTGTTTAAGATGTTTTAGTTGTTCATAGATGCATGACAACCTTTATTTATAAGTTTCTAAAATAATGAATTTGATCAAGTAACCTTGATAATGTATCAAAAATAACAACTATTCAACAGAAAGGTTTTAATTCAAATATCAGTCCATCACTGAACTCAAAATGACCAACCAAATTAGAATTTAATCAATTCATGGCATTATTAACTATAGTAACTTATTTATTTGTTTTAAAGAAAAGCATCTCGGTTGGCAATTAGCATCCATTTGCTTGTTGGGGCTATAGATTATGAGTCATTCTACCATAACCCGAAACTTCAAATGAGAAAAAGAAACAATTTTCATGGAGCAAAATTCAGAATTTGAGGGTCTTATAAATTTTATCCTATGGTTCGCACTACGGAAGGGCAAAGTAGAAATATCCATAGATCATTAATAGAGTCTATTTTGAACATAAGGCTTAAACATGGTTTCATGAATGTAGACTTTAGAGCATGTTGAAGCACACATGGTTTAGATCCCAAAACACACTTTAGGTTAACTGAAGAGTAAGATCATTATATCTCACATTTGACAACATTTTGCTTTGACTAATTAAACCACGATTGAGACAATTTAATCAATTATAATCACTTAGGTAACCATTTAAAATAACAATAACCATTAATTATGACTAACATCTGATAACCATTAGTTAATAGTAGCAATTAATTCTAAGTAATTAATGTAAGGAGGGAGAAATACAATTTTTTTACAACAGTGAACAAACGTAAAAATAATACATGACAAACAAGATAAAGCACAATAACCATTATCATATACCTTCATAACGGCAGCAAGCTTCAGATGAAGACAAATAAACCCAAGCATGGACTTCAAATGAGTATGAGCTGTTTCACTCACCCTTTCAAGTCTTTGTGTGCTGCCTTGAGAAGAAGGACGTGATGAATGGCGCAAGAAGAAAGACCTAGAATTTGATGGGAGGCGCCTAAAGAAGAAGGATTGCGAGAGCTCGATGTTGAGTCATTGTCAATCGCGATGGTCACAGGAGATTTGAGATTTGGGTGAGGAAGAGGAAGGGGTTGTAGAGATTTGGGTTTGGAGATTCACGATGATTTTGAGATTTAGGGCGTAGGGCAGCAAATAAAATAATAGAGGGAAAATTGGCGCATATTACAACTGGCGTTATGAATGTTGTAAAATTGGCACCTTTTATAACGGGCATTTTTTTACCGTTGTAAAATTGGCATATACTACAACAGGCATTTTGTGAAAGTTGTAAAATTAGCATCTAATACAGCGGGCATGAAAGGACCGTTGTAATAGCATTATATTACAACAGGCAGTCGTTTTCTGTTGTAAAAAAGGCGTTGTATAGGGCATATATTACAACGGTTCTGAATGAACCATTGTAATAACCTTCTATTACAACGAGTAACCAGTGCCTGTTGTAAAAAGGGCGGTGTAATAGGGTATTTTATTGTAGTGTAAATATACTCTCGACCCAATCTAAGATGACAACTCCTACCCTATCTCTATTGGATCACGGTATCAACATAGGTTAATCATGTAACGTAAGCTCGAATGTCATATGTGACGACCGCCCTACATCACTAATGCTCATAAAAAACCTCAAATGCACTGCTGGAGCATTCAGTCGATGTGGGATGATTGTCAAAGGAAAGAAAAGAAATAAAGATGAGGAATAGAAAAGAAGAGAAGAAAAGAAAAGAGAAAGTAATAAAACATCATATAATTACATAACATATCGTATACTTGATTGCGCATCAGATAAAATATAATAGTCATCACAGACATGAAATAGGCGAGACAGTAATAACTATATATACCACATAATCATAGTAAACGGGCTCATATAGCTATACAAAATAGTAATAGAGTTTATGCAACTAATAAGTAAACTTAACAGATAAACTGTCTCTAATAATTGTAAATCAACACTATTTTGGCGCCATAGTGTCACTTAGCAAGATAAACAATAATAAACTCAAAATATAAGTATAATAAAGCGTCACCTCCTGCTAGTCCAAATCCGTCTTCCGTCTTCATATCCATCAGCATGCACGATATTCTATGCATGAGATCCTATCCCATGGGATATATTCTAATCCTATATCACCTTTGAATGACATTTTCAACCAACTACTAATTAAGAAAACATGCAACCAACAAGCATAAAAATATCTATAACAATCTACATATATCTATAAGAATATAATGCGAATACACAGTGTACCTATTTCCTCAATTGAACATCGAAAATTAGAGACGAATGAAAGCCATCATAAAAATGCGAAAAACAACTGTAAAAGCAAAACATAATCAACAAAGCAAGCATTATAATCATTCAAACAAATAAATTAGTCAACCATATACAAAAGAATACCTTGATAAATTCATAATGATGCAGAACATGCTTCCTAGTTTTCAAGCCAACCAATAGACCCTTATGACGTGAACAAATTAGGATTTCTTTTGATGGAAAATTGGTGAAATCAGACATCATTATTTTGTAAAAACTGAAAAAATAAAATACCATAAAAAAAGAGAAAGAACATAGGCTGTCTATCAGATGTAGTTGGTGCATTTGCACTATAGCCACCCGAAATTGTGTTGGAAAAAAAAGATGAAATCGCCACAGTAGACGCGGGCAACAACAAGTGGAGAAACCCGACGGTGACTATGAGCTGAGGGTGCTTGCTCGAAAAAGAAGCTAATTGATTTTTCCTTAATTGAAAATTAGGATTAGTCATTAAAAGGGAGAGAGAAGAAATGTTGTGGCGGTTCATTGCGGGAACACGCGTGGCTGAAGCATGAGCAATCTTAGTGAGAAATGGAGGATTACAAATGGAGGGGACATGAGAGCAAACTATTTCCTACTCGGTATTAATATAATAGTATAGATATGATACATGAATATGTATTTATATATTAAGTAAAATCAAAATCAAATAAATTTCATGCTACAATCGTAAATTTAAATAAAATGCATGATTTTATTTAAATTAAATTTAGAAAAGTTCTAAATAAATTAGGTTTTATAGGTCCAGTAAAGATCCATTAGGCTAAACAAATTTGAAATTCACTCATAACTTCTATTGCGGATGGGTTCGGTTCCAACATCGTCCATATTCGCTTTTATAGTCCAAACACAAAGTCTTTGGTTTAATAATAATCATTATTTGCCGAGCTGCTCTAGCCAAAGACATTGACTTTGAGTTGACTTTAGTTAACCGTGATACGAACCTCACATAATCGAGGAGATGAACTCTGTTTTGAATCATTTCTCACTTCAAGTGCATCCACTCGCCTCAACTATAGTCGTTCAATGAACGCAATGGCACGATTTAACAATAATCAATGCGGAGTTTCCACGTTTAAGCTCGATGGTATTTTCAATAGATTATTTAAATTGATATTTGCTTGTCTAACCTTAGTTATATTTACCAATAGAAAACTATCGAGTGACTCGTTGGATCACGTGCCTCGTCGCCTTCCCCACCACTGTGTATTTTATTTGCAACAGTTCCTATCCCTATACCATCCTCTTCTACCCCAAACCCAAAACCCTAGTAGTAATTCTTCACCATTACCAGATGATTTAAATTTTAACCTCAACAATCTCCTCTTTCTTGGAAACCAACCCTCCTTCCTTTTCCGTCGCCTGGTCCCACCTAAAATCATCCACTCTTGCATATTCCCTCCCATCTTTCTCTCTCCTCATCCACCGTTATGCAAGGGCTCACATGCCCGATGACTCCTACCACACTTTCAGCTACATTTCTCAGAACATCCACGACTCCCAGCTCAATGCGAACAGCCGTGACCCCTTCATTGTGCTCGTAGACTCCCTCGTCAAGGAACACCAACCTAAGTTTGTTGCTCGAACATCAGGCTGCATAAATAGAACAACCCTGGTAGGTCACCAGATCTCACTGAAATAACATGTTGCTTGGTATAGTCCTTACATATGAGTTCGTAGTTATATTTTGAAACCTGACATCAGTAGCATAAATATTGTTTCAAGTTATGCGGCATGGGTATATTACAGAATAAGGTTTTGATATGATACAGTATACGTGTTTCTGTATTTGGAGCTATGCAATTTAGGTATGATAAAGATGCAGCAAGGGATGAGAAGTATTCATGGTTACAAGAAGTAGAAATTTTGCATGTTTGTGTTAAACAAGGCAAGTCTTTTTTGTTGTTGTTATACTGCTTATTTGCTTATACGAAGGCACTGTATGTTATTTGTGTCCTTAGGTACAAACATTTCAATCACATGGTCTGAAACAATGAAATTATATCAGCTTGAGGTCGAGTG
The DNA here is from genome assembly GCA_030765085.1 of Allium cepa. Classification (NCBI taxonomy): domain Eukaryota; kingdom Viridiplantae; phylum Streptophyta; class Magnoliopsida; order Asparagales; family Amaryllidaceae; genus Allium; species Allium cepa. The sequence goes on from CM060939.1 coordinate 800,050,601, forward strand.
TTGAGCAACAGTGTCGTACTCTTTTCTATTTTACAAATTGCCCTGCGTGGTGCCCAACTGTAAGTGATCCATTTAATATTTTTGATCAGTACCAATGAAATATGTCATTGTTGTTACGTGACTAAGGCCCCTTGTGGTTGTATAAGATTTACAAAGTCTGAATCGAAAATACTCAAAAGAGTAGAACAAGTAGTGATCACGGAAAGTACTGAAATGGCTTCTTGAAGTTCCATGTTATGTTTATTCTGCCAGGATAACATTAAAACCGACTACAACTTTCCATCCCGCCATCCTCCATCCCTACCCCATATTATTGTATTGTTTACCTTTTTTTTCGTTCTTGGATCTTAATTTTTCGCTGCTCTATGTAAAGCAACAAGCATGAAGTTCTGAGTAACTTTAAGTTTTTACCTAAATTTTGTTTTCATGGTTGGTTTTAGTTAGGTACATAAAATAAAATAAGCATCTGGCATTTTGGCTCATTTATTGCACATCGACTCCAACCATGATTTTCACTTATCCAATTAGTGTGTGCTTGTGTTTTGAGAATCTATAAATTGCAAGAAGTTTTGAAACAGGATGGTTTTCAATGAAACATGTACTACAATGATTTTGGCTTATTTCGTACATATTGACTCAAATCATGATTTAGAAATAATCCGTACAATAAACATGAACCTGTTTATATCTATAATGGAATCCAATAAAATATGATGCATATTTTTATTTTGAGCATGTGGTGTGGCAATGGATCGTGCGTTCATGAGGGAACTATTCACGAGCACGCCTATGCTAATTGAGGCAGCTTACTGCCTGTTCAGCCAAGCCATATTACCACGTTGTGCTTTTATGAAGGTAATTTTTTACCCATCCTCCATAAAATATTGTTATATTTGTTTTATCAATAGAAAGTCCAACTTGTTTTTGTTATTTGTAACACTGTAAACCCCTTCTCGAACTCCCATCACTCATTTGTCAATCTAGCACAAGTTATAGCACAACAAACCCCCTTTGGAATTGGGATGATAATCTCTTACTAAAAAATTGGGTTTTGAGAAAATAATTTTGTTTCTAGCATATGTTTCTAGTTTCTACACCAGGCAAAGTTAGTCTCTATAGATCATCTTTATATCTTTTTTACACAACCAAATATGAAAAAGTATATAAGACATTTCCCTCATAAAATATACAAGTCAGTTTGAAATTGTTTGTTGAATAGTTTTTGATTGTCTTTCCATTTATATCAATCCATTTAAATTGATTTACAAGTCAAAGACTTAACTATTCCACATGGTTCAAATTTATTTTGGTAGTGGATCACGAAGCTGTGAAAAAAAGTTCAGGTTTTGTTGCTGTGAGCTCTATAAACTTTCAGCGAACTATTGAAAGAGAACCGTCATTTCATAATTTCGAACATGTGAAAATCTTCCATTCATATTTAGACCTTTTAGAGCAATACGAATATTTTGGCAAATATTTGCTATTTTAAATTTTGTCATGTAATTTTAAGACGCATTAACCTTTAAGCCATTTTAACTTTTTTTTCCGATTGCTCCTCTTTTTCATATTCTTTTATATCTGTTCTAGACTTAAACGATAAAATGGATTTTTTGGTTTGTTTGTATGACTGAATATGGTAGGTGTTCATTGAATTCAATTTTTAAATCTCTGATTTCAAATGTAATCTCAGATTAGCATCTCGAGTCAAAATTTCGGGGTGAGATCTCAACATATCATTGATATGAGTATCAAACAAATAAAAAACTATGTTTGAAATTTCGTCTTGTTCAAGTGGGAAAAATGTGATTTTGGAAGAGATCGGACGAGATGAAAGAGATTTAAAACTCTGGTTGAATTACATTGGATGTCCCTGAACAAAGAAGTGTCTTTAGAAATTAGAAAAAATAAAGTAGTGATGATATTATAATCAATCCAAAATTTTCCATATTTGAATAAGGAGCTGTGGTGTAGTGGTTATCACGTTTGTTTTACACGCAAAAGGTCTCCAGTTTGATCCTGGGCAACTTCATAGTGTTTTACACTTTTATGGACGTTTTCTCATTCCTCAAGTTTCAAAATGCACCTGTTCCAAAAAACAGGCTTCACGAAATGTCGCTGGTTTTCAATGAAAACATGCAGTTTATATTGCAATATTTATTTTCATTTTAAAAAAAATTGTACTTAGAACCACAAATATTTGTCGTACTTACTGCAAATATTTGCAGTTTTAACCACAAATATTTGTGGTACAAACTATATATTTTGCTGAAATAACTACGAGGATGTTAAGTAAAACCTGTTTTAGAAGGATTTTTTGCATTGAGTTTGAAAATGAGGTGCGGATCCTAATTTGCTCCTCTTTTTTTGGTTAAAAACCATTCACCAAAAAGTTTTCCACTTGTTTAAGAGAGCTTGGGATGAATTTCTTTTGACTTCATTATTTTTTTTATGGCATTTGAGATTAGCAAAACATTATTAAACTTTTTTTTACAAGATATCAAATCACAAAACATAATAATAATAAAATCAATAAGAAAAGAGGAACACACATGATTTTACATCGGATCGACTCACATCCACTTTATATGATTCTTATTACATTTCGGTACATAGAGATTATAGCTGCTTTAACTCGACATAACAAGTTAAAAATTCAATAGTGGCTCTTAAGAAAATAAGAATTGATCCCTCTCTTTGATGTAATGGTGCTGTATTTATAATTGTGGTTTAGGTTTCTAGGTACCTTACTTCATCCATAATATCTTCAGAAAGTCGGCAGAGAAGAATTAGGTCCAGACCAAAGCAGCTAAGGCTTTTTTGTGCCTTGGACTTTTTTGTGCGCCTTTTATAGCGAGGATTGAAGGCGGCGGCGGTGGCAGTAGGCGGTGACAGCGGCAGCACACGATGATAGCAGTTCTTGTTTTTTTGTTCGACTTAAAATTTGAAACCTTAGAATAAAAACGACCAAGTCAATTTCAATATCAATATCTAGTAGTGGAGGTGCTTCAACAGCTAAACAGGCATGCGAGGTGTACATGCACCTTCATAGCGTCTAAGCGCGTGCCTTGATAACTGTGGTCCAGATTCCAAAAGATATGTTGAATAATAGGTCAAAACCGACTCAACTTGTATATGATCTTATAGATCAACATTGTTCCATGCCTATTGATTGATATCGGTTGATCAATCTTTGTACTATGCAACTTTTGATTTTTCCTATTGATCTACACTGCCTTGTAAAATTGTTCCATTACATGAATTAGATGTCGCTTCTTCAACACCAACCCTAATTCACTTCATCTTATGAATAAGTGTGAATCAATGCTTTTTCTTCCAAAAACTTTGTTCGTTGGTTGGTTGATTTGTTACTTTAAGGGTCTAACCATGATTCCAAACCCATTTTCATCTGTGTTTTGCCATACCAGTCAATTTCATGGGTTGGTACCGACCGATCCATGGATAGCTACAGGTTAATGGGACTTCCTTTATACCTAGTCACATTTTCTCTATTTCTTTCGTTGTCCCATATATTCTATATCTTGTATTTGAGCATTTATGAGTTCTTCGATCATTTCTCCATTTTTTTAAAATCTGAAATCGTTGAATCTTCGACGTTAAAAATTACTACTACCAAGATGCACTAGGGAAAAAATTGGTACGAAAACTTGTGAAGGGAATTTGATGTTTGCGAGATGTGGATCCTTCCTATATACACACATTTGCACACATATTTTTGAAACTGATATATTTGTGTATACGTATATGTATATATGTATATTTAAGGAGAGATCAACCACACCCCTTATGATACACCCTTTACGCTACAACTTGATAATTTGTCGAGTTTGATAATTCGAAATAAATCCAATTTTTAGTATGTGTTTTCATTTAATTAAAGACCATGTTGAATTTTTCAGGTCTGTTTGGATAATCTTAACGTTTTCAAAAATAATATTCAAAATTGAATGTAAAATATTTAGGATGTAAATGAGATTTTAAATTTATCTTAAAATTTGTGTTGATGATGTTTGTAACATTGATTAAACATACCTAAAATTGGTTTCATTTGAAATCGTAGAACGTGAAAGTGCGTTGAAGTGTAGTGTGAAAGTGTAGCTGATTTACATATGTGTGTGATACACACACTTGATATTTTGGTTCACATTTAGATTTAAACCAGAATATTTGCTCCTTCAACTATAAATCTATTCTCCTTCTGTTCTCAGAATCTATAAAATACAAGGAAGCTTAGAAATACGATGGTTGGGTGGAAACGTAACAATGAACATGTACTTGTTTATGTCCGTAATAAAATTCGATGAATTACAATTCAGTTTTTTCTTCTTCCATCATGTGGCTGTGTAACGGATCATGCACACATGGGGAAACATTCTTGAGCGCACACGTGCTAATTGATGGAGCTTATGTATTGCTCATGGTCAAAGGCATTTAAATTGCCTTAGGTTTTCCGGTCTATACAGCTATCTCATCCACATCTGGTAGAAATCCTCAGGACATTCAGATTTGTCCTATACAATCACTTTCTGATTTATATTTCTGACACACATACATCCACTAATGTATACACCACTTTTTTTATCGTCGTCCTTGAAATTGGGTACTTATATGGTAGTATATGTTTGAACTACAAGTTTTACATAGTATATAGCATATTAAAAGTTAACAATGTCCAATGGTTTGAATCACGCGTTACATAGAATTTGTGACCTCATGGATCAAAACTAGAGCGCCTAACCATTAGGACAGCGGTGCTGGACATGTATGCACACAGTTTTTATATTGTTTGTGGAATGAATCCACCACACGCTCAATAGAGTAATAATTGCAGCCTCAAGGAACTTACTAATTGTAACTTCAATGAATTAGTTTACACAGAATAATACTGGGAATTTTTTATCTGTCTTATGTCTACATATGTTATGATATGTTTAGACTGTATATAGTGAAAACATCGATAATCTTTTTTTGCCAAACTCAACTTGTAACTCAACTTGTGTATTAGGAAGTTGATTAATTGGCTAATTGGAGAAGGGAAATCAAAAAAATTGGAAGAGGAATAAAAATGATTTGAGGTCTGTCAGACAACCTCAAATCCATACCAAGTCAGAACCTGGCTAGAATTTTCATCTAATGGACGAGGCTATGGGATGTTGTATATCTAGTTATATCAAAGGATGCGGGGCTAAATGATTCATTTGTCTCCCATGCGTTAAATATTAATAGCTACTTGCAGTGAACATGAAGTTGCACAAAATTGCCAAGATGTTATCTCGTGTATAATACTTTATGGTGACATAGTAGTGTTAAATTGATGAAGAGGAATCCACATTTGGTTTGTCACATAACCCTCGGTCTTTTGCATACATTTCTGTCTTTATTTAACATCTTTAGAATAGGCCAAAATCAAGATTTTAAGATATTTATTTTTCACCGTTTTTTGATCAAGTTGCCTTTACACTGTATATTGTAGCAAAAAATGCAATCTGCATTTTTTTTAAATGCATGTAGTTTTTGATATGAAGTGATAAATAGTCAAGAACTTTACATGTTCTTTTATTAATCTAATTGAAAACAAAATTTCATAGTGCTTCAGGCGAACTTGAGTCATCAAGTGGGTGAATTACTTGTACAGATAGATGGTGTAAATAACAGATATTATGGAGAATGTGGGGAGTTCGAATAGTCAATGGTTTTAGCTGCTAATAGTTTCCCATAGGATATTGATGAAGCACTGTGGTATAAACATAACCACCAATTGAATCTGGATTGCGAAGCTCAACATAAATGGGTTGTAAAGCTTAATAATACCGAGCTTGGTAAAACAATTATCATCTATTAATTTATTATTATATATCATTCAATGTTTACAGTTCATAAGCTAAATTGGAAATCTGATGCTGAAATAATAAGATCTAATAACTGAAGCATAAGTAGTTACACTGCGCAATGCTGAAATTATTAGATCTAATAATTCAAGTATAACTAACCAATATTATTATCATCATTTAGTTTAATGCATTATAATATAAAAAGTGCAATTCTTAATATTCAACAATCTGAATTTTCTTTAAGAAATTTTGGAGTAATTTTCATTTAAATTTCGAATGTTATGAAAAAAATTATTTTTTATAAAAAAAGTCATTGAGTATTTTTCTTATGGTTTTGAAAATTTATTAAAAAATTTCATATTTTATGAGCGTGTTATTATTGGCATCCATAAAAATGTTTCCGGCTCCCAAGACTAAAGACCGTCATAAAAAGTTTGGTTCTCTGCTTCTTCACACCAGATATTATTTCAATCCAAGTAAATAGACATTCAAATATTTCAGAACAAAACCATTATTTTTTTATACTCCTTTACCAAATTCATCTCTTTTTAAAACACAATAAGAATTGTATAACGTATAAAAAAACGAAAAGTAAAATAATAAAAATTATTTTTTCGACCATATTTAGGATGTGAAATTTTAAATAAACACTTGATTATTTGAAAATGGTTTGTCAAATCAATTTGCATGCCTTTTGAAGCATTTGATTGATCGTTTTTATCCATATATTCAATATCAAATACTCTTCCATTTGAAATGAAGTGCATTCGCAATTTTATTATGGCTGGTATCCTCCACCAAACAACCAGAAAAACAAAAAATATACAAGGAAAAATGGCATAAATGTTGCATGTTAGTCATGAGATCATCAAACTCATCCTAAAATAATAACCAAAAAACCCTAAATAACAAATTTATGATTAATATGTATAAGAAAAATAGACTTTAAGAACTAAAAAGCAAACTAACCTTTTTGTGTTCATCAAAATTAAGATCATCCTCTAAATCTTCAGCAAGCTTCATCAATTAAACAAAAAGAGAGATTTTTTTGTTTTAGTGTTTGAAATTTTTGTTTTCTGAAGATGTTTGAGATGGTGTATGCGAGTTTTACTAACAAAGACGAAGATGCTACGGTTGTTTCAGGCTGAATGAGAAAACAAATTTTGATGGCTATAAGCACATGAAAAAAATTGATAAGTAATATAAATTTAATGGCAGCCGAAAGCATTTTCCTGGATACCAATAGTAGCACACTTTTATAAATTTATTCTGAACTTTTGTGAATATTTTTGAATAATTTCAATATTTTTTGACTTTTTAGTGTTGGATCACTTAGTAATACTTTAATTTCCTTAAGGAAAAACATGTACAAATGTTTTATATTTAAACTTTATGGTAAAAAGTTCGAAACTTTTTGTGAAAAAAGAGTTTTTTGGTAGAAAATGATTTCTTTTGGTTTTTTCCAATTTTCTGATTTTTCTTTTATAAAAAATAAAAGCTATAAATATTTAAAATGCTTCTTTAACATAATATGATATTATATTACATTACCCTGGGAAAGGTATATAACCCGATTGGGATTTTAGTTACAAAATTATGACTTTAGTCTTGTTCTTCTTTATATGTTAGATAACTATCAAGATGATAAATATGTGTTTCAGAATAAATGACTTAGATGAGAGAACATGATACCATGGATGCGATTTTGTTTGATAATGATAAGATTTATTCATTTTCCTTGCTTTAACTTAATCCATCAATATCATAATATCCGACACAATGCTTTTTATGTACTGACATTCTTTGTTAAGATTGCCATATGTTTTAAAAAAAAAAACTGGTCCTATCAATCTATCATATTAAATTTACTTTTATTTTCATAAATCTGCTCATTCTAAAAGTATTGATCTTTAATAGTTTGCCAAATGGCTAGGTTAGTCTGAGCGGATATATCAGCCCGTTGACTCGCTTACATTCAGACTTAGGCGGTGATTTTCTATGCTCCAACTATACTACTACTTGTGCTATGAGAATCTTTAAAATTCAAGTAAGTTCAAAAATAATGCAACCATGTAAGAATGTAACATTAAACCTGAACTTGCTTATATCTCTAATATAAATCTTTATGAAACTTGTGCATATGAGGGAAATTTACATGTGCTAACTGATGGAGCTTATTGCCTGTTTAGCCAAATTACCAAGGGATGCTTTTGTGAAGGCAAACGTCTACCCATTTGCCATAAAATGTTGTATGCATTTGTTATATTACTAAATAGTCTAACATACAATACTCTAACTTTACCGTCACTCTTTGGCCAATCTTTTTTTTCATTGCATATCCTTTCTGAAACTTGCAGCTCTTTGTTGTGGACACTAGTTGCATATGCAGTGTATTAAAATTATTATTCTTTTTGTAAGGATTGAGGAGAAGAGCTCGTTACTGAATTGAGTGAGACCATAATAACTATAATTTTTTATCTATTTGTAACGTCCGTCCGTCCTCATAGTCAATTTGCTGCCGCCAATGGTTTTTCTTGTAACTGATTTTGTAATAACTTTTATTTCTTCATGTAACTAGCCGCATGTATGCCTTGTTGTTGGACTTCAAACAAAAGTTAAATTATTGAATGAATTTGTAATTTTCGTTCATTATTGGATAATTGATGTACTGTGGCCTTTTCACTTGTATATGCTTTTATGACGTTCATGCAAATATTTAATTAAATTGCGTTTTATTTTTGGCTGTACTATGAATATTTCTTTTAAAGAATGCCAGCTCTACTGGGTTTCTAGTTAAATATAGAAAGCACAATTTTATATGTTGCCCACTAGGTCAAAAAATAAGTTGTTCCTGAGAATAATATTTGCCACCTCAGGGGGATCAATGGAAACTTTTCTTTCCTAATTTTTGTTATGATGAACAATTTAAGATGTGCTTACTCTTTTTAATGATAAATAAGTCGGAGTCTATGTTTAAGCTACACTTATGTGTTAGGAACTTCTAACTTTTTTTAAATTAGGTAGACATTGAATTTTGAATCCTGTGCTTTTTTCAGGATTTAAGTTTTAAATACGATAATGATAATACGTTGAATGTAGTTAATGGTCAAGCTCGGTATTCGTAGAAAATTAAAATTAGATCGACATAGGTTATATTATATTGAAAATGCAGGCCTAATTATTATAACTGAAGTTATTTTTCTATGAAATGGTTATTCAAATGCAAGTCTTTTATAAATAAATAATATAACATTCTTTCATGTTAGAGCAGGGCTGGTTTTCACCATTTAAAATGAAAGAATTTTAATTTTTTTCGTATTTGGATCGTAGTGAAACTATGAAATCCAATGAGTTTTACCAGATCCAGTCTAACTAATTTAAGTACAATACAGTTAAAAATTAGTTCGTGTGTTATTTATGAGTATATCATTATATATTCATGTGTGTTATTTATGAGTATATCATTATATATTCATGTGCGTATAATGTATATGTGCAACATAATAGTATGTATGTGTTTAATGTTTACTCATATAGATGTTGAAATTTACATCTATAATGTATTCATTAACTATTGACACACACACGTACCCTCCTGTTTTTGCGGGTAAATTTTAAATTTTTCTTTATATTAAATATAAAATAAACATTTTTTTTGAATATCTAACTATATTTTGACCAAGTCAATAAAATTTGAATTCAAATTCAATATCTAAAACAGGTAAACAGGCACAAGGAAGAAGTTGCAAAAAAATTTAGGCTCAGGGACAACAAGTTTGCTTTTTAGTTTGAAGGACACTTTTTAGTGTAAACTGAAAATGATAGTTACAACTATCATTCTGCGATTTACACTAAAAATGTCCTTCAGGCTAAAAAACAAACTTCTTGTCCGTGAAACTAAATTTTTCGCTAACTTTTTCCTTTAGCCTAAAAACCCCTACCTTTTAATTGTTACACACAAATACACACAAACACAACACACATTCAAAAAATTTGTTTATTGCCGAAAGAATCTTCTTTAATTCATTAACAATTTAAGATTGCATAACAAAATAAAGTATACATATTTATTAATGCAATATGATAAATAATACACACACATATTATGTATTTAATTCTTTTTTGCCATAACAATTTTTTTTAATTATGGAACCTATTTAATGCTAGCTCAGCATGAATTTGGAAATGCTATTTTTTGTTTAAAGTATAATGACTTCTTCACGCTGGCACAGAATTAGACGAGATTTTAGCCAATGAACTCGCATCATCATTACAAACGATATGGAACACTCAGATATTCCATATTTTAAATGTATGCCCATTGTTCTTCATAGTGACCAAAAATTTTATTCAGCACATAACATGTTGCATTCCATATCTGAACTTCGACTAAGCAGAAATCATGATATTTTTCGTTCAAATTACAATAATTTTTCCGTATTAATTCAAATTCAGATGATATTTTGACCAACGAACGCGCATCTAAATTATGGACAATACGAAACACTTGGATATTTCACATTTTGAACGTATGTTGTAGTTATCCATGCCGATTAACCGTTATACTTAACAAATAATATGCTATATCCTCATGTCTAAACTTTGACGAGGCAGAGATTGCTAATTTTTCATTAAAACTATAGTAACTTGTTCATACTAACTCGAAATTAGGCGAGACTTTAGCCATTAAACTCTCATCAGATTACGGACAATATGTAATGTTTGGATACTTCATCTTCTAAAAATACACACTAGCTCTCCATGGTAACTAACAGTTGATCTTTAGCAAATAACAGGCTGCATCCCATATGTAAATTTTGACTCAAAAAATATTGTGATGATTTATTCGTCTCAAAATCATTGGGCAGTCGCGCTAAAATTTACCCATAGCAATTTTAAATTTGAAACTTCAAAATTTTCAAATTTATATTTTTAACATTTTCATTACGTTAATTTGTAGTTTAAAAATGAATTCTAAGTTTGAATGTTTGGACATTTAAATTGTATATTATTTAAATTTTATATTTACATTTGAAATTTTAAAATTTGAAAATTTTCCTTTGACTTTGCATTAGAAAATTTAAAATTTTCAAATACAAAATATGTAAATTATAAATTTTGATTGAAAGTATAACTAAATTTGAAATTTTGATTTTGAAATTTTCGAAAATTTTGAAATTCAAAATGTAAATTTTAGAATTGGAATGGAACCATATATCTGACATTTTTTTGAATCAAATACATAATTTCTATGACACAAAATGTGGATCATCAACATAACACTTTTTAACATTTACTCTCTAATTTAGATTTATCTTCAAATACACACACAGACACTTATAGTTTTGTTTTCGTGTTTCAACCGTCGATCTTTACAACACTTGCATGTTTTTAGACAAGAAGCATCAAAGTTATTAAATACTGAAGAAGCATACATTGCAAAATGTGGGAATATTAGCAGATATGATTATGTGGACATTCAGTTAAATTTATAAGTATGTATAAAAATAAACAAGTAAAAAAATCACTTATTATGCACAATGCAATTTAAATATTTCATTTTACAAGTTCAACCTAATATCTACATAATGCATCACAACTGCTAGTGCTACCACGACGACCCACATTTCGAAAGGTTTAAATCAACAATAATCCACACATGTCCAACTTAAATAATCTGGAACGTAGATAATCAATGGGGTTAAATAAGAAAAAATAAGAAGAGAAGAAGAAAACAAAACACAGAATCTCACAGCGAAAACGATAAAGTATAATAATCAAATAACAATTCATGAAGTTGTTTACTATACATTTGATTATGATCTATACACATTTATCAAAGTTATATATATACACATCAAGGATAAGTGATCAACATACAGGATAGCATGAATAAGGAAGTAATAATAATAGTAATATATCAAAATCTTCGTCTTCGTCCTCCAGAAGATAATCTTCAATACGCTGGAAAAAACTCAGGACTGACCCGAGCATAAATAAAAGACAAAACACTCGAGTCAGGACTACAATACTCTTATATAAATCAAGTCAATTTCACAAATATGAGTGCAATAACTTAAGGATGTTACAGGATTTTCCATCTCCTAAGGATCCATTAAACTATTTATATGTAATAGTATACGCTATAATTGATAATGTCCATCGGTAAAATATCAAAATAGCATTAAGGCTTTACATTAATCCACCTTAACACATTTTACAGTTTTAAACCAAAATCGTAATGGGCTCATATAAGGATAAATATGACAAGGCACGTGAGGCAATGCCCAATATAGGATTCTACCAGTTTACCCTTTCTGGCTGGTCGTAACCCATCTGTGACCACGAAAATCGATCCAAACGAACAAAAGGTGCACCATCGAATATGAAATCACAATAGTAATACGAGGGATCAACGTCGCTAGAGGTAGCTAACCTCAATGGCCAGACATAGGCTTCTGTTTTTGTCATTTTAATTATGACACGAGTGTCAAGGCTATCCATCATCGTTCTCTTACTTCATTCCAGTAAATGTCGCCAATTCAAACACTACATTCTGGATATTATGCACCGCATACACGGTTGTCAAAGTAGTTCCAATATTGACAGAGAGTATGCCAATAAGAGGCCCCAGTCTCTTTAACAATAAAACGTCGTTTTACACACCATTTGGTTCTTTTATATTTCGAAAACAACGTGCTTGACTTAAAATATCATATTCATTTCAAAATCAAATCCATACCGAAATTTACTATATTCGCTTCAAAAATCTTATTTTACTTTAAATTCTCAATTCAGTTCGATAGATCGATTCCACTTCGAAAATTTGATTTTAATTACAATTTAGGTTATACTAAACTTTAACCCAATTCGTATATAAATCCAAGATTCAAATATAAACATTTCCATCCCTTTAACCAGTTTGAATTTTAGAAAATAGTTTATATAGTTTTGAAATAGTTAAATAGTTAGAATAGTTTTATAGAAAATAGTTTGAGTACAAAAAATGGTTTATATCGTAAATTTGTTTGGAAAATCAAAATAATTGGAATGTTTTGAAGAATATAGATTTTAACCCGTTTATACTAAAATAATCATTTAAAATAGTTTCAAAATCAAACCGGTTCACTTCCTAAATTTTCCAATTAAAATCACTTCCAATTTTCATTTAGATTTAATTGATTCAATTTCGATTTCAAGTCGAACTCATTTATCGACTCCAAATTAATTTAAATTCCAATTCCAAACTAATTTCACTTCCCAATTCCAAATTAATTTATATTTCTATTTCAAATTAATTTCAACTCCATTTCCTAATTTTAAACCATTTCGATTTGATCAATTCCGAGTCCATTACGGAAATATCGATTCAAACACTTAAAATCAAATTTATCATCAATATCCAATTAAAATCCAAATCTTTAAACATAATTAAATTCTGAGGTAAATTTCGAAATATATTTTTGTATCATTTTTACATAGCAATATTCAAAATTCAAATAAAAGTCTAATCTTTCAAAACAAATCAATTTTCGTAAATTCAAATCATATCTCGATTATAGCTTAAAATCTCAACCTCGATTAATTAAACAATTTCGTTTCAAATTTTAAATTTCAACATTCCGAGTTATGATTCGGAGATAATTTGATTTCCATAAATTCTGATTTTTATCCCTTTACAACAAATTATTTAAATAATTTCAAAACAAAAATTTAAAATCATTAAATTTAGCCAATCCGGTGTTTGTATATAATTCTCTATCCTATGGCCAAGTGAAACAATTATTTCAATTTAAGTTCCAGTGATGGGTATCATTTCAATCCAAAATAAATGCCATAGGTATATATATCATTTTAACCTATTTCTTAATTTAATCGAAGTAATTCAATTTATAGTTTTATATACTATAACCCCAATCTTTCAGATCCCTTTTACTACTTCCTCCCATGTTAATCTTGGTCGACCTCTACCTCTCTTTGAGCAATCAACGCGGCCTATAATTCCAACACGCACAGGTGCCTCGGGAGACCTTCGTTGAAGATGTCCAAACCATCTTAAGCGATGTTGAATTAGCTTCTCCTCAATTGGTGCTACTCCAAGTTTATCACATATATCATCATTTCTAATTCGGTCTCTTCTTGTATGACCGCAACTCCATCACAGCATACGCATCTCTGCTACGTTTATCTTTTGAACGTGTTGGCTTTTAGTAGGCCAACATTCTGCACCGTACAACATCACAGGCCTGATTGCCATTTTGTAGAACTTTCCTTTAAGCTTTTGTGGGACCTTCCTGTCACAGAGAATTCCAGATGTTTGTCGCCATCTTACCCATCTCGCCACTTCAAATATTATTAACATAGAAATTAACTAGTTGATAAACAAATAATAAAAAAAGCAACTTAACCTATCTCCTCCCAGTGAACTGTTCACGCGATCGACTTCGAGCACGCATACTTGAGCACGTGCCTAGATCCATGTTGCCGCCCTCATCTTCGCCTGCCTTGCGTCCACCACCAGCCAAACTCACGAACGAGAAACCCAAAATCTGTCACCGACAACCCAACAGCTCCTGCTCCTTTGCATGCTGCTTGGATCGCGTCGCCACCAGTCGCCATAGCCTCACCGGCAGCGCTTCCTCCCCTAGATCGCAAAATCGCGATCCCTTCTTCTTCCTGTCGTGATTTTTCCCGTTGTCCTTTTTCTTTTTTCTTTTCGTTCGATTGACAGTGTTTTTATTTAGAACCAGACCTCGTTTTGTTTTTTTCTTTGTTATTTCGGTTGAAGAAAAGGAGAAGGAAGTGTATAAGACACATATGAAAAGTTTGTTGAGGGAAAAATATATATTTTTAAATTTAGAAAATATCTAGCTTCGTACATCCGAATTCTTGAACTCCAAACAAAGCATGCCACCCGGCGTTTATAACGTTTTACCCTCATTCCAAACGCAATGGAACTAATCCCGAGGTCTAATTCGATGGTATGCAGAAGATAGTTTTTCAAAGTCGATTAATTTAATTAAATTTGAAATTAAATTTCTACGCGTTTCTAGCTCGCACGGCCAACCGACAAGTCCGATTGCTACAAAAATTGAAACCTTACAATAATTCACTATTACGGATCCGATGAAACTGGTTTCGTCGAAATCCGAGACAGTGTCCAAAATGGCTATTTTTACCCGTCAATTAATATATAAAATTGTCAAATTCTAATTATTCGCATTTAAATCCATTTTTAATGTTAACCATCCTCATTCATATTTATATAAAATTTGAATCAATCTCTGAAACCATTTTTAATCATATTAAATCCATAATTCAATTGTTCAAATAATCTCCTATATTAAATTTAAACAATTTAAATTATCCAATAAATTAATATTAATAAATCATTATATTTTTACCCATATTCATCCAATAATTTCATTATAATTAATAACTTACCAGATTCAAAAGTACAGGTCGTTACATACTCCTCCACTCAAATCTTTTCGTCCTCGAAAAGGCGTTAAAGTTCGGAATTTAACATACAATAAATTTACTCAAAATAATTAACTTATAAACATAAATATCTTATTTGTAAAAAAAATACTACACTTTTTCCACGCCATTCCGATATCGATTTTATGGAAAACTTAATTTATATATAAAACAAGTCATAAAATTTTAAAAACTTTAAAAGAAAATTCTAGCTCCCGGATTTACGTAAAATTTCGGCAAAGTCTCCTTTCCATGGCTCAATTGAATTTTTTTTACAATTCAATATATAACACAATATAACCAATATACATCTCATCTCAATGATGAGGCATCCCAAAAGGCAAAAATATAAAATCGCGGTATGTAATCCGAGATACGTACCTTATTATTAGTGTTATAAGCAAATTAGCTTATATTAAAGCGAGCGAAAGCAATGTACATGCAAGCAAGCTCCAAAAGCTAGCATACGCCATCCAAACCTACTAAACACTCAATAATAGATGATAATATGTATATAGAAGGGGAAATCAAAATATAACGCAATTAGACAACGACTATATAAACATATTCATGCAATAAAAGAAACATCCAGGTAACATAATATTATGGTATAGATATATAGGTATAGGCTCTGCAGTTTTACTTCTATTTCTAAGATATAGTAGTGTCCTATATGCATGGCAACATAAGTATATGTATTACTGTTGTGAAACTGGGAATACACAATACATTTTCTTTTCACAACAGAAGTTGTATCTTGTATTATTAATAGCATGTTATCCTATTATTTATTTTTGTACCAGGACAACATCTGTAGTTTAAATTAGTTCATACTTATTTCATTCTTCTTTCTCTCTTTCTTTTTCTATTTATTTCCTTTTATTTTCCCCTTTCTTTTCCCTTTACGAGACTTAATTATCCTTGCCCACGTTAAATATGTGGAACAGTTAACTGAATGTAGATTTCAATCCTACATTTTCCCTTATGCAATTCATTATATGTAATATATCATGAGCCACATTTTGTAAGTAGCATGCTGATGTTATGCTATCTTTGCATTTGAATGCAATAATTATATTTGAGTGAGCACATATTTTCTTTTAAATCCTTTTATACTTTATTGCCATTGTATTCTAATTTATGGCTATACAGTTTCCATATATACACTGAAACTACTAAGGTTTGTAACCAATATTGCCTGCCTTATTGATTATAAACTATCAGTAGAATACGAAATAAAGGCAGAATATGAAATTAAGATAAGTACTTTAGAATAGTGCATGTCCATAACTAGAGCCTATATAGTATAATCAATATTGCCTGCATTTATTGCACGGTATAATCTCATAAACAATTATATCCTAAGTGCCAAAATATAACAATGAATATTCTATCCTTGTATATAACTATTCCTACTCTATATTACAGTCAACTTTGGAATTAGCTGATGCTCTTTTTTTCAACAGATCAAGTTCTTTGTGCATGAAAATGTTTCGATAATGAATTCAATTATATTCCAAAGTAATTTATAAATTACAGCATTCTCTTTCGTGGATAATTATTTTAGAAGTGGAAACACAGTTTCAAAGACACTCATCTAAGAAAGGAATAATATGTACCATCTGCAGCACTCAAGAATGCGAAATTTACTTGGCAGATTAATGTACGCTCCTCAACTGCTCCTTACCCAAAACAATAACGGCCTGATTTTTCGACACCCGAAAATCGACATCAATACATCCACTGTACCAAATGCCGAACAATCGAATGCGGGAAAACCGAACCATTAGGGGTAAAGAAGAAAGAGGTAGAAGAAGAAACAGAAACATCATCAGAATCTCACAAACGCAACAGAACATCCTCGGCGATTCAGGATGATATACTTACTGCTGGACCTCCTCGGCGATTAATGTACACTCCTCAACCCCTTTCATAGATGATATACTTGATGTTGAACCTCCTCGGCGATTCAGGATGCCGACTTTACCCGTCTATGAAGGGAATTCAGATCCCAATCAACATATCATGAAATATGAATGGTCAATGAGTGTTGCACGAGCCGACGACGCAGTAAAATGCCGAAGCTTCTCGATTTCCTTAGAGGGCATCGCTACTATGTGGTTCACCCGATTGCCACCTCGATCCATCTCTTCCTTTGACCAGTTGGCTACTAAATTTGTTGAGCAATTCTGCATGCACGTCGCAAGGCCAAAAGATGTCAACACTCTATCTAGTGTCACCTAAGCTCCTGGAGAGACCCTCAGATGCTACTTAGAGAGACTCCATCCTACGTGTGAGGAGATCAGCAGTCCACATGATAACTCCACTCTTATGGCTTTGACTAAGAGGATTGACCCCGATTCTGAATTCGGCAACTGGTTGGTCGAAAAACCACTTGCATCGTTGGACCGTTTCTATGCCAAGGCGGCTCAATTCCTAAGAAGGGAAGACGCGAAACATTTTAGGAAGCGAGATGATGCAGGGCCGAGCAGGGAAGGGATCCAAAGCAATGTTGCGGTCAAATAGTCCGGTGAAAGCTCCGGAAAAGTTCAGTTAAATATTCAGAACAAACAAACACAGCCAAGGGAGGACGTAAATCAAAATAGAAAGCGAGATCAGAATCGTGGCCCGCAGTGCAAAAATCCTAGGTTTGATAACTGCACTCCTTTGAATACATCACTGGAGAATGTGTATTTACAAACCTGTAATACCATTCAGTATAAAAAACCTACACCAAAACCGTCTTCAGAAAGGCAAATCTAGACGGAAAATTTTTGTAGGTTTCACAAAAACTACGGCCACAATACAAATGAATGTCGTCATTTGCAAGATCTCGTGGAAAAGTTGATTAGAGAAAGGAAGCTGGAACAGTTTGTACTGGCACCGCATTCTGGAGAGGCGAGCCCATCAAATCAGAATGATGCGGCCAATCGAGCGAGATAGGAGGAACCCGCCCGTACTGGCGGAAGATTAGTGATAAACGCTGTTAGTGGCGGTCCACTTTGTCGAGAGCTTGGAACGACGAGGATATTCATCGTTGTTACACATGACATGCTTTATTTATTTAGTCTATAAATCCTATGCAATTTGTTCCTGCAATTTGAAATTCGAGTTTGTAATAAGGCACTGACTTTGCCATACTTTTTCATTTCAGTAATAAATTGCCCTCTCTTCGAGCTAGAGCTGTGATTCACCGAATGCGACATTCAACTACCAAGACGCACGAAGAGCTAAGTTCTATCATACGATGGAATTTATTCAAATAGAGAGTGACTGTGATACGACCGGCCACTCACTAAGTGAAATCCAAGCTCGGGGGCAAGCCATCACACTAAAGACTAGATTAGACCAACATACGACAGTCCTTTGACTAACTCCGAGTTCCCAGAATGCATATTGGAGTACAAACTTATAAATACGGTTTCGAAAAGGGTGGATCTGTCCACCTAACGACTTCAACCATATCCTAAACGAGTTCGAGGAGGATGGATCCGTCCATCTAACGACCTCGCTTGTCGACTCAGGGTGGATGTGAATTGACCATCCGTGATCCTAATAATTCTGCCGTTCCCAGAGTGCGAACGCAATCCAAATGCCCAAAAAAACGTGATTGACCGTTTGTCGGCCAACTTCAAACTCCCAGAGTGCGAGTTGGAGTATAAAACCCATAAATGCGATTCCGGAGAGGGTGGACCCGTCCACCAAACGACTTCGACTGTATCCTAACCAAGTTCGAGGCGGATGGATCTGTCCATCTAACGACCTCACTTGTTAACTCGGAAGGGATGTGATCCGACCATCCACGATCCCCGTGGATTCATCGTTCCCAGAGTGCGAACAAACTCTTAAAAAGCGTAAACAGATGTGACTGACCATCTGTCGACCAACTCCAAATTCCCAGAGCGTGAATTAGAGTATAAACATCAACTCTAGGTTCCCAGAGTGCGAACCGGAGTATGAACACTAACTCCAAATTCACATAGCGTGAATTGGAGTATAAACATCAACTCTAGGTTCTCAGAGTGCGAACCAGATTATCGATCGCAAATAATCCTAAGTCCTCAGAGTGTGGACAGAGTATGAATGTAACTCGAGTGTGAACTACCACTCAAAAACTAACTTATGTCCCCAAAGCGTGGACATGCACTTAAAACTTCAATATGCGTGATTGACCGTCGAAATGCAAATGCTGATCCCCGGAGTGTGGATATGACTATTTATGAATAAGTGGGTATGATTCGATCACTCGACCCTCATATATTTCAGCGTCGATTCGACAATGCTAAACTCGCAGGAATAGAGATAATTTGCGGTCGCTAGTCGATCTCTACAACTTATCCCCGGGATTAGGGGTAGAGGTTAAGTGTTAATCACTGATCGAAGCAATACAACGTCCAAGTCCAACTCAATCTCCAGTTACGACTTGTCTTCATGATTTTCAGACTTGGCGGATAAAACAAACTCAACTTAAGAGTTGAAACTCCACAAATGCACTAAACTGAAATTCAAATGCTGCAACACTTAAGCATAAAAGATAGAAATAACAGTTGATGCAAGAAAGCAAAATTTCATTTCAACTGATTATGAATGAAGATTCATATACAAGTTTATTCCAAAAAATTCCTACTAGCAAAGGCCAGACCCGCATCTATACACGGCCTATGAAAGAAAAACGAAAAACGTGATCCTAACTGCCAAAAAATATGCCTAAGAAGCCTATCTATTCCTTCTTATTCCTTGGCTTCTTCTTCAGCATAGAACCGCCGGAGCCACTGACGGTCTTTTGCTTCGAGCCTTTACCCTTCGGTGGATCATCTCCAGACAAAGGCATAATATCGACATCTTCCTCCGAGCTTGAGTCTGGAGGAATGCTCTCTGCGGGAGGAGTCGGAGGAACCAGATCTACAACCGGGGGCGGAATGGACATGCTAGTGTCGACAAATGTACCCCCGGGGGATATCATTCTAAGTGGAGTTGGGCCGAGCCCTGCCATTCCACTACCTGAATTGCCGCCATGTGCCGCTGCCTCCAACTCAGCGTTGATTTTAGCCAATATCTCTTCTTCGCTAGCAGAGCTGGCTTCGCTGTGGACAGCAGTGGTCTGTGTTGAGGCGCCAAAAGCGGGCGCGAATCCACTGATGATAAATGGTAAGTCTGCGAAGGGGTCGTTTTGCCGGCCCAGAAGCTCGTTTATCATCCGCTCGTCAAAGGGAAACGAGCTACCTTGCGTCACTTCAATGGGCACGGTTGTTGTCGTGGTGGTTGCTTCGGTGATGATAGCCTCCTGCACTTGATGTGATTCCTGAATTGCAGAAGGCACTGTCGATATAGATTCAATCACTGAACAAAGGAAAAAGAGAAGTTGTTAGCAAATGCTTCGAAACAAGTTCTTCATTTCGAACACCTATGAGATTTGTTCAAAGTACCTTCCTTAGTTTGGCTTGCAGTTGGCTGAACAACTTCAGAAGTGTGCTCCTTTATAGGGGATAAACGCGACTGTTCAGGGTCGTAGGCCGGGACAGGCTGGGGTTCAACCACAGAAGTAGGCTCAGATCAAGATGGGGCAGTAATCTTGGGACTGGTGGCATGATGCTCGACGCCTGAGCTTCCCCCGACCTCCTGGAGCCGAGTGCCAAGCTTCTCTTTGGCATGTGATATCACGAAGTTATGGAGAACTTTCTTTTCATCGTCGTTCAATATGCGGTTCTCCAGCTCGAACTCATCAAACGCTCCACCCTGATGCACTGCCTTTTCTTCCTCAACTAATAAGCTCCAAGCATTGTAGAGATGTGTTGGGTAGTCCTCGAACCAAGCCAAGTTTCTGTGCCTCAACACATTGGCATTGTAAGTGACAAGAAGCTCTTCTATCGGTCTCCAGTCTGGTCTCCGCCAGCCGAACCTTCTCTTCAACCTCAGTTTCAACCAAGCGGGCCTTTTCCATAGCCGCATCCCTTTCTTTCTGAAGCACCATCGTCTGATCGCATTCTTCTTGCGTAGAAATGTTAGCAGCGTCTTTTTCTTTAATTATCTCAGAGAATTTAGACTTAAGCTCATTAAGCTCCTTGAGAGCTGCGTCGCGCTCATCGGAGACGGTGGTGTTTCTGTGGCCCATGTCTTCCATCATGGCATAGTATTCCCGCTTCATCCTATCCATGGCCGAGTGGGCATCATCGGCCTTCTTAAGAGCTTCTATCTCAGATTTTCAAGAAGACTCAGCCTCAGCGTTGAGCACTTGAATGATTCGGTCTTTTTGGTCAAGCTCCCTCTCCAGCTTTTCAATTGTGGCAGCCCGGTCAAAAGCCTCTATCTTCGACCACTCCTTATACTGGAAGAAGATGTCAGCAACATAGTCGTGAATAGTGTTCTCGGCTGATGCCGGAATTCTCTTCAAGTGCGGGGGGAAGATGTATCCATCAAAACAAATATTGGGAAAATCCTTTTTGTTAAATATAGGGTGTAATTGTTTCCTTTTATTAACTTTCCTATTATAAACTACTTTCCTATTATAAACTTTCCTGATTTAACTATTTGGTGTGATATATAAACACCTCTTCTTGTATATCAATAAGATGTGATAAATAAATAAAATAAGTTGCTTTTGCTTTCTCCTCTATGTCTGTTCTTACAAATTATATTTGATACCAAACCAATTAGCATGGTATCAGAGCTAGGTTAGAATAGTCTTCTTCCCCGCAATTCCCCAAATTTCAAAAAATCTCAATCCTAATCATGCCCTAATTTTCCTGAAACCGTAATTTGTCCAAACAGTCATACTCAACGATGATGCGCGATCCCTTTTCCCAGTTTCCAGTCCATCGCATCGTCTTCCCCTCTACTGCCTCCTCTCCTTACAATTTTCCGCCTTCACCCGCTCCCCCTCCACTAAATCTAGTTCCTCCTCCTCCTCCACTTCTTCTTCTACTACTACTCACAATCTTAGATTCGCCTCCGCCTTGATCCCTGCCGTCGCCTTCCTCCTCGACCTTGGAGGAACTCCAGTCATCTCTATTATTACAGTTGGTCTTCTAATCTCCTACATTCTCGACTCCCTCCGTTTAAAAGTTGCTTCTTTTCTGGCTATTTGGTTCTCCCTCATCTTCTCCCAGTTAGCCTTCTTCTTCACTGCGAAGATTTCATTGCATTCTGGCCCTTTGATGTGTTTGGCGATTTTATTGTGTGTGGAGACGACCTTATTGATTGGATTATGGTTCTCGTTACAGTTTAAATGGATTCAAGTTGAGAAACCCAGCATGGTTAGGAGCCTGGAGAGAGTTTTGTTTACTTGCTTGCCAGTTTCTATGCCCGTGCTCTACACGTGGGCAGTGGTAGCTGGCTTGGGGATGGATAATGATGCATATTACATGATGGTATTCTGTTGTATTTTATATTAGGTTTTTCAATTCCAAGGAAGTCAGGGTTTACAGGTTCAAAGGAAGGTTAAGGATTGAATGAGGATTGGATACTTAGCCCGCTTGAGAGTTGTATGTGTTATTTATGCCCGTCTTGTTGAGAATTCCATCACATCATTCTGTGGTTTTCAAGTCAGTTGTTTCTTTCTGTGATCTTTTGCTGTTGTTTTTTGTGCCATTTTTGTTTCAGTTGTACGCATCAACTAAGGGTGCTTTGGGGTGGGTTACTAAAGATAGTTATCAAGTGCACCGAATTAGGGTTGTAAACGGTGTAGTTGCTTTGGTTGTGGTTGTAATTTGTCTTGAGGTTAGGGTTGTGTTTCATTCATTTGGAAGATATGTGCAAGTGCCACCTCCATCATTCTACTAAAGATCATTCTCCATCATTCTGCCAAATTCTCAATAGGAAATCATTTGGATATTGGCTTATAAAAATCTGTACAAAGATATTGCCATGGTGCAGGACTGGATGTAGGAGGATTCCGAACCAGTAAAAAATCCGGTGTGTTCTTTCCTTTTACTTGCTTTACTTTACTATTTGCATTTGTTATATGTTCTGTGATCATTCTGTGTAAGAATTCTGTTTAGATTTGTGTTGAAAGTTTTAATTTAGTCATATAGTTCATATATTCTTTAAAACACTATTCACCCCCCCCCCCCTTTAGTGTTATTTCTGCCTTAAGGTCCTTAATCCGCATCCCCAACAATTGGTATCAGAGCATTGGTTTTCATTGTTTTCATAATCTGAAATTTTGAAAAGTTTTAATGGCACAACACACTAGTAATGTCACTCCTGTCACTACTACTTCTGTCAACACAAGCACTAACACTAGTTCATTTATAGAAGGTCAATCTACTATCAGATCACCACTTTTTAATGGCAGTAATTATGCATATTGGGCATGTAGGATGAAAATTTATTTACAATCCATAAGTTTAGATACTTGGAATATGACACAAATTGAATATGTTGAACCAACTACAAATTTTGCCCAGTGGACTACTGAGCAAAAGACAGTTGCATAAAACAATTCTAAGGCTATGAATATACTATTTTGTTCACTAGATAGGAATGAGTTTAATAGAGTCTCTGTTTGTAAGTCTGCATTTGAAATCTGGAAAACTTTGCAAGTAACTCATGAAGGAACAAGCAAAGTTAAACAGACTAAAATTTCCATATTAACTAACCAGTCTCAATTGTTTAAAATGCATGAAAATGAGTCTATTTCCGACATGTATTTTCGATTTCAAGACATTGTACACTCATTGATTGCTTTAGGAAAGGGTTTCTCAGAAGAAGATCAAGTCATAAAAATACTCAATTCACTCACTCCAGAATGGGATCAAAAGACACTTACTATTGAAGAGGCAAATGATGTTAGTCAAATGAAGATCGAAGAGTTAATCGGTAATCTAATGTCTTATGAAGTTCAACTACAAGGGAGAAAAGAATCTAAGGCAACGGAAAAGAAATCGATCGCATTCAAAGCAACAACTGGAGATTCAGAACAAGAGAGTGATGAAGAAATCGCTTTCATGACCAGAAATTTCAGGAAATTTCTGAAGTATAGAAAGATGAATAACTTTAAAAGAAATGATCAAAGAAATTCCAGAAATACTTCGGAGAACTACATCAACAACAATAATGGTGATAGATGTTATAACTGCAACAAAACAGGGCACTACAAGATGGATTGTCCATATCCAGACAAATAGACATTTCAACCAAACAATGAGCAACCAAAGAAAAGAAAGAAGGCATATGCAGCAACTCTTGACGATTCAGATTCATCCAGTGATGACGAGAAGAAAACTGATAATTCAAATCTGTGCTTCACGGCTATTCTCGAATCAGAAGACGGTCGGAGTTTGGATCTAAAAATAGGTACACATTTATTTTAATTTTATTGGATGCTTGCTTGCTTTGATTTTGTTTGCAATTTCTTGAATTTTTAAATTCAAAATCACCCTTTGAAATTTGAATTTTTAAATTCAAAATAATATTATCTTAATAATATTTTAAATATTAAAATATTTTAATATTATTATATTTAATATTATTACTGGAATTAAATATAGATATAGAATATAGATTAGTTTTCTTAGGATTTTAGGAATTTATTAGATTTTAGAAATAGACGCCTCCTTTCAAATTCAACAGGCACATGTCGACATGCCATGATACCCCATGTCGACATGCCTCTCAGTAATTTGATTTCAAAATTTGAATTCAAACTTTTGAATTTCCCTCCACCTTTTCACTTACTTCAAAATTCTAAAAAGATACCTCTTGACCAGAGAAAATGACTTTAGAGAATCTATTTAATATACTTCTCTTATCATCTCTTTTCACTTTATTCTCATAATTCAAACCTTCTTCATTATCTTCTACTCCTCTCAAACACTCATCAATGGCTTCCTCAAGTAACCCATCAACTATGAGGCTGCCCATATCCATCAAAAATGATCTTTTCAATGACCCGGAGGCTATCAAAGCTTACATAAGCTATGTAAACTATGGTAAAGTCAATACGGGAAAATTTGCCATTTTTGATGATTTTTCTTCTTATGAAATCGATCAACTTTTTGAAGAAAACTCCATTCTTAGCTTGATTGATAACAAGCAAAATGATTTCGTTTGTTATCCAAACCTTGTCAAAATGTTTTATGCAAACCTAAATCGTGGATTTTATAATGGAAATGAAGATCAAATTTGGAGTAGTGTTAAAGGAACACTTATTGTTTTGGATTCCGATATTTTGGGTACTATTTTGGGTTGCAAATCTACCGGTATGAATCTCTCGGAATTTCAAATCAATGAAACCGATCGAGAGACTTTTCATCACATTTTTGAAAGCGATAACCACATGGATTTTAAGAAACGCTTTTTCCGCCCAAAAGCAAGAATTGTCAACATTCTTATTCAACACACAATTATTCCTAGGTCGGGAAACTACAATAATCCCACCTCAAAAGTGTGTAAAGCTCTTTTTTGCTATTTTTGGAAAATATGATATTAATTGGGCACAAACTATTTTGGATGAGTTAAGACCCAAAAATTTTAATATGGGAGAAAACACTCTTTATCATGGAATTTACCTTACTCGGATTTTCAATTATTTTGGTGTGGATGTTAAAAAGGAAGAGTTTGTAAGTAGAAAAGTGTTCAATCATGGGAATATTTCTCTTATGAAAATCCCACTTATGTTTCAACCATATGAAACACTTGCCAAAAAGGAAGAGAGACTTGCTCATGAAGAGATGGAAGAAGAGGAAGAAGAAGAGGAAGAAGAAGGGGAAGGAATGGAAATTGAAGAAGAAGAAGAGGAAAATGAAGATACCTCTTTGGAACGTATAGAATATCCACATACACCCGCCAATCCATCCAACAAAACCTTACTCAAGAATCAAAAGATACTTGCTCAAAACCAAAAGATTCTTAAGAGATCTATTAGCAAGAAAATGGATAAAATCTCCACCAAGATCGACAAGCTCTTTGGGAAGATAGGCAGGAAACTTGGCTTGTCTTCATCATCATCTTCATCAAACTAATCCTAGCCATTATCTCTCTAGCTATCGTTTATCTATCTTTGTATTTTCTACTTTTTTAGTTAAGATTATGTAATGTTAACTAATATAAGTAATGCTATCTTATTCTCTGTTTTCCAGCTTTATATATCTCTGATAGTTATTTATTTTAAGTTTATATAGGTCCACTAGTATAAAAATAAACTTAAAAAAAAATAACTCAACTTGGTCATTCTGTCTAGACCATGTCGACGTGCCCCATCCCCCCATGTCGACATATAACAGTCAGAAAGTAGTTACAATTTCTAACTTCAAATTCTTGTAACTACCAAGTGACAATTCATTTTGAACGGCCAATAACTCCTATAAATACTTATTTTTTCCAGAAAAACTTCTCAACCTCCATTTCTATTCATCTCATCTCATACTTCAACTTATTTCTTAAATTATGGCTTCTCCAATTAAGAATTTAAGTGAAAATCTTGAAGAAACTCTTACTTCTTTCAAGAATATTCTTTCTTTTATACTTAGAAATCAAAGGCACTTAGAATTAAGCCAAATGCAGATGATCAAAGAGCAAGAGAAACACTTCGACGCACTTCGTTGGATGATCTCAAGCCTTAGCAAAGACGAACCCGAAGCAAATCCACCAGTCACTCTCGACAAAGATAATTGGGATGTTATCAAAACTGATCCTATCTTTGGAGAAAATGGATGGGTGGAAGTCCCAAGGAATGTCTAATCATTATGTATGTTTGTTTGTTTGTTTGATTTGATTTGATTTAGATTTGATTAGGATTTGATTGGATTGTTTACTTAAGTTTGATTTGGATCTGGTTTGTATATAACTTCATATACTATACATGATTGGTTTGCTATGTATGATATTGATTTGATTGTCAAGTTACACTTATATATATGCACACACGCTTGATCACTTACACGTTCACTTTACACTTTTATTCTATATGTACTTTAGAACAGGTAAATCTTTTATTCCTTTTTGTTGATGACAAAGGGGGAGAAAGTTATAAAAATATGTGCTTGGTGTAAGGGGGAGTCATGGAATAAAGGGAAGTTGTAGTTTTAAGGAGAAGTCACAGAGTTATGGAGAGTTATGTTATGGTAAGAATATTTTATAAATAAAGGTTGTCATCATCAAAAAGGGGGAGATTGTTAGGAACTGAGTTGATGATGTTTTGATGACAACAACCTTATATAGTTATTATACTTTACATTATAAAATATATACTAACATTTCTATATAGATAGATATATATATATATATAGAAAGTATATGCAGGTATTATCGAAGACTGATCAGTATAAAGACTCAAGCATCAAGATGAAGATTAGAGATTCAAGATTCAAGACTCTAGAGAATCAAGATTTCAAGATCTCAAGATAAGTGTCTAGTATTTTGTTAAAACTTCATAATAGCACTCTCATCTTTCTTCCAATTTTCTTTTGGGATGGAACCCAATTTCTATCGAAACCAGTGGCTTACAAACCCACGACAAGTAGCTTACAAACCTACGACAAGTGGCTTACAAACCCACGAAAATCAAAATCATTTAAACTACTTTGTATAAG
Organism: Allium cepa; assembly: GCA_030765085.1. Lineage (NCBI taxonomy): Eukaryota > Viridiplantae > Streptophyta > Magnoliopsida > Asparagales > Amaryllidaceae > Allium > Allium cepa. The sequence continues at coordinate 800,078,460 of CM060939.1, forward strand.
TTCTCGAGTCCTATGGAGGAGCTCTGTAGGAAGGTTCTTGCAATTTCAGTTTGAATAGATTTTTCAAAATGTTTTTAAATCTGTTTTTCAAAATGTTTTAGCTTTCAAAAATGTTTTCAAATTTTGTTTTAGCCTTGAAATATTCCTCCATTATGATTTTAAAATTTTCTATTTTTAAAACATCAAAACTTATTCTGATTTTAATATTACTTATATAATTGACGGTCTATATCAATTATATATATATATATATATATATATAAAATAATGTTTTCTATTCATTCTCTATCTCAAAATATTGTTTAAACACTTTATTTTGCTTCAGAGAAGTTTCAACTTGTTTTAAATTCAAATGCTTTTACAAAACAACATCTCTACAATTTTGAACTAAGGGATGTCGACATATGGGGATACCCCATGTCGACATGGTGACAGTTGGATTCAAAATTCAAATTTCAAAAGAAGTATCCATTCGTTCAAAAACCTTTCGCCAATGGTTATGACTGTTGTGCATCTATATAAAGGCTTCCAAAACGAATTTTTTAATAACTAATTTTATTTTTTTCTTCACTCTTTCTTCTCCACCATTCCATATCCATAAAACTTCATATTTTCAAGATCGTGCCATCATTCTGCCAAATTCTCAATAGGAAATCATTTAGATACTCTCTCTATTTGATTCTCCATCATTCTACTAAAGATCAAAGTGCTATTCAGAGTTATAGGATTAATTTGTATTCAAAAAGTCCATAGAGTCTATCCATTCAAAAGGATTGTTATTAAGAAGTATAAGGGTGATCTTGTGTCCCGTAAATCAAGAGAGTTTACCCCAGACTCGGAGATAGGAGGGTTCCTCAAGGCCTTAGAAATTGAGGGTTGTAATTTGGATATTGGCTTATAAAAATCTATACAAGGATATTGCCTTGGTGCAGGACTGGATGTAGGAGGATTCCGAACCAGTATAAAATCCGGTGTGTTCTTTCCTTTTACTTGCTTTACTTTACTATTTGCATTTGTTATATGTTCTGTGATCATTCTGTGTTAGAATTCTGTTTAGATTTGTGTTGAAAGTTTTAATTTAGTCATATAGTTCATATATTCTTTAAAACACTATTCACCTCCCCCCCCCCTCTAGTGTTATTTCTGCCTTAAGGTCCTTAATCCGCATCCCCAACATATTTAGGATATTAGTTTGAATCCTACCAACTTCAAAATTAAGAGGAAGTAGATTTAAATTTCGTGTTCAACTTGCCCCTCTCATAAAATTCGATTTTCAGAAAATTCGTATTCAACCAGTAACTTGCCCATCTCGTGGATTTGGTTTCTCAGAAAATTTAGGTTGTGGATTCTCAGAAAATTCGTGTAACAACAAGGTATTTTCAACCATTCGCATCCATTATAAGTGCATAGGTAGACACTCATGCCGGGATTGAATTGCTCAAAATACCGCGTTGTAAATAAAATTTTGGCAAACCTCAGAATATACAGTAAATAAAAATCACAGATCACAGACATAGACACAGAGTATATAAAAAATGCAGCGGAAGAAAAAGAGATAGTAGTTCATGAAGCTACTATATAAAATATAAGATACATCAGAGTTAAATAAGATACAACAGAAGAGTAACAGGATACATCAGGTACAAATCAGATACATCACCGAACCACTGGATACTGAAACAAAATAGATGGCTGGATCTTCAAGGAAAGCTCCAATGCCGAAGGTGAATCTTGAATGCTAACTCAATCAATCTGACTCGACTGTAAAGCAAAACACAAAACACTCGAGTCAGGACATAAATACTTATAAACTGTAAATCAACTCAAGTGAACAGTAACAAAATGCATCAGTAACTTAAAGGATGCTTGGGACCGTCCATCCTCTAAGGATCCGTTAAATTATTTACTATGTAGTAATATACGCTATATACGGTAGTGTCTAATCAGTAAAGTATAATCATATAGAAAATAGCGTTAAGGGGATGGTGAACCTTAACGCGGTTGGATCTTTAAAACCAAAATCGTAGTGGGCTCGATATAAGGATATGACATGGCACGCGAGGCAATGCCAGGGTGGATACACCGTTTGCACTCCCGGACCGGTGGTGACGGCAAGCCAGCAGCTTCCGTCCACCTCGAACAATACCCCTGAATCAAAATGGCGCCACCGAATCGAATCACAACAGTAATAGAATGGTTTCCGATGGAGCATGCTCGATGAAAGGGTGCGACCCTTTGTGTAGCCCGGTATAGCTCCTGTTTTAGTCATATATGCCAACTCACGGGAGTTGGGTCCACGTAATATACCTCGAGAACGTCGCCACCATCCTACTTCATTCTGGAATCTCCACCGCGTACACAGTTGTTAAAGTGGTTTTCGGTATTGGCCGGCTATAAGACAATATCTGATCCCGGTCTCTTTAACAACCAATCGTTATTATAACCCGTAGTTATAACTTTAAAACAATATTTTATACTTCAAAATAAAATATCTTTTTCAATCCAAATCTTTATCAAAATAAAGATTAAATCATTTCCAAAACCATTTCAATATCATCGTAAAATATCTTTCAATTCAAATATTTATTAAAATAAATATCAAGTCATTTCTAATCATTCCAATATATTAAATTTTCATACCCTTCAACACTACCTTTCAAATCATTTTAATATATCAAAATATCGTATCTTTTCAAAACTTCATTCATTTCAAAACAGTTTATATTCCAAAAATTCTTTTTTTATCATTTCAATGAAGTTATTATGTTTAATAATTAAATTATTAAATTTCCAAAAATTTCAACTTCCAAAGTTTATTTATTCACTTAAATTTATCAAAACCGTGAAAATTCACTTTTCGCATCATTTAGAAAACTTCTACGGAAAGTTACATTCAAAACAGTTCAATTTAACAAAAGACAACATTTTAAAATGTTGTAATATGGTTTACTTAAATTTCAAATAAACTTACTTAAATTCAAAAATTATAGCACTTACAAAAATTGCTATAATAGCTTTTAATTCAATAGCTTTTTAGTTCATTATCATCAACTACAGTATTCACAAATGTTGTAATATCATTTACATTGTAATTAAAAGGATTTCAAAAATGCAGTCAATTAACTTCAAATATTCAATAAAATTTCTCAACCAATTATATTTTATTTAAAACATTTTTAACTTACAAAATCATACATTTTTTTTTTATAAACATCATTTAGTTTTTCTCAAGTTCATGATTTTATAAAGTTAAATTTCCATTCAAAAATCAAGATTTAATAATAATCCACTTATTAAAATGCAATGTTCAATTTTAAAATCCATTACATTAAATTTCAACTTAACACTTAAGTTCAAATTCTCAAATATAACTTAGTTTTATTTTTATTTTCTTAACTAAAAGTTCACTTTTACGTCAATTTCATAAATTTCCAATTTTAGTTATATTTCAAAATTTCAACTTACGATATGCATTCATTTCACATTTCAACTTTATTAAAAATCATTAATATGATATAAAAATCACTTTAAATTCATTTCAATTCAAATTATCATAAATTTATCATAATTTCATATTCAATTAAATTTCCAATTAAAATTAAATCAAAATATCCAAAATAACTTACGTTCAAAATTTCTAACTTTTTCATTAATTCATGTCACTTACAATTATTCAGAAAATCAATAATATTTTACAAAAATCCTTTTTTTTATTAAATTAAAAATCAAAATATTCTAATAATTAAATTTCTAAAATATTTAAAAATTTTAGAAAAACATATTTTAACTACGGGCCTGTATATAATTTTCTACGCTAGGTAAAGTGATACGGGTAATATATCATTTCAACCCATAATTTACAAAGAAAATCCGGGTTTTATCATTTCAAACCCGCAATCCCAAGTAAAAATGAATAATTTAAAACCATTCAGGCCTATCATTTCAGCCCATAACATTTTTTTCTAACAAGGAACTTGCAGTGTGATCATATACAGAAATAATATAAACAAGGTCAATATCACAATATACAGTCATATATGAGATGTCAGGTGAAAATTAACAGTTTTAACATGGTAATAACATAGCATAGCATATCATATGATCATCATTAACTTGCATAAACATTTTTTATTACTAAACACTTGTCATCAATTCACTTTTCATAAGTATAAATGTCAGAGTGAGAAAGACTCACCTTTTTCAAAGCTAGAGACCAAAACAACATACAAGCACGACTCCAAAGGCACGACAAGCACAATTGCACGATTTTTTATTTGAGTTGAAAGATAGCCAAGATATGATTTTGTATCAACAACCCAAAACAAACAAACAAGACAATTTATAAACATTCAACATAAAATAACATTGAAACAATTTTGAAATACAAAGCAAAATGAACAAGATAGATTGGACCTTGCTTCAACCACTTCAATGCTTGGCCTAAGGGACACTTATGCTTGGCTATGATGATGCTTTGGCTCAGGTATGACATCATATAGGTCAGGTTTAACATCATATAGGCAAGGCAACAAGTGGAGATGAAGGTGTAGTGGTGCAACATAAAGCATATATAGGGTCAAGGTTAAATAAGTTGAGTTTTTGTGACATTCTTGGCTCGGCCATGGGCATGTGGTGGCTTGGCCATGCTTGTACAGGTCTGGACAGTAGCTGGAGCAGCGGCCAAAGGTGGTGGAGTGGCTGGTGGTGGTGTCTAAGGGGTGGCCAAAGCAAGATATGGAGGGTAGGTGATGATATGGTGGTCTAGGCAATGTTTTAAGGAGTTTTGTGGAAGTTCTGTGGTGCTAGCTTCAATGGATGGGCACGGCTTGGTCATGGTCTGATTTTCAGAGGGTGGTGGGTGATGTGGCAGAGGGTGGAGGTCAGGTCAGAGGTGGTGGAGATGGCTATGGTGGTGGTTAAGGTGGTGGTTGAAGGAGATGAGGCAAAGGTGGTCAAACTAGCATTGCTCAAGGGCATTGTTGCATTTTTTTGGAGTTTTGGCACCATGGTGGGCTCGGCCTTGGTCAAGACCAGAGGGGTAGCTGGTGATGATGGCAGGGAAGAGGTGTAGGAGGTGGTGGCTGTGGCTATGGAGGAGAGGCCAAGCAATACACATGAGAAAACAAGGCAAAATATAAGAAAACAATGGAAAAAGAAGAGCAAAAAGAAGAGGAAAAGAGGAGCCATTACCAAACCTTTCTAGCCGTGAAAAATGAAGTGGAGAGGAATGTTTTCACGTGAAAATGAGGTAAGAAATGCACAGCTACAATAAAGAAAGGAACGGTCAAAGGAAATTAAATCTATTAATTGGAAAAGAAACGGAAGAAGAAACGTTAAAACGGTTTTACGTTTCCTTGCTTTCAAACCTTTTAAACTTCCTATATATATATTCATATACATCTTAAATAACTGAAAACACTTATAAATTTTAGTTAGAATTCGAAAATATAACAGATAAACAAAATATTAATAATTAATTATTAATTAGATATGATTAAAATAAGAAAAATGGCACAGAAAATGAAAACTAGACTTAGGAATTAGAAATAACTTCAATACACTTTGAAAAAAAATTCTTAAATTTAAATACATGTAAAATGAATAAAATAAAGTAAAACACAGCAATAAAAGTGAATGTATAAAATAAATCAAGAAATTTTAATTATATATAATTAAATTGAGAAAATGGCTTAAAATTGCAGACTAGGCTTTAAAAATTAGAAATAATTTCAAATGAACTTTAGAAAATCTTCATGGATTTGTAAAAATATTTACAACAAATAAATAAAATGCATTCACAAAAAAAAAATTAATTAAGTAAAATTTATATGAAGAAAATAGCAGAAAATTATAAAACAGCCTTCAAAAATAGGAAATAAATACAGTAAATTTTGGAAAAATTCTATTATCATTTAAAAGTATTTAAAAGTCAAAATATACATAATAAAACATATTATTACATATTAAAATAAAATATAACAAAGAAGAAGTAATTTATTCAATTTAAAATAGTCATTGTTAAATAACCCTATATATGCACAATATTGTAAAGGGTATAACTTTCACAATTTACATCCAATTTCAACGAAACGAAAAGTGGTATTCTTAGAATTTTATGTACTTTCATAATAAAAGAAAAAAAATTTAAATTTCAAACTTTTAAAATTTTAAGTTAAAAGTCACAGTTTGACTGTTTTGACCAAAATCAACATTTCAAGCAAATATTTAACTTACACAGTTCGGAATTATAACTCATATAAAATCAAGATTTTATATTTAAATAATAAAATTTTATCATTCAAATAAGTAAAAATAAGTTTTTAAACCAAAATTTTACATTAAAATAATTAAAATATACAATAAAATAATTACAAAATACAGGGTTGTTACAATTCGTTGATTTGGTTTCTCATAAAATTTAGGTCGTGGATTTCGACTCTTAGATAAAATACAAGATGGTTTAATATCTACAAAGTATATAGAGACTGAAGAGTAGAGTGCAGATATCTTCACCAAAGCTTTAAATGGAGACAGAATTAATTAGTTGTGTAACAAGTTGGGTCTGATTAACATTTATGCTCCAACTTGAGGGGGAGTGTTAAATATAGGGTGTAATTGTTTCCTTTTATTAACTTTCCTATTATAAACTACTTTCCTATTATAAACTTTCTTGATTTAACTATTTGGTGTGATATATAAACACCTCTTCTTGTATATCAATAAGATGGGGTAAATAAATAAAATAAGCTGCTTTTGCTTTCTCCTCTATGTCTGTTCTTACAAATTATATTTGATACCAAACCAATTAACACTTTTTCAGCTGAGCAAGCCTGATTGCTCCTTCCCCCGAAGGCTCGGTCAGTACCTGCTCTGTTGTTGTAAGGGCCACAATCTCGGTTCTGCTTTGAGTTTCAGGCCTTGACGATTGGGAAGACGATTGGAGCAGAGTGCAGATATCTTCACCAAAGATGATTGGAAGGATTTATGGAATTGTTAAATGATTTAGAGTCGATCAAATAATTTGACCGCCTTATGGGTATTAGAAAAATAGTATTTAAGCTTAAGTTTGGAAAATCAGTTTCATGCTCTCCTTGGCTATCCAGGCCAACTCGACGAATGGGATAGTAAATTTTATTGACTTGGATTAAAATTTTCCAAAGTATAAAGGATAAATTTCTCCAAATATTAATAATTTGGATTTTATAAGGATAATCTTCTTATACTTGATGTTAAAGCCCGAAGAGGAAACTCATACTACTCGCGGAATTTAAAGGGTGATTTTGTTGTTATTCCGCCCATAGTACTTATTGAATACGGGAATTGATATTGAGTAGAATTAGATGATTTCTATAGATTTTGTTCACTTAATATTTACTGGTTTTGGATTAACATCCTAGATAACATGGATTTAACTCAGTCAAAATTTTGAGTTTTGAATTAAGAAATTTATGTTAGGATTTAAAAGAAATGATTTTGAGATATTTTCCTAAGTGAAAAGTGAAATGATTACTAATTATTCCCAGTTTAAAAAGGTTTTTAAGTAATTAAAGGATTTGATAAGGGAGGTTTAATGATTCCGTATATATCGGAAATGAATGTTTAAAAGTTATATATCTCTAATAAGATATTTCTGGTAAAAGAAATGAGTTAATCGGATATTATTCACCTATTTACTTGAACCATTTTATTGATAACGGGTGCAAAAGAACCAGGGTCGGATTTAGGGTAATTCCTATCCAAAGACTACTTCGAACCAATTTACGTATTCGAAGTGAAGACATAGATATGATTCGGAAGATGGAATGTTGGGCTGCTTGTCACCAAGCCTTGGGGGAAATTTCCCATATTATATTATATGGCAGTAGTTCTTCATCTAAGATCTTCGATGCAAGGACTTCTCGCTACTAATCCTAAGGGTAATTCCCGATAGGATGTGGTAGGAGAATGCCTTCGGTTTGTCATGTTCCTGGGCAACTTGTAAGGTCGAATGTTTGATGTTGCATTTCTAGTTACATAAATTGATCTTTATGAAAGTATCATATGTTTGGTAGTGGAGAAGGAACTTCTCTTAACTTAACCGTCTTTCCTAAGACATATGAGCTCAGGAGTTATACGTTTGTAGAAATTAGTTGTACGACTATGGAATGGCAGTGTGGCATTCAAAGTGGAATGTGTTATGTGAAATATAACCGGTACCTCAGGCCTCATCACTCGGTAATGGTTTAAATAGGGTACGCTGCAAGGCTGTATGGGTCGCAACCATTAGAGTATGGTCGTCGGCCTTCTAAATTACCATATATATATATATATATATATATATATATATATATATATATATATCGAGTATGTGGTGTATGCTATGTGGCCCGAGTAGGTCGGTAATGACCGGGGTGATGTCATATTCGGTTTCAATCTAGGCCATGTATGAGTGCTAAATATGGATAGATTGACCATGCCAGCTGTGGAGAATTGTTTGTGTATTCTTGGTACATTTCTCTAGAGATGTACTATACAGAAAGTAGCCCCTTACCTGCCATTATACGGAAATCCATTCTCCGAACGAGTCATGTAAGAGTTTTATCTGTAGAGCCTAACATATCCTGAATTTAATAATGATAACAATTTCGGCTAAGATTAATAAGTTTACTTGCAAATGTTTTTCAAGGAATGCCATTAAAAATAATATCAAATTATTTTTGCATAGAAAATGTTTTAGTTATCATAAGGTAAAAACTCATCCGTATTTATACGTGGACGTGGTCTTATGAAATGCCTGTTTTCTTTTCAAACACATATTTTAAGTTTCTCACACTAGTTTCATGACTGACCCGAAGTTTATTTTCCTTCCCCAAACTCTGTGTGTCCTATTTTTCCCGAGCAACTTAGTAGTCGGGTTTAGTCAGAAGAAATCTGGATGGAGCTTAAAGCATGGAGTTAGAAGATTCTTACGAAGATTGCTATCCATTTCCACCACATTCTTGTGCTATTGTATTCCGCATTTGTAGGGATGGATATTTATAACTGTCCATGTTTAACTCTAATAAATGTTTTTAAATTTCCGATGTAAAGAATATATGTTGAAATAATATATGTGAGATTCTGTTCTGTCTTTATTTCTTCCTTACCCATGATAATCCGCCTCTCTAGCACTTGGATTTGCGGTGAAATTTGCAGTTCTTCGTTGTGAACATTAGTTGCATATCTTATTAACCCAAAGCCAATAACAAATTAGTACCAATGTATATATATTAATCTTTAATAAAAAAATTGACATAAAGATCTAAAAATCATTATATATATATATATATATATATATATATTAATTTTAGAATGGAAAAGTCAATACATTTATATTATTTGTAACATAAAACTCAAAATAAATGGAACTTGGTTAGCACAAGGTACATCTGAATATAAAGTTTGCTTTCTAAATTTTGTAATAAAACATCTCAAAATGAACAAATAGAGATAAGTTGAAGCAAAATCGAAAATCATCTGAAATTTAATCTGTAAATTCTCTAACTTGGAGGTTCTGTTATATCAATCTAGAACCTACAACTATTTAGGAAGCGATAAAAATGTCAATCCAAAATAAAAGAAATAAACATTAAAGAATGAGTCAAAAACTGTTATATAATCATTAATTTTAGAATGTAAAATTCAATATTGGTCAATTTTATTCATATGCTAATAATCTATTGACAAAAAATCGGTAGTGGCACGTGGTCATGACAAAATATGGCTATAATAAATTTATCAATAATAGCAATAAAAGAACTTTAAGTGAAGAAACAAAGATAAATTGTCACAAAAACTGAATAAATATCTAGAATTAATCTTTCAATCATATGACTCATCGATCCAATTATTTCAATTTAAAAAACTACAACAAATTAGGTAGTAATAAAAAAAAATAGTCCTGAATAAAACATAAAAATAATGAAATGACCCAAAATTTCATTCTTTTTTTTAATTTTAGAATGGAATACTTAATACATTTATTATTCCGAATATAAAACTCAAATGAGATTAGAATTAAATAAATGGAAGGTGCTTGGTAAAAATGTAGCTAAATAACAAAATTTAATTTTTACCCGTAATAAAATCTTGAAGTTAATAAGTAGAGAATAATCACCATCTCGAAGTGAACAAATAGAGATAAGTTGAAGCAAAATCGAAAATCATCTGAAATTTAATATGTAAATTCTCTAACTTGGAGGTTCTGTTATATCAATCTAGAACCTGCAACTATTTAGGAAGCAATAAAAATGTCAATCCAAAATAAAAGAAATAAACATTAAAGAATGAGTCAAAAACTGTTATATAATCATTAATTTTAGAATGTAAAATTCAATATTGGTCAATTTTATTCATATGCTAATAATCTATTGACAAAAAATCGATAGTGACACGTGGTCAGGACAAAATACGGCTATAATAAATTTATCAATAATAGTAATAAAAGAACTTTAAGTGAAGAAACAAAGATAAATTGTCACAAAAACTGAATAAATATCTAGAATTAATCTTTCAATCATATGACTCATCGATCCAATTATTTCAATTTTAAAAACTACCACAAATTAGGTAGTAATAAAAAAAATTAGTCCTGAATAAAACATAAAAATAAAGAAATGACCCAAAATTTCATTCTTTTTTTTTTAATTTTAGAATGGAACACTTAATACATTTATTATTCCGAATATAAAACTCAAATGAGATTAGAATTAAATAAATGGAAGGTGCTTGGTAAAAATGTAGCCAAATAACAAAATTTAATTTTTACCCGTAATAAAATCTTGAAGTTAATAAGTAGAGAATAGTCACCAAAAGGTTGAAAAACCATTTAAAATTTAGTCTTTGAATTCTTTAACTAGATTCTATTATTTCAATCTAAAACAAGCAACAATTTAAATAACAATTTAAATAAAAGAAATAAATACAAGGAAATGAGCAAAAAATTATTGTATAGTTATTAGATTTGAAAGGAAAACATAAAACATATATGCCATTTAGAGCAAGGCTTAAAAATGGAAGTTATATTATTCTGTAATTATGGTTGTAAATGATTAATTATTAAATAAATGATTTAATTTTATTCCTATATATAACAGGGAAGGCGAGTCATATATATATTAATCTATTCTTGGGAGCGTATTTCATACCTCTTTTCTACTCGCAGGTCAAATTTTACCCTTCCATAGCCAACGCTCTCCCGTCTATTTCAGCAATGAACAATGCCATCTTCATTCTACAATAACATCTTCTCTGTAGGATTCTATAAATCAGCAATTCTCCAAGGGGCTAGCCTGCTTCACATGATTTACATAAGAACAAGAAAAGCGAAAAAGGTGAAATTTTCTGTGCTTTTTCTATTTTTACTTATAATTATATTAATTTACTGGGAAATTTTGTTTCATCTTTGTTTGGCGGTTATCTAAAGAAGTTGATTACTGCAATTTTTGTGAATCTTGGTCACGATCAAAGGTTAACTCAGGTTAGTTATTGATTTGAACTTGTGCCTATGGAACTCTATATTTGGATGTGTGAAAATTTTAGGGTCATTTTCCCTTGTTTATCATCATCATTGTTATAATTTATATATGTAGTTGATTTTCATGACCGTAGATTACTACCCCAATCGAAAGAAATTCAAAGCGCGATTGCAAGTGAGATTATTGGATTTAAGATTGTGATGGGAAAATCAATCGTCAGATTAAAATTGGCTATTCTATGTTATTGAAGTAATTTGATTGCTATTTCTAGATTTGATACTTTGGCACTTAATCCCTTGCGTATTGATTCTGATTTTATTGCAAGTGATATGCTAGACATTTACTGACTGCCATTCCAAAAAGAAATCAGGAATTATTTAAATTGGGAATGAAAAAGAAATTAGAGTTTGTAAATTCAAACTGCAAATTTTTGAACTGCAAGTTAATTTTGTCCTTTTAAACTTTAATTTCCTTTATCATTATTCTCATTATTATTGATTGACAGGAATTTTTTTGTATTAGTTTTTAAGAAAATTAGGGAAATGGTGTGAACAAGAAATAGGATGTAAGGACATAAACTATTCACTGAATGCATATATTTATATTTGATTTCCGAATTAATAAGTTGATATTGGCACAACTGTGACTGTTATAAACATCAGATGTATTTATGATTTATCTAGAAAAATAAGGAACAATGTTGTTCTTCCTTCAATGCTACCGATCTTCACAATGCAAATTGAAGTTTTTTAGGCTTTGTATGTGGAACAACCATTAGTTGCGCTTGGTAGTTAGTGGTTGGGATGATTTGGTTTCTCACTAGATTTTTACATATCCAGATATAAATGGAAATAAAGGGAAAATTAGGCATGTTTTTTTTTCTTTCTACAAGAGCATTTCACCACAATTATCATCCAAATTTGTTTACTGATCATCTCATTGTCATTTAAGGTGTTTGACTGTGCCTATTTGTAATTCTCATTATTTCTGGAATATAGCTTTAACTTGAGTACCTCCATTTTACAATCGTGAAACCTTGATCAGTTTTTATTTGGATTTTTATGTACTTGCAAAATCTACTAACGCTTAACCATTCATTTTCATTTTTAGAATTACAAATAATCAGTTTGATTCCCTTGCGTAGTGTAATCAGTTTTGAGCATGTATCCATTTTATTTGGATTTTTTTATCCTTGCAAAATCTACTTATGCTTAACCAACAGCTCGGATTTTGATTTCACTTTTAAGGATATTATTTCTCTTAGTTAAAGATATTGTTTTTGGCTTTTACACCAGATTTTGTAACTCGCATAAATAATCATCAAAGTCGTGGGAAGGAGATATTATTACATTTTACGTGCATTTTTTTAAGATTTTTCTGTTCTTTTCATATAATCACTCATTTAAGTAAATGGCTATTCTTGTGCACAAATAAAGTTTTATTTCCCTGATAATGCAACCGAAGGATATAATCAGCACAGTTTTAAAAGTGGTCTGATTGTTATTTACAAACGTCTGTAGCACGTTAACTTCTTTATGATTGATTTATTTACTGGATGCACTTGATATCTCATAGACTTAATCAGCTTATATTTTTGTATAAATTTTCTGTGCCGGTTTTCTTCTACAGGGAGTATTATTTTTTGTCAGCATATTCATATTTACCGGATAAGTTGTAGCCCTTGGCACAATTACGTCTGCAAAGCCCTTACATGCTTTAGGTTACAAGGGATGGAGTGGTCATCATGTATGGGCAGTAACTGCCTTAATCGCTTTGCTAGTTACTGCTATTCTACCATCATTTCGTGGTTTGCCACATATCGATTTTATATCTCTTCTGCTTGATGCATTACCATATTTTGAGGTAAGCCAAACTATACCATAATATCTTCCTTATTATAATCATATTTATTTCATTTCTAAACTATTAGTTTTGGTTTAGTTGTTCTTGTCGCTTTTTGTGGAGTGACATATTGGGAAGCGGTGAATTCTCAGGTGGATAGAGTACCGATGAAGGTGGATTTTCTCACAGCTTTGCTTCCTTTGATTTGTGTACCTGAGATATTCTCATTATTCGTCGGGTTATATAAATGCAAGTCCATGAGTTATCTAGTTTTCTAATTTATCGTTGTATCAACATATAGATCTTGTTCCTTACAAGTTGCACATGATTTTTTTTTCTTCCGGAAAGACGATGGTTGGAAACTTTATTTTGGTGTCTATATGTTTGTTATGATCGGATTTTTCTCCTGATTGGTGCTATATATGCAATTACAACTCTCATTGCACCATGGGCGGTCTGTAGATATGTCGAGATGTTTTTCATAGCTGAATTTTATTTTCACCATAACTTGTGATAATTTGTAATCAGGTCAGTAACAATACTGAAACATATTCATCATTTAATCATGAAATCACAATATTTTGCTTGTAGAAATTAGGTCCTTTCATCATCAAATTAGTGCGGTTACACTGGCTTGAATCATTATCTGAAAGTACACGAAAAATCCATACACTATGAACATAACTTAAAAGCTGAATGATAGAACGAGAGTGGGAATAGGAAATGAAAAATGCCACCATTTAGATTGCCCAGAATTCGAGGCAAAAACATGCTTTAGCTTTGATAATATTTACTAATGTTGCCATGAAATTATACAAATGTTTCGACATAAGTTTAATATATTATATTAGGTGTTTGTTTAGTAACAGGTACCTTTTTTTGGCTAATTAGGCAAGCCCGTAAAACTCAAACACAATATGCAGTAACATAGTTAATTTGTAGCTTACCAAAATAAAATATGTTATGCAGTATAGTTTATGGTACAATTCTAATAGAATTAACAATTAAATAAAATTTATGGATTGTAGATAGTGTTACCAGGCTCGCATTTTCTGCCTTCAACTGCATATTCAGTGTTTTTGTTAGACTTCAAACCGTTAATTATTGCAGGCATTTGGGCAGCCAGGCATGGATCGCGATCTCCGCCACAAACTGCTACAATTATATATGATGAGAAGGAAAAGAAAGAGATGGATTGTAATCTTCTACATGCTACAATTGCTGCTGCTACTCACCATGAATGTCTACGATGAATACAAGCGCAGAGTGAACAGGTACATTATACTATTAAAATGTCTGCAAGTTTTAGATAATTACAATTTCAAACAAGTGTAATAATGTTGCTATTATACCTAGGGAACCAAATGAAATCCATAATACTTCAATGTGAGTGCTCAGTCGATAATGAGTGAACACATACATTATAGTAATTTGTATGTATTACTTTCTATTTGTCATTATTTATTATCTTGGTTATATGCCATGGTTAATGTATGATTAAATCGTGCATGGATTTGCTTCATACTCTGACAAGCTAATACTTCCAAATATATTTTCTATAAAAATTTGCATGCCAGACCTCCACGTGATTTGCATATATAATTACTATATGGAGTACTCGGATATTTCATATTTTGAACGTCGTAGTTCTCCATGGTGACTAACAGTTGTGCTTGGCAAATAACGTACTACATTCCATATCTAAACTTTGTCTAAGAAGAAATCGCTATTTTTTAAACAAAAACATTTTTTTTATATTAACTCCAAATCAGACGAGACTTTGATTAATGAACTCGCATTTAAATAACAGACAGTAAAAAACACTCTGATACTTCATATTTTGAATGTACGTCGTAGTCCTATATGGTGATTAACAGTTGTATTTAGAAAATAATAATCTATATCCCTATATCTAAGCTCCAACTAGGTAGAAGTTGTATTTTTTTTTGGGTTAAACAGTAATAATTCTTCAATACTAATTCAGAATTAAGCGAAGCTTTAATCGATGAACTCCCATTGACGAATATTTGCATTACGTTAATTTGTAGTTTAATATTGAATTTTAAGATTGAAAATTAGAATAATAAACTTCATATTAAATTTAAATTTTGAATTCCGCATTTGACTTTGGATTTGAAAATTTTAAAAAAATTGGACTAAAAAGAAATTCAACGACATATAGTTTCAACATAAACATATGTATTTAGTTCGTTTATTTTTATGCTTAACTGAAGATAAAAATTAAAACCTGACTGTTAGAAGCCCACTGAACGACTATTTGTGCAATGCTATTCAAAGATGGATTTTCTCTAGGTGTGGGCCTACGTAAAAGGTGTTATATTCAATATTTAAATTGTTTTTTAAGTTACTTTTCAATTTTTAAGGAAGTTTTGTTCAAACAAGTGTTATGTACTGCAATATATATAATACACGTGAATTAGCCTACGCGCGCACACACACATAGGTAATTACTAGATCATATGTAGCCTTTGCATATTCAGGAATAACCAAATATATAATTAAGCAACTTGTGTCTTTATACGAATAGTTACCCGAATCATTAACATCCAAAGAAACTATTGATTATTTTGTTTCAATTGCTGATCTTTATAACACTTGTATCCTTTTGGACAATGAAGCATCAAACTTAGTAAATATTGGAGAAGTATACATTGCAAAATACGGTAGTACTACCAGATTTGCTGCATTTTATGGACATTTGGTTGAATTAGTAAGGTAACAAATGTGATGCACTGTATGGACATTTGGTTAAATTTGTAAGAAAAAAATATAATTAATGCATTGTAGATGATAAGCAATTTTTTTACTTGTTTATTTTTGTACGTGCTTCTTACTAATTAAATCAAACGTCCACATACTTC
Source organism: Allium cepa (assembly GCA_030765085.1). NCBI lineage: Eukaryota > Viridiplantae > Streptophyta > Magnoliopsida > Asparagales > Amaryllidaceae > Allium > Allium cepa. The sequence continues at coordinate 800,094,679 of CM060939.1, forward strand.
ATCATATCTGCTAGCACTGCCGCATTTTGCAATGCATGCTTTTCTGATTTCTATTAACTTTGATACTTCATCGTCTACGGGGGGTATAGATGTCATTAAGGTCCGTAATTGAACACGAAAACAAAATTATAAGTTTAAAAATATTGGAAGACAAAGTTGAATTAAAGAATAAGGGTTAGAGAGTGAAATTTTTCAGACTTCAAACAAAGTCTCACTGCTGGGAAGTATGTTTCCAAAAGCAACTTTGGATGTTAATGATTCATATGCGAAGTGGTAGTACCGACTAAATTTAAAAACCGAAATAGATAGAGATTCAAATTTTAAATTTGAAAGTTAATAATTTATGTGTTTGTATCAAAGATACAAGTTGGTTAATACTAAATATGCTGGGGTTACATAGGATCTAGTTATTATCTGTTTAGACAAAACTTTCTTGTAAAAATAAAAATACCTTAAAATAACCATTTAAATACTAATATAATATCTTTTACGGTGTTTTTCTGTCCACACGTAGAGCAAAGCCATCTTCGAATAGCGTGGCACAAACAACCGTTTTGTGAAGTTTTACCTATTAAGTTTTAATTTGTATCACGGTGAAATATAAAAGTGAACGAACTAAATAAAATTATTTTATAAATTTCTTAAAACTTAATGCGGTTGAATTTTTTAATATTTAGTCCAAAAGTTACCAGTCATTTTTTTTGTCATGTTATGTTTTTTTTTTGTCATGTAATGTTTTTGAAAGATTGTTGTGCTCTTTAAGCTCTATGTGTTTAGATCTAAGAAAGGTAGTCTATAGTATGATGATCCACATTTTGTGCCATAGCGATTATGTATTTGATTTAAAAGAATGTCACGTCATATGGTTCCATAAGTGTAATTTTTCTTTGCTATTTTTTTCGAGTGCATTAGAAGTCGGCAAAAATGCCTCTGTTAAACTAAAATAATCAAGCTTGATTACTCCACATGTAAATAACCATTGTAGTTTCCAAAGAGGACGAGGTCTCTCAAGCATTCTGCAATAACTTATCTCCTGTTTCACCACGATGAGCAGCTTAATTATGTGGATTATATATATATATATATATATATATATATATGGAGTATTTTTTCTAGATTATTGCTATAATTAATTGTTATATATCTGTTTGAAAATTTATGTTATGTGATAGTTAAAAGTCTCATGAAAATGATTCATGTAGTGGAGGCTAATATGTAACTAGTTTTAGTTTGTACTTATGCATGATAATTTGATATGCCAAAATATATCTTTGTAATATGACCATGAAAATTTACTTTACTGTTAGTATGTTATCATGATAACATATTTAGCCATATATATGGGATGGAAAAATATTCATAATGCACGTACAAATATGAAAGATTTAAGAATATATCTTAAGAAAAATAAAAGAGAGAAAACACATATGAATGCCATATTGGGTTATAAAAGAAAAATGAATAAAAGGAGATTATGTACTCCATTTTTCTTAACAGACATCCAAATAACTCCGAATACACTAAAAAACTGACTAACTCTGATAACTCCAAACTAAATAATTTAAAAAAAAGGAATGCCCATTCGATTTTTCTTAACAAACATTTGAACACCATATTGTCTTAGCCTGCATTTGTTTTATAAAAATACCAAATAACTCAAGTTCTAGAGAGTTTATTGTTCTCATGTGGATAGTCTTAGCATTTGTAGAGTTACTTAATTCTTTTCAAATGGGAAGCATATTAAAAAAAAATTGATTAATGTACCTCCACATGTAAAGCTTCTGCACATGCAAAAGACTATGTTGTAATTTCCTAAGAGGACATGGTTTTTAAGTTTTGTGAAATGGCTTATGTCTTGCTTCATCGCGATGAGCAACTTAATATGTAGGTTTGGATGTATGCAAGTAGTGTTTGTTCTAGATTAGTATTGTAGTCATTTGTTATACCTATTTGAAATTTTGTTTTCAAGTCGTAGTTAAATGATTCATGAAAATGATTCATGTAATGGAGGCTAATATATGTAAATAGTTGTAGTATTTTACTTATGTGTGGTATTTTGTTACGTTGAAATATATCTTTGTAATTCGGTTATAATCGTTAATTTAACCGTTATTATGTTGTTTCTATGATAATATATTTAGCCAATGTTATGGGCATGAAAAAATATATAAATAACGCATGTACATATTTTTAAGATTTAATCTTAAAAAAAAGTGTGGAAAACACATATGAACATGATATTTGGTTTTAAAAAAAGGGAAAAAAGGAGCAAGTACTTCATTTTCTTAACAAACATCTAATTGTAAAAGAAAAAAACTGAATAACTCAAAAACAATGAACATCATATGGTCAAGGACTTTTTGCTCAAGTGGTTAAAGATATGACGCTTCAGACAAAGGTTATAAGGTTATGGATTCAAGCTCATGAGACATCAAAATGATTGTTCTGCTTTAATATAGTACCGCTCTTATGATTGGAAGAAATGAACTCCATATGAACATATGAATGACTCGAAACTGTGAATAACTCAAAAACGAAGAACACCTACTAGATTTTTTATAAACAAGCATTGAACACCATATCATCTTAGCATTTTATAGTAAAAAACTAATTAACTCAAAATTTGAACTGATGGTTGATTGTTCCTGTGTCCATCGTATTGATATTTTTTAGAGTTGTTGCATTCTTTTGATGGTGAAGCATATAAAAAATAAAATACTAATTTGAAAACTTACCTTCGACATGGAGACCATGAAGCTTGATTAAAGAGAGTGAAGCTTGACTAAAGAAGAAAATTGATTGACTTTTTTTACTTTTGATATCCCAGTGTTTGCTTTTTATATAAAATTTGCTATCGGTATCTACTATTTGCTTTCTTATATAAAACGAGACGGTAGTTATTGTAATATTAGTAATTATGGTAATATATTATATGTCATCTTAAGTTTTAGTTAAGTGCATGTACCCTTTAAATTTTCATATAATAAACTTGACTAAAGAACCAACTAACATCAAGTGGGAAAAAAGGGTTTAAAGTATTGATTCTGAACGAAGTGCACAAGCTTTCAAGAGAACTTTAAAAGTCCTGGCAAACTATATGAACTGCTTGTTCATTGCATTCCTCCCAAAGTCACATCGAAGAGATTATTGTCACAACTGCGAAGGAAGTTGGATGCTGAGGTGAAGCACAATGTTTTTCCATCAGGCTGCATGTTAAGAACGCATGATGCGTCAAGGGCAGAAGGCTATTTTTCACATAGAAGGGTCTGTAGCATAGTTTACCAGCATATACAATGATTCCTCATTGCATCATTTGGCTAAGTTATGCTCAACTCAATTGTTTACATATTCTGGTAAAACTAGGAAACTAATTAGTGCATACCTTATCTTGAAATTTGCAGATCTTTTCTGCGAACTCTTCTTGCGTATGAAGTGTGTTAAAGCATTATTCTTTTGATAAGGATGGAGGAGAAGTGCTCTTTACTGAATTGGGTGAGACCATAATTTCTAATCCTGGTAGTTTTAACTTTGTATCTATTGGTAATGCTTCTCCTCATAATCATCTTGCTTTTGCCTATGGTGTTCTTGTAAGCGATATTGTAATGACTTATATTTGTGCATGTAACTAACTGCATACATGCCTTATTGTTGGATTTTCAAAAAAAAATTCAATTGCTGAATAAATTTGTTTTTTTCTTAATTAGTAGGTAATTGATTTACTTTAGCTTTTTCTGTAATGCCTTGTTATATTTTTACAGTGTTTCACTGGATAATGAGGATACCATGCAAGTAGTGAAGGGAGGTGACTACAAAGGATGCAATTGTGTGCTCGCCTTGTTTCAGGAAGAATGTTGTGAGATGTCTGTCTGTTTCTAATAATTTATTTTACTTTAATATCCAATCTTATTATATAATTGGGAGATGTAAAATAATATTATGTGCTTTATCTGAACGTATTATAGATATTGTTATGTTCGTATGCTTATATGATGGACATGTTACCTAGGCTGTTTCTATATTGTATTGCATATTTTTAACTAATATCATGTATTATTATTTAGATTGTAATTCAACTATAAAAGCATACACTCGTTGAAAAACTACACTATGGAACATCCTAACTCTATCAATTTTTCACTTACACTTGAAGTCAATTATAAGAGATCTTATTCGGACTTATTCGATCGATTTTGTCAAAAATTAATTGAGCAAGCCTCTTACTGAATGAGTATGTTATCCACTTTTTCAATTAATTCTCTCCGATGCTGATAAACTGCATTTATCACGTGACCCCTTAAGAGTGTTTTTTTACTTCTAATGAGTTTTGGGTTCTTGTACGAACAGTATTATTATCATATAACAATGTCATGAGATTTTCAATTTTTGGAATCACCCATAGCTTAATTATAAATTCATGCATGTATTTATACTTCTTTTGTTGTAGTGCTATTCAAGACGACATATTTAGCCTTTGGTTAAATCAGCTACTACTTATTGTTTGGAATATTGCTAATTTAAAAGTTCTTACTACAAAAAATTACCGAAATCCCATACGACAAATTATTATCGCATAGTCGTGGGAAATTGTGTTTTCAACAACTTGCAATCTTAATAATACCCGTGGAAAAAAAAATTCCAACGACATTACGATGACTTTATGTTTCCAACGCCACAGTGACGATATGATTTCTCAACGGTTTTGCGACGATTGCGCAACAACTAATTAAATGCGACGTTTTGCAACGACATTCTGACGGCTTAATCAATTACACGAATCTGCAAAGACTTAGCTACGACATTTGCTAAAGTATAATTTTTTATGACTTAGCACACTAATAATTTGTTTGTGTTGCTAGTTTCTTGCATAATTATAGTACTCAATATGATCAGAATTGTTACACAGTTGCTCGTGTTCTATCTATACCAAAGAGTCTATATAACATCGAGTGAACAAGATCTTCATATTATGCGTGGGGGTGATGCTAGTAGGCTCGAAATAGTTAGGGTACGAAATGAAGCGGAATATGGATTTTCAAAAAAAATTCAATTACTGAATAAATTTGTTTTTTTCTTAATTAGCAGGTAATTGATTTACTTTAGCTTTTTCTTACTTGCATGGTATCCTCATTATCCAGTAATTGATGATTGTTAGCAACAGACTAGCCTACATTATATGTACGTTTGCAGCTTTAAGGGTTGTTGGAGAATGAAATGTACGACTGCTACTGCTTAAAAAATTTAGTTTTCTAATTAATGTACTAAACATTTGACTTTCTTTTACTGCTAACTTTGCATACCACTTTACCCAATGCCGAACTGACAGCACACACTATAACACACTGCAGGCATTAACAACACCCCTTTTAAACACGTTATCTTCTTTCTTCCCATCACCCAATGTCAGCCTCCCACCTTTACCACATCCATCGGCTGTAACATTTGCATAGCTGACATGATGTACTTCACAACCGCATATTTTGCATCCACTTTTTACCAAATGTTGTTCAAATCTAAGCATATAACCAATTAAATCAGTCCTCTTCCACCTCCGTTACTTACTCCCCACCACATGGTCCACTTATCACCCCACAACAGTTTCCGTTCTCCTATTCTTATTAGTATATAACCTCCACTTCCTATTCTGCTCCTTCATAGTCTACCAACATTATTTGTCCCAAGCAATATGACTCGAACTACAGTCACCTTCTGACCACAGCAGCCCACATCCCTTTTGCATACTTCAAACTTCACCAGGAACCAAGCCACTCCGCTGCCTTTTCTCCATCCAACTGTTCCAGCTATCCCCAAACGCTACAAAAAACCACAATACAAGCACCACCTGACTGTCTCGACTATCCATCTCCAACCAACCAACAATCATCTCCACTCCCCACTGTCTTGCCACAACAGCCCATATCCCTTTTGTACACTATCGTGTAGTCTTTTGCTCATTTGTCCCAGGCTGTACAGATAAATTGTAAATATCTTATGCAAAGTAGGCGTGGTTTATGCTTATGCACGAGAACAAAGAATTTCATTTAAAATCGTGTGTACTAGGCAATGCGTGCAATCTTGTACTGCTAAAACCAGCCATAACAAGACAATATACATACCATAACAGCTACACACGTGCTCTGATCTGCACTTGTTAATTTCCAAATTTGACATAACATAATAGCTACACACATATTCTGCACTTGCTAATTCCCAACTTGATCAATGTAGCGACACATAATCTCAGAAACAGATGTCACAAATGCAGCTTCACTGGTGCCTGGAATAAGAGAATCCATAGCCTCCCGAACGGTCACCTCTATTTTAGATTCAATGTTTAGTGTTTCTCTGCATAATATGCGTCCGATTTGAAAAGGAGACAGATCGCGTTTGGCTCCTTCCTTCAACATCATAGTTGATATGCAAAGCGTCCTGGAGCACTGAATAGAGAGATTCCATCCGTACAACTTTAGCAAATCGATGTCCTGCTCGACATCTAGTGATTCTATGTAAGACTTGGTTGCTGAACTGAATGTCTGGCGTGTCTGAGGTCAATACATCCACTCAAAAGTGCAGTCTTCGAACTGTGTAATAAGCAAATCAAAAGTGATGTCATTTTAGCATTTAAAAAAAATAACTGAAAAGTTCAATTGAGAGTTGATTGTTCCCTTGTGGATCTTTTTAGCCTTTATTAGAGTTGTTTCCTTTTTTTCTTATGGTGAAGCATATATAAAATACTAATTTAAAAAGCTTACCATCGATATGGAGATCAAAAAGCTTGATTAAAGAGACCGAAGCTTTTGCAAAGAAGAGAATTGATTAACTTTTTTATTTTTTGTATCCCGGTGTTTACTTTTTTGTATGAAAATTTCGATCGATATCTGATATTTTCTTTCTTATATAAAACTAGCTCAGTAAAAACAGGTCAGTCCAGTTAAATAGTTGAAGGGTAAGTAGTAAATAAAGACAATGCCTCATAAAATTAGGAATTAAGGCATGACGATATCTCAGTAAATAAAAAAACAAAACTAGGGAAAACACAAAACCTTCGTTTCCCGCTTGATAGTCGATACATGATCGCTTCACGCTTGCTTCAAAGAAGAGAAAAGAGGAATCATACCACGGAAGGCTGCGGGAAGCTCAATTTGAGATACAATTCGAAGAAGAGTGTCGATTTCAACTAGGTAAGTAATAATCGATTAGTTTTTTTTGTATGTTTCGACTTCAAAAGTTGTTTCTTCTTTCCTCTTTTGGATTTTGATTTTCTTTCTCACTGAACCAGCCCGAAACCGAATTTGTGGCCTAATTTCGGACCGGAGGTGATCGATACCGGTCCGGTACGACCGAAATTTCAGTGTTCCGGCCGATACCTTATACCTTGATTCAAACGCATAAAAAAAAAGAATAGATAGGTATTCATGTTTGAATTGATCATATGTGTTTTTAAGATAAGAGTTGGGATTATTTTGTTGAATTTTATTGAAAACTCGACGGTGGTTCACTATAAATCGGCTTGGAGCAGTAAAATATGTTATGATTTTGTGAAGAGATAGGTTTTGGGATTCATAAATGATTTTTGACATTCATGCATGTCAGTTTAATATGTTGAGTTTACCAGCATTACGAACTTGGTAGCTCAAATATGAACGCCATATTGGGTTATAAAAGGAAAACAAATAAAAGGAGAAGATATCCTCCATTTTTCTTAACAGACATCCACTTTTCTAAAAAAACTGAATAACTCAAATAACTCAAACAAATCAAGAAAGACGAATACCTACTTGACTTTTGTTAACAAATATATGAACACCGTATTGTCTTAGAAAAGTGGAAGAAGTCTCGAGCTTTGTGAAATGACTTATATCTTGTCCATGATGAGCAACTTAATTATGTAGGTTGTATGTATGTAGCGAGTGCTTATTTCAAATTAATACTATTGTTATATCTGCTTGAAATTTCATGTCTACACTGTAGTTATATGAGTCATGTAGTGGAGGCTAATCTATAACTAGTTGTATTTTTTTACTTGTGCGTTATATTGTCATGCTATAGTACATCTTTAATTTGATGGTCGTTAACTTCGCTGTCAGCATGTTGTTTTCATGATAATTTATTTAGCCATTTTATAAGAATGAAAAACAAAATACATATTGCATGTACAGATTTTTAAAGATTTAATCTTAAACAAATAAAAGTGTGAAAAACACATGAACACGATTTGGGTTATAAAAGAAAAATGATAAAAAGGAGAATATATAAATAGTCTTGTCAACGGATACTTTCGGATATAGATAGTGCGATATCTGCATCCACAGCTGCATCAGCATGCACTTCTGAAATCATTTTCGAATATCAGATATCCTCATCCACGTATATGGACGCATACGGGATAATTATCCTATCCGCCAATGATCGATAAATCAACAAATGTAAATTGAAGTTTTTGGTTTAACATGATTTTTTCCGATCACATTGATTATAAAAGTATGCAAAATCAACAAATATGATGTAATGAATAGTTTTGAGCAGTTAATATGCATTAAAATGCTTAAAATATATAAACTATTAATTTTATAAGAACGATAAATTTATATCTTTCATTGTGCTATAATAAACATAAAATAACCTATAATCTTGGTAAACAACGGACTGATAGTTTTCGAATGTGGATACCTTCGTATCCGCATCGGTATCCGCTTTTTCAAATACCATATATTAATTCGCTTTTCAGATACTAATGTGGACGGATTTTTCGAGTATCCATTGACTGCCTTGTATATACTCAATTTTACTAACAAACATTCACTTTTAGAAGATAAAAAATTGAACATGAACACCATATGGTCAAGGACCTCAAACTTAAGTGGTTAGATGTAATATGCATTAGACAAATGGTTCTAGATGTCATGTGTTCGGCATCAAAATGAGTGATCTACTTGAATTAAGTATCACTCTTATTATAAAATATAACATAAACGCCATATGAACATATGAATGATTCAAAAAGTGAGTAACTCGGATAACTCAAAGCTAAATAGCTTAAAAAAGATGAATACCTACTCGATTTTTTAACAAACATATGAACACCATGTCATTTTAGCATTTAAAAAAACAGAATAACTGAGAAGTTCAATTGAGAGTTGATTGTTTCCTTGTGGATCTTTTTAGCCTTTTTTAGAGTTGTTTCCTTTTTTTCTTATGGCGAAGCATGTATAAAATAAAATACTAATTTTAAAAGCTTACCATCGACATGGAGACCGGAAAGCTTGATTAAAGAGACCGAAGCTTTTGCAAAGAAGAAAATTGATTAACTTTTTTATTTTTTATATCCCGGTGTTTAATTTTTTGTGTGAAAATTTCGATCGATATCTGATATTTTCTTTCTTATATAAAACTAGTATGGTAATTATTTTAATATTAGTAAATGTGGTGATACAACATCTGTTATATGAAATTTCATTTGAGCACACATACCCTTCAAATTTTTATATAACGAACATTTAATTGTCCTTTATAATACTTTCTAAAATGCATTTTCAACCAGCAATGGTGTATTCATAGCCATTCTTTACTCTGTTAAATGTAGCAATGTGGAAAATATTGTTTCAAAATTTATTTTGCAGAACATAATCTTCATTTATGGAAAACTAAATATTACGTACCGGCTTAAAATGGAAGAAACTCGTAACAATACAATAAATTATATACTATTTTAGAATTTAAATGGCACTTAATGATAAAATTTTAAATATAATAATTTTTCAGACATAAATTTATTATTTATTGGACATTAAACAACATTAATATTGAACAAAAATAAATTTTTAAATCTGTTTTATCTACTCTATTACATATGAAAGGGAATATGTGAATATTTGTATTATTTCTCCACAATTCTTCTCATCCTCTATTATTACTTCTTCATATTTTAAGAGACGACTTCATATTTAGTCCGTAGTAATTCCATTTTATTATTCCAGCTCATCATAGTTACAAGGAATGTGTATGTAGCATGGGGAAAGTTGTATTTTTGTTTTTGGACCCCTTATAAACCATGTATAATTATGTTGAAATCTTTACTATTCCCTTCTTCAACATGTGAAGCATATCCAAAAATAATTTTAAGATTTCTATGGATAATCTTTTTAAAATATAAATTACTTGGTAGTTTGGTTTATACCATTTGCTTAAACTGTTTGATTCTACTGAATTGGATTTAGATTTTGCATCAGCAATAACCCTAATTTCATGGATTTTGATCTATAAGGTATGTTTGTTTCTCTGAACATATTAGGAATAGGAGATATATAAGTTATTTTATGATTTGATGCAGGCTTTCAAGGTAGGTATTGTGGAAGAAATTATCAAGGAAATTGCAAAGAATCAACCAATTGACACCAAATGAAAAAAAGAAAAAGGTTTAAAGTATTAGTTCTGAATGAAGTGGACAAGCTTTCAAGAGAACGTCAACACTCTCTTAGAAGAACAATGGAGAAGTACTCCTTCAAAGATCATAGAGGCTGCATGGTATCAGCTTTCGAATGTTCGTGTTAATGCATCTAACGATGTTCAGATTCTCAAAGTGCTAGAGTTTATTTGCAACACGTATGGCTGTTACAGCTCATTCGATTCATAGGTTGAGAAAAGCCAACTTGGCTTTTTACGTGCAAAGTTCAGCAATATCCATTCGCTAATCACTGCTAATCAAATAATCCCACCCTTGGATTGCAAACAATATGTTTTACCAATAGCATTTTATACGATTAAGGAATAGAGTCCTAACAGGTTGTTTTACAATTCATGGCAAACTATATGAACCGCTTGTTTATTGCATTCCTCCTAAAGTCATCGAAGAGTTTATTGTTAGAACCACTAAGGAAGTTGGACTCTGTGCTGAATCACGAAGTTTGTCATTGGGTTGCATATTATGAACACGGGATGCGATAAGGGCATATTATAAACCAGCCTATCTTAGCTGAAATTTGCAGTTAATAGAACAATGTTTCATCTACTTTATTAAATGTATATATTGTAGTTAATAGAACAAATGTCAGTGCATATCCTTTCTGAAACTTGCAGCTCTTTGTTGTGGACACTGGTTGCATATGCAGTGTATTAAAATTATTATTCTTTTTGTAAGGATTGAGGAGAAGAGCTCGTTACTGAATTGAGTGAGACCATAATAACTATAATTTTTTATCTATTTGTAACGTCCATCCGTCCTCATAGTCAATTTGCTGCCGCCAATGGTTTTTCTTGTAACTGATTTTGTAATAACTTTTATTTCTTCATGTAACTAGCCGCATGTATGCCTTGTTGTTGGAATTCTAACAAAAGTTAAATTATTGAATGAATTTGTAATTTTCGTTCATTATTGGATAATTGATGTACTGTGGCCTTTTCACTTGAATATGCTTTTATGACGTGCATGCAAATATTTAATTAAATTGCATTTTATTTTTGGGGTATACTATGAATATTTCTTTTAAAGAATACTAACTCTACTGGGTTTCTAGTTAAATATAGAAAGCACCTTTTTACAGGTTGCCCAATAGGTCAAAAATAAGTTGTCCCTGAGAATAATATTTGCCACCCCAGGGGATCAATGGAAACTTTTCTTTCCTAATTTTTGTTATGATGAATAATTTAAGATGTGCTTACTCTTTGTAATGATAAATAAGTCGGAGTCTATGTTTAAGCTATACTTATGTGTTAGGAACTTTTAGCTTTTTTTTTTAAATTCGGTAAACATTGACTTTTGAATCCTGTGCTTTTTTCAGGATTTATGTTTTAAATACGATAATGATAATACGTTGAATGTAGTTAATGGTCAAGGTCGGTATTCGTAGAAAATTAAAATTAGATCGACATAGATTATATTATGTTGAAAATGCAGGCCTTAATTGTTATAACTGAAGTTGTTTTTCTATGAAATGGTTATTCAAATGCAAGTCTCATATAAATAAATAATATAACAGTCTTTCATGTTAGAGCAGGGCTGGTCTTCACCAGTTAAAATGAAAGAATTTTAATTTTTTTTTTTCACATTTGGATCGTAGTGAAACTATGAAATCCAACGAGTTTTATCAGATCCAATCTAACTAATTTAAGCAAAATATAGTTAAAAATTAGTTCATGTGTTATTTATGAGTATATCATTATATATTCATGTGCATATAATGTATATGTGCAACATAATAATATGTATGTGTTTAACGTATACTTGTATAGATGTTGAAATTTACATCTATAACGTATTCATTAACTATTGACACACACGTACCCTCCTATTTTTGTGGCTAAATTTTAAAAATTATTTTATATTGAATGTAAAATAAACATTTTTTTAAATATTTAACTATATTTTGACCAAGTCAATAAAATTTGAATTCAAATTCAATATCTAAAATATCTAGTTATGACTTAGTAAAATAATTTTAAAATTTAAATCTAGATATGTAAAATACAAAATAAAATACCTTTTAATTGTTACATAAACCCACACGTACATAAACACACACGTACACACACAAATACACACGAACACAACACACATTCAAAAAAATTTGTTTATTGCCGAAAGAATCTTCTTTAATTCATTAATAATTTAGGATTGCATAATAAAAAAAAGTATATATCTTTAATAATAGTTGTAATAGCCTTGGTGTCACACTTTTTTGGTATCAACGCGAACTACCAAAAATGCCCATTCGTATATTATACAATCTTAATTACTTAAAAATAGGATCTAATACTAAATTTCTTTTACAAATTCAAATGCCCATAAAAGTAGGATCTAATAACTGAACATGCTTTAAAATTCAAAATGTTTCTAAATATAGGAACTAAAATTAAACCTTCTTTACAGATTTAAAATACTTCTAAGAAATATCACTTTAAAATAAAAAATTATTTTTTTGACTGATTTAAACATATACAATTTATAAGAAAAATAATTCACGCGCGAAGCGCGTGCCATTACACTCGTATTTATTAATGCAATATGATAAATAATACACACACATATTATGTATTTAATTCTTTTTGGCCATAACAAATTTCTTTTTAATTATGGAACCATTTAATGCTAGCTCAACATGAATTTGGAAATGCTATTTTTTTGTTTAAGCTATAATGACTTCTTCATGCTGGCTCGGAATCGGACGAGATTTTAGTCAATGAACTCGCATCATCATTACAAACGATATGGAACACTCACACATTCCATATTTGAAATGTATGCCCATTGTTCTTCATAGTGAACAAAAATTTTATTCAGCACATAGCATGTTGCGTTCCATATCTGAACTTTGGCTAAGCAGAAATCACAATTTTTTTCGTTCAAATTACAATAATTTTTCCATATTAATTCAAATTCAGATGATATTTTGACCAACGAACGCGCATCTAAATTATGGACAATACGAAACACTCGTATACTTCACATTTTGAACGTATGCTATAGTTATCCATGCCGACTAAACGTTATACTTAAAATATAATATGCTATATCCTCATTTCTAAACTTTGACGAGGCAGAGATTGCTAATTTTTCATTCAAACTATAGTAACTTGTTCATACTAACTCGAAATTAGACGAGGCTTTAGCCAATGAACTCTCATCAAATTATGAACAATATGTAATGCTTGGATACTTCATCTTCTAAAAATACACACTAGCTCTCCATGGTAACTAACATTTGATCTTTAGCAAATAACAGGCTGCACCCCATATGTAAATTTTGACTCGAAAAATATTGTGATGACTTATTCGTCTCAAAATCATTAGGCAGTCACGCTACAATTTACCTATAACAATTTTAAATCTGAAACTTCAAAATTTTCAAATTAATATTTTAAACATTTTCATTGCGTTAATTTGTAGTTTAAAAATGAATTCTAAGTTTGAATGTTTGGACATTTAAATTTTATATTTTTTTAAGAAAATTTAAAAAATTTCAAATATAAAATATGAAAATTATAAATTTTGATTGAAAGTATAACTAAATTTAAAAAATTGATTTTGAAATTTTCGAAAATTTTGAAATTCAAAAAGTAAATTTTAGCATTGGAATGGAACCATATATCTGACATTTTTTTGAATCAATACATAATTGCTATGACACGAAATGTGGATCATCAACATACCACTTTTCTTAGATTTAAACATGTAGAGTTAATATAGCACAACAATTTTACAGAAACATCATGTTATAACAAATGACATGTAACTTTTGGATTAAAGATAAAAGAATCAACCACTTATAGTTTCAACATATTTTTACAATATATTTATTTAGTTCTTTATTTGTATGTTCAACTGAAGATAAAAATTAAAACTTGACCGTTAGAAACCACTTGAATGGCTATTTGTGCAATGCTATGTCTAGATGGATTTTCCCTAGGTGTGGACTGAAGAATCTCCATATAAGGTGTTATATTTAGTATCTAAATGATTATCTTTAAAGATTTTTCATTTTCTATGAAATTTTGTTCAGACGAAAGTGTCATTTACTGTAATAAATATAATATGCATACATGCTGCTTGTGTGTTGCATACGCACACGCACATACGCATGTGTGTATGCATATATGCAAAAAGAGCATATTGTGCACAAAGCATAGATAATTACTAGATCCTATGCAACCAAATATAATTAAACATCTTGTGTATTGATACGAACATATACATGAACATATAATTATATGCAGTTGAACACGAACATATAATTATAACTTTACACATGTTGGAAGATAAAGTTCATTTAAAGGATAAATAGAGCGAAGTTCTTCGGTATTCAAACAAAGACATATTGCAGGGAAATACGCTGCTATCAAGAACAATTATGGATTTAAATGATTCATATAATGATCAAATTACCAATCTAGACTGTCATACCTATGCGAAGTGGTGGTATTAACCAAATTTAAAACTAAAATGCATAAATTCACATTTTAACTTTTAATATTTATTAATAATTGGAATAGAAACACAATATTCAGATCCGATCGCAAACTTCGAAAAATACCCTATATAGAAATCAGAGGTCAGGAGTTTGAATATCACGAAGAACAAATATTAACTCTGACGACCCACATTTTGGAAGGTTTAAATCGACAATAATCCACACACGTTCGACTTAAACAATCCGGAACATAGATAATCAATGAGGTTAAATAAGAAAAATAAGAAGAGAAGAAGAAAACAAAACACAAAATCTCACCATGGAAACGATAAAATATAATAATCAAATAACAATTCACGAAGCTGTTTACTATACATTTGATTAGAATCTGTACACATTTATCAAAGTTATATATATACGCATCGGGGATAAGTGATCAACATACAGGATAGCACGAATAAGGAAGTAATAATAATAGTAATATATCAAAATCTTCATCTTCGTCTTCCAGAAGATAATCTTCAATACGCTGAAAAAAACCAAGGACTGACCCAAGCGTAATGAAAAGACAAAAGACTCGAATCAAAACTACAATACTATTATGTAAGTCAAATCAATATCACAAATATGAGCGCAATCACTTAAGAGATGTTATGGGAATTCGAACAGCTATGAGATTTGTTCAAAGTACCTTCCTCAGTTTGGCTTGCAGTTGGCTGAACAACTTCAGAAGTGCGCTCCTTTATAGGGGATAAACGCGACTGTTCATGGTCGTAGGCCGGGACAGGCTGGGGCTCAACCACAGAAGTAGGCTCAGATCAAGATAGGGCAGTAATCTCGGGACTGGTGGCATGATGCTCGACGCCTGAGCTTCCGGCGATGTAACGACCCCGACTTCCTACGCCCAGGAAGACATATCGTTTTTAAAGAAATAAAAGGATGAGAAAATAGGAAAGATGGAGAAGAAAGAACAACAACATCAGAATCTCACGGCGGAACGAATAAATATATTAATCACATAAGTATTTACATAATATATAACATCAATCAGAGTTATACAGATAATACATCGCATACTAGACAGTTATAAACACCTGTCTAGTTAGTAAACCTCAATACAATACAGCTCAAACAATATGACTCAGAGATACCAACACAGCGGAACTATATATATATCTACAACGCTGAAGCCTCCTGCTCCATTGCTCCACCAGAAATTCGTCAAAGCTAAACCTGAATCCCTTGGCTACCCGTAAAAATTTGGGTACCCGAGAGTTTATGAAAAACATGAAATAAACTCCGGGTCAGACATGAGTCTGGTATGAGTAACAGGTTAAGGTTGCTTAATTTTGAAAAATCCTTTGAAAACAAAAGGTATCACGTAAGACTTCCCACACATAAACATGGAAAAGTTTTTACCTTACGCTAACCAAAACATTTGATAGGAAATCCAGTGATATTATAATAGGTCTAGGGTTTTCAAGTAAATAGAAAATAGCCGAAATTGTTACATCTATTAAATTCCAGCTACTAGCCACAAAAGTGGGTAATACAATCAAAACGTTGGCACTTATTGGATTGTGGATTCCATACAATGGCAGGGCTACTGGGGTACCGTCCGTCACAGTACGTGGCCTAGATCAACGTACCGAGGATCACTCCCGACCCCTGCAACACAAGGCCGGAACCATTCCTTACTGAACAGTCCCGAACAAGATAAACCCCGCAGTTGGCTGCAGACCAACTGCCCACACAGCCGAATAAAAAGGGACATCTAGACAGGGGAATATCCTTGTCCTGCTTGGGCATGACCCACCTAACCTTGCTGCACCTCCCCTGTTTTAGCCATTCCCGGTTGATGAGGCTTGAGGTTACGATTACCTTTATAGAACATATTTCTTAGAATGCTCATCGTCCGCCTGACGATGTGTTGAAATCATTCAATCCATACAAGTTCGTTCCGGGTTCGAACGAAACCGAAGGCATCATCTCGTTACACTCGTTTTGGAATCACCCTCAGAGTTAACGACGATAACCCTTGCATTCTGGACCTTCATATTCACTTCAGATTCACGACCTATCGTTAATTTGGAATCGATGTGGTTTTCGGATATTCCAAATAAGGAAAACTGATCCCGGTCTCATCAAAATCCAAAACGTGTCTTTTAAGGCCAAGTTGTCTGTTTAGTCTTAACAGTGTATTCAATATCATTAATATGCACAGATAAACAATTTACATCTCATAACAGATAATCACATTATCATCATAAACAGATAATTAATATTATCATCCAAACAGATAATTAAATATTATCATACTTAAACTATACATTCATATCACATAAATATTACTCATCTCATATCTGAGATCACAGTCAAACAATGAAATATCAATATCATCCATCAGCAATGATTTATGAATCACAATCTATAATTAATTTAAAATGAATTAAATTAACTACTTCCATCTTTAATTAATTTAAAATAAATTAAATTAATTACTCATTCCATAAATCCTGCTCTCACAATCATTAATTAAATTATAAATCAAATTAATTAATCATTCTCTAATTACAAGAAGTAATTTAGTCTTAATTAATTTCCCAAATGAATTATTCTAAATCATTCATAGCAGATTAACATTTAATTACTTTCTATTAGTTATTCTTTAATTAAACAATTCTTAATTACATCATTAATTATATTAATTGATGATCTCCAATTTATATTAAATTACTTATTTAAATTAATTAAGTGATTAATCTTTACTTAAACACAATTATTAATCACCCCTTGATTAATAACAAACCAGTAATTAACTACCCTTAATTATTTATTAATCATTCCATGATTAATTATTTCCATAAATTAATCTTTTGATTAATTACAAAAGAAATTACTCAAATTACTCCACTTACAAATCATCTTGTATTAATTTCATCAAGCAATTATTATCTAATTACTTTACTAAGTAGTTATACTCCATTAATTACACTAAGTAATTACACATACCAAATCATCAAATGATTTCTAAAATTAATTAATTAACTTCATTAATCTTATTATCAATTACTTATATATATTCAAATTAATCATCTTTGATTTAAATATCCCTTGCTACATTCTAGAAATTTCCTTAATTAATTTACAGAAATAAACCTTGGATAAATCTATTAATTAATTTCATTTATATCGATTTATTACCATTTAATTATCTTGTTGATTTATTATTCTCAAATAAACCAATTTCTAATCCCATCATTAATTATATTAATTAATGATTTCTAATTACATTTTCATTTGTTAATTATATTAAGAATACAAATCTTCAAATCACAAATATTAATCCTCTTGATTAATAACATATAGTAATTAATCATTCATAATTAATTACTTCTCAATAACACTCTTAATTAATCCCCTGATTAATTTCAAGTAATGATACTTCAGTTACTCCTATTAACAACATCAATCAATTAAATACATCCCGTAATTATCCTTCAATTACTTTCTAAGTAATTTACTTCCAAAATATCAGTTAATTAAACTAAATTAATTAACTTTAATCAATTTACACAATTAATAAGTAATTAATTTCTTAATTACTTTCCAAATAAATAATTACATTTAAACTATTACAATGATTATTATTGAATTAATTAATCAAATTAATTTATTAAAAATCAATTACATCAATTAATTATAAATAATCTAGTTAATGATCTTTATTAACACTTATTTAATTATTATCTTCTAAATAATTAACTTAGTTTAATCATTATTAATTATAAGTTTGCTTAATCATTTAAAATTTATTAATTTAAATAAATATCTAATCTATGGTTCTTAATCACATATTAGTTAATTAATTCATTAATTAACTTTAATTACTACTTTTAAACTTATAATTACTAATTTAATTAATATGAATCATTAATTATTTTTACTTAATTAACTTAAAGGTTAATATATAAAATTATAAAAACTTCATTGCTCAAAGTAATTATTCTTATTATGGATTAAACTTTTATTTTCAAAATGTTCTAAAAACATCTGTTCCAAATTAGTTTGTAAATAAATTCAATTTTATCCTTAATAAAGTTTAAAACTAATTTTTCTTCCAAAACCCCCTTTAAACTCACATATTTAATAGCATTAAACTTATTTGAATCAATTTAAATTATAAAACTTTAATTTAGTTTCAAATCTAGAATTGCACATCTAAGTCCTGACTTCTTTTGGAGTTAACATGTTTCAATCTTCCCTTAACAGTTTTGCATTTTCATTTGAACTCAACTTAGTTTGAAAATACTTTAATTATTAATCACTTTTAAGTTATTAAAATAATTTAAATTTTGAAAACTTTATTATTTCCAACTATATTCAGAACTAACTTAAATCCATTATTTAAACTTTAATTTAGTACTAGCTTTAACTTTATTTTTAAATTTAAAACAAAAGACTCAAAACAGTTGAAAACTGTTACAGGTTTAAACCTGAACATGTACAACCCGAGCACCCCCTTTGTTACTTCGAGTAACATACGAAGTTCCCCAAGAAAAACTGTAACTTGCTTCGAGTCTTCCCTCATGCGCGTAAAAAATGAATAAGAGGAATACCGAACCTGGAAAACACCAACCCACTTCTCCCTTCCATGCCTGTCAACGCCACGCACGCGATGCTCCCACCACCGGAGGCCACCAAACTCCGGTTACGTCATCGACCATCTCCCTTCTACCTCCCCTCAAAGCCACGTGCCACTCGATCGCCTACAGTGGCCGCGGTGATCAAAATTCCAAACGCAGTAAAAGTTAGGTTTAAAAACTTTAAACCCACGCCGACGCTTCCACGATCCATTTCGCCACCACCCACTATTTTCCTAGATCCACGGCAGCCTCCTCCACCGCCAGACCTAAGCCCGACCCTCCAGATCCACTTGATCGCCCACGGCGACTCTAAAATGCTCCAAACAGTAAAACTCAAGTTGCACCCATTCTACACCATTAAAAATTCTCACACCCACCTTAAAAATCATATTTTTGTATATGAATTCAATTTATATTCATGAATTTGTAATTTAATAAACTTGAATTTTAACATGTTTGAAGATGTTCTGTGTTTTAGCTCTTTCCAGTCACAACACAAGTTTATTTACTTAAAACAAATTTTTAAAAAAAAGTTTATAGTGCAACAAATATATTTCATTCAAGGCTTAAGGCTTAACATGGACTGAAACAAGATCAAATGGAATTTTGAACCAGGTTAGGACTTGAAAACTAAACAGGGTTTTCTCAGATTTGCAGTAGTGCACAGTGTATGTATATCTACATTCAAATGATTCACAGCAACATATACTTGTATGTTTATCCTACATATCATCACAGAAAACATATACAACCCTTTTTAACTTAAGTTATATTGAATAATGATAAATAAGAAAATGTTACTCACTTGCATTTGTGAAAGAACAGAGGCTGTCTATGCCCAAATACTCAATCCAAACATGCATGTTTACATATATTTTTAATACTGAGTTATCACTATATATGCATAAACTAGTATCATCCATCACAGAACTTTACAAGCAACAGAATCTATTTATTTAGTTTTGATTTTTAAAAAGTTACTCACCAGAAGAAAAGAGCAGAGACACTTTTTTTTTTTGAAGCAGGCTTTGATTTGTTTGTTGAAACATTTCTTAAATTCTCTTGAATCCTCTGATTAGTTGGGTAGCCTTGTTAATGTTGAGTGGTTTACTCCAGTTTTTTTTTTAAGTGAAGTTTATTTTATATTTTTGCTCAGCTCAAACTAAACAAGAAGCTGATTTATAATCAAGTTTTCAGGGCATATGCAGACAGGGAATATTATTATGTTTCAACAACTAAGATAATATTTGTACAATAGAACATAAAAATCTTTTGTTTGTACAGATTTTATCAGAGATATTTTATTATAGAGCTGATATGTAATACAATTGTGTGCTAGAAAGATTTTTCATTAATGACTTTTGTTTGTTTGCTTAAGAATGCATTACACAGTCTTCCTTAGCAAGCTTCATACATACATTTGTTTTTGTTACTGTCAATTTCTTTGTGTTCATGCCTCACACTACAATTTATTACTTATGCAGGCCTACAAATACTCTTATGTTTATTTTGGTGGCTGAGACAAGAACATTGAGGCAAGCATTAAATGTTATTGTCTTTAATATATTTATTTTCTTCTTTTGTTCTTGTTTGCTTCAAATCAGCCTACTCATTTAAACAAATATTGTTTGTACAATAGATATTTGTCTTGATGCTTTAAACTTATATATATATATATATATATATATATATATATATGCTGCAGTTCTTCTTTGATAGTTTACAAACTTAAAAATTTATTTGTTTCTAGTTAATTTGTTGTCTTGTTATTATAATTTGAAATGTTTGTGAAGGTTATTATTTTTGTTTTGTTGTTTGAAAACTAAATGAACTTTATAGTTGTTATGTTATTATAATTTAACCAATGTACTTACTTATATTTCTTTCCAATTTATCGTGTTGTCTTGTATTTTTTATTTGTTAATATTATTTAAAAGTAACTCATTTATCGATTTGAAATAATAAATAAATAGATTATCTTTTTATTATAAACTACATACTTATAATAATATTAAAGTATCGTTTGACAAAATTATATTAGAACTCATATATACTTTTAAATCCATATTTTAATCAAACTATACTAAAAAGAAAAGTAAACAAATCTTTTTGTTAATAAATTAAAATTTAAACTTAAGTTAAAATAAGTTTTAAACTATTTAAACATTTATCTTATGTATTTAAAACCCTGTATATATTTATTTATTTAGCTTTGAAAAGTTTATATTAAATAAAACATAATTTCCAATTCACTAAAATGTATATTAGAATTTGAAACACAATTTATTAGTTAAACCTTTAAAACAAATCTCATCTATTTACAATGTATACAAATATATACATATATAAATAGAAAACAAACAATTAATTTTTAACAGATAAAATTTACCAATTAGATATTTATTAAAAGAAAAGTATCAATTCAAATCTAATTATAAAGATACATCAACTCAATTTAATATTTAATGCAGATTATTAAATTGATATTGCTAGAAAATTTCGGATTGTCACATTCCTCCCCCCTTAAAAGAATTTCGTCCCCGAAATTTAAAAGCAAAGGTAATTTAATAATATTTTTAAAATTTTAATTAATCTTAAATCATAAGCATATATCAATCACATGCTAACAATCATCACAACCAATCTACTCAATCAACAAAGCTAACTATCCATACAAAATTCTGGATAGAGCTCCCTAGAGTTTCCCAGTATAATACCGGAATACTCGATCTATAGAATCCAAACAGTCTATACTACTAATCTACAGAACTCCTTTGAATCAGAGAAAATTCATACAAAATGAAATCTCCGACTCCCAAATCCAAATTCCTTCGTCTCTTATTTACCAACTTCCTTAGATGATCCAAAGCTGTCTTTATCTTAACTGATCAGCTCATCCTTTGTTGATAATTCCTAAAACAATCCGAATCCAAAAACAATCCAGTAGAATAATTTTCTCAAAACCAACCAAAACCGAGAACTCAACCTTTACTATCCTCAGTAGAAAACAACTTCTCTTTTCCAGAAAAGAAGAAAAACAGATGCACTTCTAACTGCTTCCGCTGCACAACTCTGATCTGGGGTAGATGAAAATGCTGATGATGCACATAAGCATAAACTGGACAACACATTATAAAAATATGGTTCAACAGGTCCAAAATAACTCATAAGTTTCTCCAAAATCTGAGCTGCTTTACCAATTCCTCTCTCTAGAAACCATTCTATTACTAGGGTGAACCATCGGTACTACTTCTGGAATCCAGTCGATACCAAATTCAACTCCTCAGATGCTAAGGCAACCCACCGACCTCTTCAAAGATATCCAGAAGAATTTCTGCCATCCTAGAGAGTACTCAACTATCGCAAGTCACTTTTGCGATCAACCCAGGCTAATATCCAAGAAAACCGTTCTCTCCTTACCAATCTGAACAGCTTAAACTTATCCAGCCAATCCATTGAAGAAATGGATTCACAAACTGCCTCTTAACTTCACCTCTAAAGAACTGCTGACAGATGACCTCCTCGCGTGCCGGCAGAACAATCTGAGCTGCAACACTGCTGCTGATGCCAAAAATTCCTTAATCCAAAATTCCTCGGAAAACTCAGGCCTCAAAGCCAAACACAACATTCCGCTGAACTCAAACTCAAAACTAATGCAGACACGCTTTCTTATCCAAAGATCTTTGAGAACTTCTGCGGAAACAATCCATCGCTACTGCATCTCAACACACAACCACTACTTCTTGAGTTACCAAGATAATATTTCTAGCTTCTGCTCAACTGACAAAAATCCAATTCTACTCATCTCAACTTATACAACCAAAAATGGACTCCAAATCTTAACAGTTTCCTCAAGAGATTAGGTGAAATCCTTACACCCCAAATTTACTCGAGACGGTATTTGGTCTACAGTCTCGTCAGATATACTTCCAACCACAGGTAGTCGTGTTACACACACCACTACTCAATCTACCCTTATACTTATATTGGAAAACCCGAACAGGTAACCCAACAAATAGATAGAAATGAATATATATATATATATATATATATATATATATATCAAAATTACGAATACGCTCTCTCAGGAAAGAAAATCACTCAAGAGCCTAGGTATTCACTCAACCTAGCGCTCTGATACCACTGTAACGACCCTGACTTCCTACGCCCAGGAAGGCGTATCGTTTTTAAAGAAGGAAAAGGGTGAGAAAATAGAAAAGATAGAGAAGAAAGAACAACAACATCAGAATCTCACAGCGGAATGAATAAAATATATTAATCACATAAGTATTTACATAATATATAACACCAATCAGAGTTATACAGATAATACATCACATACTAGACAGTTATAAACACCTGTCTAGTTAATAAACCTCAATACAATACAGCTCAAACAATATGACTCAGAGATACCAACACAGCGGAACTATATATATATCTACAACGCTGAAGCCTCCTGCTCCATTGCTCCACCAGAAATTCGTCAAAGCTAAACCTGAATCCCTTGGCTACCCGTAAAAATTTGGGTACCCGAGAGTTTATGAAAAACAGGAAATAAACTCCGGGTCATACATGGTTCTGGTATGAGTAACAGGCTAAGGTTGCTTAATTTTGAAAAATCCTTCGAAAACAAAAGGTATCACGTAAGACTTCCCACACATAAACATGGAAAAGTTTTTACCTTACGCTAACCAAAACATTTGATAGGAAATCCAGTGATATTATAATAGGTCTAGGGTTTTCAAGTAAATAGAAAATAGCCGAAATTGTTAGATCTATTAAATTCCAGCTACTAGCCACAAAAGTGGGTAATACAATCAAAACCGTTGGCACTTATTGGATTGTGGATTCCATACAATGGCAGGGCTACTGGGGTACCGCACGTCACAGTACGTGGCCTAGATCAACGTACCGAGGATCACTCCCGACCCCCTGCAACACAAGGCCGGAACCATTTCTTACTAAACAGTCCCGAACAAGATAAACCCCGCAGTTGGATGCAGACCAACTGCCCACACAGCCGAAGAAAAAGGGACATCTAGACAGGGGAATATCCTTGTCCTGCTTGGGCATGACCCACCTAACCTTGCTGCACCTCCCCTGTTTTAGCCATTCCCGGTTGATGAGGCTTGAGGTTACGACTACCTTTATAGAACATATTTCGTAGAATGCTCATCGTCCGCCTGACGATGTGTTGAAAGCATTCAATCCATACAAGTTCGTTCCGGGTTCGAACGAAACCGAAGGCATCATCTCGTTACACTCGTTTTGGAATCACCCTCAGAGTTAACGACGATAACCCTTGCATTCTGAACCTTCATCTCCACTTCAGATTCACGACCTATCGTTAATTTGGAATCGATGTGGTTTTCGGATATTCCAAATAAGGAAAACCGATCCCGGTCTCATCGAAATCCAAAACGTGTCTTTTAAGGCCAAGTTGTCTGTTTAGTCTTAACAGTGTATTCAATATCATTAATATGCACAGATAGATAATTTACATCTCATAACAGATAATCACATTATCATCATAAACAGATAATTAATATTATCATCCAAACAGATAATTAAATATTATCATACTTAAACCATACATTCATATCACATAAATATTACTCATCTCATATCTGAGATCACAGTCAAACAATGAAATATCAATATCATCCATCAGCAATGATTTATGAATCACAATATATAATTAATTTAAAATGAATTAAATTAACTACTTCCATCTTTAATTAATTTAAAATAAATTAAATTAATTACTCATTCCATAAATCCTGCTCTCACAATCATTAATTAAATTATAAATCAAATTAATTAATCATTCTCTAATTACAAGAAGTAATTTAGTCTTAATTAATTTCCCAAATGAATTATTCTAAATCATTCATAGCAGATTAACATTTAATTACTTTCTATTAGTTATTCTTTAATTAAACAATTCTTAATTACATCATTAATTATATTAATTGATGATCTCCAATTTATATTAAATTACTTATTTAAATTAATTAAGTGATTAATCTTTACTTAAACACAATTATTAATCACCCCTCGATTAATAACAAACCAGTAATTAACTACCCTTAATTATTTATTAATCATTCCATGATTAATTATTTCCATAAATTAATCCTTTGATTAATTACAAAAGAAATTACTCAAATTACTCCACTTACAAATCATCTTGTATTAATTTCATCAAGCAATTATTATCTAATTACTTTACTAAGTAATTATACTCCATTAATTACACTAAGTAATTACACATACCAAATCATCAAATGATTTCTAAAATTAATTAATTAACTTCATTTAATCTTATTATCAATTACTTATATATATTCAAATTAATCATCTTTGATTTAAATATCCCTTGCTACATTCCAGAAATTTCCTTAATTAATTTACAGAAATTAACCTTGGCTAAATCTATTAATTAATTTCATTTATATCGATTTATTACCATTTAATTATCTTGTTGATTTATTATTCTCAAATAAACCAATTTCTAATCCCATCATTAATTATATTAATTAATGATTTCTAATTACATTTTCATTTGTTAATTATATTAAGAATACAAATCTTCAAATCACAAATATTAATCCTCTTGATTAATAACATACAGTAATTAATCATTCATAATTAATTACTTCTCAACAACACTCTTAATTAATCACCTGATTAATTTCAAGTAATTACACTTCAGTTACTCCTATTAATAGCATCAATCAATTAATTACATCCCGTAATTATCCTTCAATTACTTTCTAAGTAATTTACTTCCAAAATATCAGTTAATTAAACTAAATTAATTAACTCAAATCAATTTACACAATTAATAAGTAATAATTTCTTAATTACTTTCCAAACAAATAATTACATTTAAACTATTACAATGATTATTATTGAATTAATTAATCAAATTAATTTATTAAAAATCAATTACATTAATTAATTATAAATAATCTAGTTAATGATCTTTATTAACACTTATTTAATTATTATCTTCTAAATAATTAACTTAGTTTAATCATTATTAATTATAAGTTTGATTAATCATTTAAAATTTATTAATTTAAACAAATATCTAATCTATGGTTCTTAATCACATATTAGTTAATTAATTCATTAATTAACTTTAATTACTACTTTTAAACTTATAGTTACTAATTTAATTAATATCAATCATTAATTATTCTTACTTAATTAACTTAAAGGTTAATGCATATAAAATTCTAAAAACTTCATTACTCAAAGTAATTATTCTTATTATGGATTAAATTTTTATTTTCAAAATGTTCTAAAAACATCTGTTCCAAATTACTTTGTAAATAAATTCAATTTTATCCTTAATAAAGTTTAAAACTAATTTTTCTTCCAAAACCCCCTTTAAACTCACATACTTAATAGCATTAAACTTATTTGAATCAATTTAAATTATAAAACTTTAATTTAGTTTCAAATCTAGAATTGCATATCTAAGTCCTGACTTCTTTTGGAGTTAACATGTTTCAATCTTCCCTTAACAGTTTTGAATTTTCATTTGAACTCAACTTAGTTTTAAAAAACTTTAATTATCAATCACTTTTAAGTTATTAAAATAATTTAAATTTTGAAAACTTTATTATTTCCAACTATATTCAAAACTAACTTAAATCCATTATTTAAACTTTAATTTAGTACTAGCTTTAACTTTGATTTTAAATTTAAAACAAAAGACTCAAAACAGTTGAAAACTGTTACAGGCTTAAACCTGAACATGTACAACCCGAGCACCCCCTCTGTTACTTCGAGTAACATACGAAGTTCCCCGAGAAAAACTGTAACTTGCTTCGAGTCTTCCCTCATGCGCGCAAAAAATGAACAAGAGGAATACCGAACCTGGAAAACACCAACCCACTTCTCCCCTCCATGCCTGTCAACGCCACGCATGCAATGCTCCCACCACCGGAGGCCACCAAACTCCGATTACGTCATCGACCATCTCCCCTCTACCTCCCCTCAAAGCCACGTGCCACTCGATCGCCTACAGTGGCCGCGGTGATCAAAATTCCAAACGCAGTAAAAGTTAGGTTAAAAAACTTTAAACCCACGCCGACGCTTCCACGATCCATTTCGTCGCCACCCACTATTTTTTCTAGATCCACGGCAGCCTCCTCCACCCCCAGACCTAAGCCCGACCCTCCAGATCCACTTGATCGCCCACGGCGACTCTAAAATGCTCCAAACAGTAAAACTCAAGCTGCACCCATTCCACACAATTAAAAATTCTCACACCCACCTTAAAAATCATATTTTTGTATATGAATTCAATTTATATTCATGAATTTGTAATTTAATAAACTTGAATTTTAACATGTTTGAAGATGTTCTGTGTTTTAGCTCTTTCCAGTGACAACACAAGTTTATTTACTTAAAACAAATTTTTAAACAAAAGTTTATAGTGTAACAAATATATTTCATTCAAGGCTTAAGGCTTAACATGGATTGAAACAAGATCAAATGGAATTTTGAACCAGGTTTGGACTTGAAAACTAAACAGGGTTTTCTCAGATTTGCAGTAGTGCACAGTGTATGTATATCTACATTCAAATGATTCACAGCAACATATACTTGTATGTTTATCCTACATATCATTACAGAAAACATATACAACCCTTTTTAACTTAAGTTATATTGAATAATGATAAATAAGAAAATGTTACTCACTTGCATTTGTGAAAGAACAGAGGCTGTCAATGCCCAAATACTCAATCCAAACATGCATGTTTATAGATATTTTTAATACTGAGTTATCACTATATATGCATAAACTAGTATCATCCATCACAGAACTTTACAAGCAACAGAATCTATTTATTTAGTTTTGATTTTTAAAAAGTTACTCACCAGAAGAAAAGAGCAGAGACACTTTTTTTTTTTTTTTTGAAGCAGGCTTTGATTTGTTTGTTGAAACATTTCTTAAATTCTCTTGAATCCTCTGATTAGTTGGGTAGCCTTGTTAATGTTGAGTGGTTTACTCCAGTTTTTTTTTTTTTTTTTTTAAGTGAAGTTTATTTTATATTTTTGCTCAGCTCGAACTAAACAAGAAGCTGATTTATAATCAAGTTTTCAGGGCATATGCAGACAGGGAATATTATTATGTTTCAACAACTAAGACAATATTTGTACAATAAAACCTAAAAATCTTTTGTTTGTACAGATTTTATCAGAGATATTTTATTACAGAGCTGATATGTAATACAATTGTGTGCTAGAAAGATTTTTCATTAATGACTTTTGTTTGTTTGCTTAAGAATGCATTACACAGTCTTCCTTAGCAAGCTTCATACATACATTTGTTTTTGTTACTGTCAATTTCTTTATGTTCATGCCTCACACTACAATTTATTACTTATGCAGGCCTACAAATACTCTTATGTTTATTTTGGTGGCTGAGACAAGAACATTGAGGCAAGCATTAAATGTTATTGTCTTTAATATATTTATTTTCTTCTTTTGTTCTTGTTTGCTTCAAATCAGCCTACTCATTTAAACAAATATTGTTTGTACAATAGATATTTGTCTTGATGCTTTAAACTTATATATATATATATATATATATATATGCTGCAGTTCTTCTTTGATAGTTTACAAACTTAAAAATTTATTTGTTTCTAGTTAATTTGTTGTCTTGTTATTATAATTTGAAATGTTTGTGAAGGTTATTATTTTTGTTTTGTTGTTTGAAAACTAAATGAACTTTATAGTTGTTATGTTATTATAATTTAACCAATGTACTTACTTATATTTCTTTCCAATTTATCTTGTTGTCTTGTATTTTTTATTTGTTAATATTATTTAAAAGTAACTCATTTATCAATTTGAAATAATAAATAAATAGATTATCTTTTTATTATAAACTACATACTTATAATATATATTAAAGTATGGTTTGACAAAATTATATTAGAACTCATATATACTTTTAAATCCATATTTTAATCAAACTATACTAAAAATAAAAGTAAACAAATCTTTTTGTTAATAAACTAAAATTTAAACTTAAGTTAAAATAAGTTTTAAACTATTTAAACATTTATCTTATTTATTTAAAACCCTGTATTTATTTATTTATTTAGCTTTGAAAAGTTTATATTAAATAAAACATAATTTCTAATTCACTAAAATGTATATTAGAATTTGAAACACAATTTATTAGTTAAACCTTTGAAACAAATCTCATCTGTTTACAATGTATACAAATATATACATATATAAATAGAAAACAAACAATTAATTTTTAACAGATAAAATTTACCAATTAGATATTTATTAAAAGAAAAGTATCAATTCAAATCTAATTAATAAAGATATATCAAATCAATTTAATATTTAATGCAGATTATTAAATTGATATTGCTAGAAAATTCCGGGTTGTCACACCCGACCTCCTGGAGCTGGGTGCCAAGCTTCTCTTTGGCATGTGATATCACGAAGTTATGGAGAACTTTCTTTTCATCGTCGTTCAATATGCGGTTCTCCAGCTCGAACTCATCAAACGCTCCACCCTGATGCACTGCCTTTTCTTCCTCAACTAATAAGCTCCAAGCATTGTAGAGATGTGTTGGGTAGTCCTCGAGCCAAGCCAAGTTTCTGTGCCTCAACACGTTGGCATTGTAAGTGACAAGAAGCTCTTCTACATCGGTCTCCAGTCTGGTCTCTGTCGGTCAAACCTTCTCTTCAACCTCGGCTTCAACCAAGCGGGCCTTTTCCGTAGCCGCATCCCTTTCTTTCTGAAGCACCACCGCCTGATCGCATTCTACTTGCGCAGAAATGTTAGCAGCGTCTTTTTCTTTAATTATCTCAGAGAATTTAGACTTAAGCTCATTAAGCTCCTTGTGAGCTGCATCGCGCTCATCCAGGACGGTGGTGTTCCTGTGGCCCATGTCTTCCATCATGGCATAGTGTTCCCGCTTCATCCTATCCATGGCCGAGTGGGCATCATCGCCTTCTTAAGAGCTTCTATCTCAGATTTTCGAGAAGACTCCGCCTCAGCGTTGAGCACTTGAATGATTCAGTCTTTTTGGCCAAGCTCCCTCTCTAGCTTTTCAATTGTGGCAGCCCGGTCAAAAGCCTCTTTCGACGCTTTTCTTGCAACCTTCGACCACTCCTTATATTGGAAGAAGATGTCAGCAACATAGTCGTGAATAATGTTCTCGGCTGATGCCGGAATTCTCTTCAAGTGCGGGGGGAAGATGTATCCATCAAAACAAATATCGGGAAAATCATTTTTGTTAAATATAGGGTGTAATTGTTTCCTTTTATTAACTTTCCTATTATAAACTACTTTCCTATTATAAACTTTCCTGATTTAACTATCTGGTGTGATATATAAACACTTCTTCTTGTATATCAATAAGATGGGATAAATAAATAAAATAAGTTGCTTTTGCTTTCTCCTCTATGTCTGTTCTTACAAAGTATATTTGATACCAAACCAATTAGCATGGTATCAGAGCCAGGTTAGAACAGTCTTCTTCCCCGCAATTCCCCAAATTTCAGAAAATCTCAATCCTAATCATGCCCTAATTTTCCCGAAACCGTAATTTGTCCAAACAATCATACTCAACGATGATGCGCGATCCTTTTTCCCAGTCCATCGCGTCGTCTTCCCCTCTACTGCCTCCTTTCCTTATAATTTTCCGCCTTCTCCCGCTCCCCCTCCACTAACTCTAGTTCCTCCTCCTCCTCCACTTCTTCTTCTACTACTACTCACAATCTTAGATTCGCCTCCGCCTTGATCCCTGCCGCCGCCTTCCTCCTCGACCTTGGAGGAACTCCAGTCATCTCTATTCTGACAGTTGGTCCTCTAATCTCTTACATTCTCGACTCCCTCCGTTTAAAAGTTGCTTCTTTTCTGGCTATTTGGTTCTCCCTCATCTTCTCCCAGTTAGCCTTCTTCTTCACTGCGAAGATTTCATTGCATTTTGGCCCTTTGATGTGTTTGGCGATTTTATTGTGTCCGGAGACGACCTTCTTGATTGGAGTATGGTTCTCGTTACAGTTTAAATGGATTCAAGTTGAGAAACCCAGCATGGTTAGGAGTCTGGAGAGAGTTTTGTTTGCTTGCTTGCCAGTTTCTATGCCCGTGCTCTACACGTGGGCAGTGGTAGCTGGCTTGGGGATGGATAATGCTGCATATTACATGATGGTATTTTGTTGTATTTTTTATTAGGTTTTTTCAATTCCAAGGAAGTCAGGGTTTACAGGTTCAAAGGAAGGTTCAGGATTGAATGAGGATTGGATACTTAGCCCGCTTGAGAGTTGTATGCATACATTGTATGTGTTATTTATGCCCGTCTTGTTCAGAATTTCATCACATCATTCTGTGGTTTTCAAGTCAGTTGTTTCTTTCTGTGATCTTTTGCTGATGTTTTTTATGCCATTTTTGTTTCAGTTGTACGCATCAACTAGGGGTGCTTTGTGGTGGGTTACTAAAGATAGTTATCAAGTGCACCGAATTAGGGTTGTAAACGGTGCAGTTGCTTTGGTTGTGGTTGTAATTTGTCTTGAGGTTAGGGTTGTGTTTCATTCATTTGGAAGATATGTGCAAGTGCCACCTCCATTTAACTATTTGTTAGTGACTGTTGCTATGTTGGGTGGAGGGTTGGCGGCTGGTGCTTATGCAGTTGGGATGATTGCAGATGCAGTTAGTTCGGCTGGGGATGTAGGATATCTCATTCGTTTCCCCATAGCCTTTTGAACGGGAATGCAATGTGAATTAGGGTTTATTTAGGATATTAGTTTGAATCCTACCAACTTCAAAATTAAGAGGAAGTAGATTTAAATTTCTTGTTCAACTTGCCCCTCTCATAAAATTCGATTCTCAGAAAATTCGTATTCAACCAGTAACTTGCCCCTCTCGTGGATTTGGTTTCTCAGAAAATTTAGGTTGTGGATTCTCAGAAAATTCGTTGATTTGGTTTCTCATGAAATTTAGGTTGTGGATTTCGACTCTTAGATAAAATACAAGATGGTTTAATATCTACAGAGTATATAGAGACTGAGGAGCCGAGTGCAGATATCTTCACCAAAGCTTTGAATGGAGACAGAATTAATTACTTGTGTAACAAGTTGGGTCTGATTAACATCTATGCTCCAACTTGAGGGGGAGTGTTAGATATAGGGTGTAACTGTTTCCTTTTATTAACTTTCCTATTATAAACTACTTTCCTATTATAAACTTTCCTGATTTAACTATTTGGTGTGACATATAAACACCTCTTCTTGTATATCAATAAGATGGGGTAAATAAATAAAATAAGCTGCTTTTTCTTCCTTCTCTATGTCTGTTCTTACAAATTATATTTGATACCAAACCAATTAACACTTTTTCAGCCGAGCAAGCCTGATTGCTCCTTCCCCGGAAGGCTTGGTCAGTGCCTGCTCAGTTGTTGTGCGGGCCACAATCTCGGTTCTGCGTTGAGTTTCAGGCCTTGACGATTGGGAAGACGATTGGAGCAGAGTGCAGATATCTTCACCAAAGATGATTGGAAGGATTTATGGAATTGTTAAATGATTTAGAGTCGATCAAATAACTTGACCGCCTTACGGGTATTAGAAAAATAGTGTTTAAGCTTAAGTTTGGAAAATCAGTTTCATGCTCTCCTTGGCTATCCAGGCCGACTCGACGGATGGGATAGTAAATTTTATCGACTTGGATTAAAATTTTCCAAAGTATAAAGGATAAATTTCTCCAAATATTAATAATTTGGATTTTATAAGGATAATCTTCTTATACTTGATTTTAAAGCCCGAAGAGGAAACTCATACTACTCATGGAATTTAAAGGGTGATTTTGTTGTTATTCCGCCCATAGTACTTGTTGAATAAGGGAATTGATATTGAGTAGAATTAGATGATTTCTATACATTTTGTTCACTTAATATTTACTGGTTTTGGATTAACATCCTAGATAACATGGATTTAACTCAGTCAAAATTTTAAGTTTTGAATTATGAAATTTATGTTAGGATTTAAAAGAAATGATTTTGAGATATTTTCCTAAGTTAAAAGTGAAATGATTACTAATTATTCCCAATTTAAAAAGGTTTTTAAGTAATTAAAGGATTTGATAAGGGAGGTTTAATGATTCCGTATATATCGGAAATAAATGTTTAAAAGTTATATATCTCTAATAAGATATTTTTGATAAAAGAAATGAGTTAATCAGATATTATTCACCTATTTACTTGAACCATTTTATTGATAACGGGTGCAAAAGAACCAGGGTCGGATTTAGGGTAATTCCTATCCAAAGACTACTTCAAAGCAATTTACGTATTCGAAGTGAAGACATAGATATGATTAGGAAGATGGAATGTTGGGCTACTTGTCACCAAGCCTCGGGGGAAATTTCCAATATTATATTATATGGCAGTAGTTCTTCATCTAAGATCTTCGATGCAAGGACTTCTCGCTACTAATCCTAAGGGTAATTCCCGATAGGATGTGGTAGGAGAATGCCTTCGGTTTGTCCTGTTCCTGGGCAACTTGTAAGGTCGAATGTTTGACGTTGCATTTCTAGTTACATAAATTGATCTCTATGAAAGTATTATATGTTTGGTAGTGGAGAAGGAAACTTCTCTTAACTTAACAGCCTTTTCTAAGACATATGAGCTCAGGAGTTATACGTTTGTAGAAATTAGTTGTGCGACTATGGAATGGTAGTGTGGCATTCAAAGTGGAATGTGCTATGTGAAATATAACTGGTACCTCAGGCCTCATCACTCGGTAATGGTTTAAATAGGGTACGCTGCAAGGCTATATGGGTCGCAACCATTAGTGTATGGTCATCAACCTTCTAAATTACCATATATATATCGAGTATGTGGGGTATGCTATGTGGCCCGAGTAGATCGGTAATGACCGGGGTGATGTCATATTCGGTTTCAATCTAGGCCATGTATGAGTGCTAAATATGGATAGATCGGCCATGCCAGGTGTGGAGAATTGTTTGTGTATTCTTGGTACATTTCTCTAGAGATGTACTATACGGAAAGTAGCCCTTACCTGCCATTATACAGAAATCCATTCTCCGAACGAGTCATGTAGGAGTTTTATCTGTAGAGCCTAACATATCCTGAATTTAATAATGATAATAATTTCGGCCAAGATTAATAAGTTTACTTGCAAATGTTTTTCAAGGAATGCCATTAAAAATAATATCACATTATTTTTGCATAGAAAATGTTTTAGTTATCATAAGGTAAAAACTCATCCGTATTTATATGTGGACGTGGTCTTATGAAATGCCTGTTTTCTTTTCGAACACATATTTTAAGTTTCTCGCACTAGTTTCATGACTGACCCGAAGTTTATTTTTCTTCCCCAAACTCTGGGTGTCCTATTTTTCCCGAGCAACTTAGTAGTCGGTTTAGTTAGAAGAAATATGGATGGAGCTTAAAGCATGGAATTAGAAGATTCTTACGAAGATTGCTATCCATTTCCACCACATTCTTGTGCTATTGTATTTCGCATTTGTAGGGATGGATATTTATAACTGTCCATGTTTAACTCTAATAAATGTTTTTAAATTTCCGATGTAAAGAATATATGTTGAAATAATATATGTGAGATTCTGTTCTGTCTTTATTTCTTCCTTACCCATGATAATCCGCCTCTCTAGCACTTGGATTTGCGGTGAAATTTGCAGTTCTTCATTGTGAACATTAGTTGCATATCTTATTAACCCAAAGCCAACAACAAATTAGGTACCAATGTATATATATTAATCTTTAATAAAAAAATTGACATAAAGATCTAAAAATCATTATATATATATATATATATATTAATTTTAGAATGGAAAAGTCAATACATTTATATTATTTGTAACATAAAACTCAAAATAAATGGAACTTGGTTAGCAAAAGGTACATCTGAATATAAAGTTTGCTTTCTAAATTTTGTAATAAAACATCTCGAAGTGAACAAATAGAGATAAGTTGAAACAAATTCGAAAATCATCTGAAATTTAATCTGTAAATTCTCTAACTTGGAGGTTCTGTTATATCAATCTAGAACCTGCAACTATTTAGGAAGCAATAAAAATGTCAATGCAAAATAAAAGAAATAAACATTAAAGAATGAGTCAAAAACTGTTATATAATCATTAATTTTAGAATGTAAAATTCAATATTGGTCAATTTTATTCATATGCTAATGATCTATTGACAAAAAATCGATAGTGGCACGTGGTCAGGACAAAATATGGCGATAATAAATTTATCAATAATAGTAATAAAAGAACTTTAAGTGAAGAAACAAAGATAAATTGTCACAAAAACTGAATAAATATCTAGAATTAATTTTTCAATCATATGACTCATCGATCCAATTATTTCAATTTAAAAAACTACAACAAATTAGGTAGTAATAAAAAAATTAGTCTTGAATAGAACATAAAAATAAAGAAATGACCCAAAATTTCATTCTTTTTTTTTAATTTTAGAATGGAATACTTAATACATTTATTATTCCGAATATAAAACAAGCAACAATTTAAGTAACAATTTAAATAAAAAATATAAATACAAGGAAATGAGCAAAAAATTATTGTATAGTTATTAGTTTTGAAAGGAAAACATAAAACATATATGTCATTTTGAGCAAGGCTTGAAAATGGAAGTTATATTATTCTGTAATTATGGTTGTAAATGATTAATTATTAAATGATTGTTATAATATATCATAATATGGGTGAATATGCTAAATGGTCAAGGACAGTATTGTAATTTTCTTTATGATTTGGAGTCTATAAATATGGAGCTCATTTGTATTGTAAAGGTATCTGAGTTGAATAATAAAAGCTCTTCTCTCCTTTAATGTCTTTTGTTCTTTTTATTATATAACACGTTATCAGCACGATGGATATTTTTTCAAACCGATTTTTTTTACCTAGTCAAACCGATGGATATTTTTTTTTACTACATAATAATTAGCTTGGATCTATTCTCTAGCCATAAATCTGATATCAGCTCTATTATATACCTAATTCATCCGAAAAGGTTTAGGTATTTTTCTTATTATCAGCAAAACACAAAAGCTGCTCACCTTATATTCTTTCACAAGCAGACAAGGTATGGACCACCAATACTTGAATGATGATATATGCCTACTAGACAGTGCAACTACTCATACGATTTTGAAAAATCAGAAGTTTTTCTCTGAATTATCTGAAAAGATTTCAGCTAAAGTTTCCACCATAGCTGGATCTGCAAATATAATTGAAGGGTCCGGAAGAGCCCATATAGTATTACCAAATGGTACACATATCTTTATTCAGAATGCATTATACTCAAGCAACTCTAAAAGAAATTTGCTGAGTTTCAAAGATATAAGAATGAATGGATACCATATTGAAACTATAAATGAAAACAACAAAGAATATCTTTGTGTTATTTATAGAATTGAAAGCCAGAAGCTTATCCTAGAAAATTTTGATACAATTTCAACTGGTTTATATTTTACAAAAATTGGCATAGTTGAATCTCACTCTATAAACATGAGCCAGAAGCTCACAAATACAAAGACATTGATTCTTTGGCATGATCGCTTGGGTCATCCTGCATCAACTATGATGCGTAAAATCGCTAAAAATTCGAATGGACATAATTTATCAAATCAATTGAATTTACCAAGTGATTACTTATGCGCCCCATGTGCACAAGGAAAATTAATCACTCGACCTTCATATAGTAAAATCACTTCGGAATCTCCAACATTCCTACAAAGAATTCAAGGTGATATATGTGGCCCAATCCACCCTAAATGTGGACCATTCAAATATTTTATGGTATTGATTGATGCATCAACTCGTTGGTCACATGTCTGTTTACTATCTACAAGAAATTTGGCATTCGCCAAGCTGCTTGCTTAAATAATAAAATTGAGAGCACACTTCCCTGATCATCAAATTAAATAAATTCGACTAGATAATGCTGGAGTATTTACTTCGCAAGTATTTGATGATTATTGTCTATCATTGAGAATTGAAATTGAACATCCAGTAGCTCATGTTCATACTCAAAATGGTCTGGCAGAATCATTAATTAAGCGCTTGCAACTTATTGCAAGACCATTGCTTATGCAGTCAAAACTACCCGTTTCAGCTTGGGGACATGCAATTTTGCATGCATCGAAATTGGTTAAAATTAGACCAACAGCTTATCACCAGTTTTCACCATCACAGCTATTAACTGGATCTCAACCAAATATTTCACATTTACGAAAATTTGGTTGTGCTGTGCATATACCTATTAATCCCCCACTTCGTACTAAAATGGGTCCTCAACGACGGTTGGGAATTTATGTGGGATTTGATTCCCCATCGATAATTCGTTATCTTGAACCTCTTACAGGTGATGTCTTCACTGCAAGATTTTCAGACTGTAAATTTGATGAGACTATCTTCCCGCCGTTAGGGGGAGGAAAGAATGTTCCAGTAGAACGGCGTGAAATGTCATGTAATAATCCATCTATGTCTTATTTGGATCCACGTACCAAACAATGCCAATATGAGGTACAAAGAATCTTGCATATTCAAAATATTGCAAATCAACTGCCAGATGCATTTAGTGACACTGCAAAAATAACTAAATCTCACATTCCAGCAGCAAATGCACCAGCAAAAATCGATGTCCCTGAAGGATCAAAAGTAAATATAGCAGCAAATGAATCTAAAGCGAGACAAAAACGCGGAAGGCCAATTGGTTCAAAAGACTTGGCGCCTAGAAAAAGAAAGTCAAATGAAAAATCATCAATTATGGAACCTTCTGAAAAGGTTATAAATGATCAAAAGGATCACTTAAATGAAAATCTCAATTCTCCTAGAAGTGCGAAAGGAACTATTATCCCAGAAGAGATAAAAGAAGCTTCCAACGATAAAATGGTACCTAATAATAATGAGATCTCAATATTTTATACAAACTATGGAGAAATATGGGATCGAAATAAAATAATAATTGATGATGTATTCTCATTCGCAGTAGCTACTGAAATAATTGAAAATCATGACCATAATGAAAATAATGAGAATGACGATAATGAACCAAATAGCATAAATGAATGTCGAAAAAGACAAGATTGGCCAAAATGGAAAGATGCTATCCAAGTGGAATTAGATTCACTTCAAAAACATGGTGTATTTGGACCAATAGAGAAAACACCAGAAAATGTTAAACCAGTAGGTTATAAATGGGTATTCGTTAGAAAACGAAATGATAAAAATGAAGTCGTAAGATACAAGGCACGACTTGTCGCACAAGGTTTCCTGCAGAGACCAGGCTTTGACTTTAAGGAAACTTACTCCCCTGTTATGGATGTCATAACATTTCGATATTTAATAAGCCTTGTAGTTTCTGAAAAACTCGATATAAGGTTAACGGATGTTGTGACAGCTTATCTTTACGGTGAATTAGATACCAATATTTACATGAAAATTTCAGATGGATATAAATTGCCTGAAGCAAAATCAAAGTCCATGTACTCATTAAAACTAAGACGATCACTATATGGCTTGAAACAATCTGGAAGGATGTGGTATAACCGTCTTAGTAAATATTTGGTAAAAGAAGGATACGAAAACAATCTCATTTGTCCATGTGTCTTTATAAAGAAATCGGTAAAGGGATTTGCTATCTTAGCAGTTTATGTTGATGATATAAATTTGATTGGAACTCCAGAAGAGATTGATGAAACAATAAATTATTTAAAGAAAGAATTTGAAATGAAAGATCTTGGCAAAACTAAATATTGCCTCGGTCTACAAATCGAACATAATACCAATGACATACTGATTCATCAGTCAAACTATATTGAGAAAATTTTGAAACGTTTTCAAATGGATAAAGCATATCCACTTAGTACGCCTATGGTTGTCAGATCTTTGGATATTAAAAAGGACCCTTACCGTCCAAAAGAAGATGATGAAAATGTGCTTGGTCCAGAAATACCATATCTTGGTGTCATTGGTGCATTATTATATTTGGCCCAATGCACAAGACCAAATATTGCATTTTCAGTAAATCTTCTAGCAAGGTATAGTTCAGAACCAACAAAAAGACACTGGAATGGTATAAAACATATCATGAGATATCTTCGTGGAACGACAAATTTGGGTTTATTTTATTCTAACACAGGCAATAATCCAAATCTAGTTGGCTATGCTGATGCAGGTTATCTTTCTGACCCACATAAAGCAAGATCACAATCTGAATATGTTTTTAATAACAGCAACGCAACAATTTCAAGGCGATCTACAAAACAAACATTAGTAGCAACATCATCCAATCATTCTGAAATACTAGCACTAATTGAGCATATTCGAAAAAGCTGTCAACTCCAATCAGTAACAGAAGAGTCAACCATTATTTATGAAGACAATGCAGCTTGTATAGTTCAAATTCAAGCAGGTTACATTAAGAGTGATAGGACGAAACACATTTCTCCTAAATTTTTCTTCACACACGAACTATAGAAGGACAATAAAATAAAGGTGAAACAAATCCAGTCTCAAGAAAATCCGGCTGATCTATTCACAAAAGCACTTCCAAAATCAACATTTCAGAAGATGGTGTATAAAATTGGTATGCGTCGGATGCATTCTCAAACTAACTGAATAATGCGTTATAAATCAGGGGAAGCATTCAAATATATGCTATAATGTACTCTTTTTCCTTCACTAATATTTTTTCCCACTGTGTTTTTGTTAGCACGGTTTTAATGAGGCATTATATTGATACAGAAGCATCAACCCCCATAATGCCATAAGATTTCAATAAAGCTATTATTATTACCAAACGCATATTCAGGGGGGTGTTATAATATATCATAATATGGGTGAATATGCTAAATGGTCAAGGACAGTATTGTAATTTTCTTTATGATTTGGAGTCTATAAATATGAAGCTCGTTTGTATTGTAAAGGTATCTGAGTTGAATAATAAAAGCTCTTCTCTCCTTTAATGTCTTTTGTTCTTTTTATTATATATATCAATGATTTAATTTTATTCCTATATATAACAGGGAAGGCGAGTCATATATATTAATCTATTCTTGGGAGCGTGTTTCATACCTCTTTTCTACTCGCAGGTCAAATTTTACCCTTCCATAGCCAACGCTCTCCCGTCTATTTCAGCAATGAACAATGCCATCTTCATTCTACAATAACATCTTCTCTGTAGGATTCTATAAATCAGCAATTCTCCAAGGGGCTAGCCTGCTTCACATGATTTACATAAGAACAAGAAAAGCGAAAAAGGTGAAATTTTCTGTGCTTTTTCTATTTTTACTTATAATTATATTAATTTACTGGGAAATTTTGTTTCATCTTTGTTTGGCGGTTATCTAAACAAGTTGATTACTGCAATTTTTGTGAATCTTGGTCACGATCAAAGGTTAACTCAGGTTAGTTATTGATTTGAACTTGTGCCTATGGAACTCTATATTTGGATGTGTGAAAATTTTAGGGTCATTTTCCCTTGTTTATCATCATCATTGTTATAATTTATATATGTAGTTGATTTTCATGACCGTAGATTACTACCCCAATCGAAAGAAATTCAAAGCGCGATTGCAAGTGAGATTATTGGATTTAAGATTGTGATGGGAAAATCAATCGTCAGATTAAAATTGGCTATTCTATGTTATTGAAGTAATTTGATTGTTATTTCTAGATTTGATACTTTGGCACTTAATCCCTTGCGTATTGGTTCTGATTTTATTGCAAGTGATATGCTAGACATTTACTGACTGCCATTCAAAAAAGAAATCATGAATTATTTAAATTGGGAATGAAAAAGAAACTAGAGTTTGTAAATTCAAACTGCAAAATTTTGAACTGCAAGTTAATTTATCCTTTTAAACTTTAATTTCCTTTATCATTATTCTCATTATTATTGATTGATAGGAATTTTTTTGTATTAGTTTTTAAGAAAATTAGGTAAATGGTGTGAACAAGAGATAGGGTGTAAGGACATAAACTATTCACTGAATGCATATATTTATATTTGATTTCCGAATTAATAAGTTGATACTGGCACAACTGTGACTGTTATAAACATCAGATGTATTTATGATTTATCTAGAAAAATAAGGAACAATGTTGTTCTTCCTTCAATGCTACCGATCTTCACAATGCAAATTGAAGTTTTTTAGGCTTTGTATGTGGAACAACCATTAGTTGCGCTTGGTTGTTTGTGGTTGGGATGGTTTGGTTTCTCACTAGATTTTTACATATCCAGATATAAATGGAAATAAAGGGAAAATTAGGCATGTTTTTTTTCTTTCTACAAGAGCATTTCACCACAATTATCATCCAAATTTGTTTACTGATCATCTCATTGTCATTTAAGGTGTTTGACTGTGCCTATTTGTAATTCTCATTATTTCTGGAATATAGCTTTAACTTGACTACCTCCATTTTACAATCGTGAAACCTTGATCAGTTTTTATTTGGATTTTTATGTACTCGCAAAATCTACTAACGCTTAACCATTCGTTTTCATTTTTAGAATTACAAATAATCAATTTGATTCCCTTGCGTAGTGTAATCAGTTTTGAGCATGTATCCATTTTATTTGGATTTTTTTATCCTTGCAAAATCTACTTATGCTTAACCAACAGCTCGGGTTTTGATTTCACTTTTAAAGATATTATTTCTCTTAGTTAAAGATATTGTTTTTGGCTTTTACACCAGATTTTGTAACTCGCATAAATAATCATCAAAGTCGTGGGAAGGAGATATTATTACATTTTACGTGCATCTTTTTAAGATTTTTCTGTTCTTTTCCTATCATCACTCATTTAAGTAAATGGCTATTCTTGTGCACAAATTATTTTTTATTTCCCTGATAATGCAACCGAAGGATATAATCAGCACAGTTTTAAAAGTGGTCTGATTGTTATTTACAAACATCTGTAGCACGTTAACTTCTTTATGATTGATTTATTTACTGGATGCACTTGATATCTCATAGACTTAATCAACTTATATTTTTGTATAAATTTTCTGTGCCGGTTTTCTTCTACAGGGAGTATTATTTTTTGTCAGCATATTCATATTTACCGGATAAGTTGTAGCCCTTGGCACAATTACGTATGCAAAGCCCTTACATGCTTTAGGTTACAAGGGATGGAGTGGTCATCATGTATGGGCAGTAACTGCCTTAATCGCTTTGCTAGTTACTGCTATTCTACCATCATTTCGTGGTTTGCCACATATGGATTTTATTTCTCTTCTGCTTGATGCATTACCATATTTTAAGGTAAGCCAAACTATACCATAATATCTTCCTTATTATAATCATATTTATTTCATTTCTAAACTATTAGTTTTGGTTTAGTTGTTCTTGTCGCTTTTTGTGGAGTGACATATTGGGAAGCAGTGAATTCTCAGGTGGATAGAGTACCGATGAAGGTGGATTTTCTCAAAGCTTTGCTTCCTTTGATTTGTGTACCTGAGATATTCTCATTATTCGTCGGGTTATATAAATGCAAGTCCATGAGTTATCTAGTTTTCTAATTTATCGTTGTATCAACATATAGGTCTTGTTCCTTGCAAGTTGCACATGATTTTTTTTTTCTTCCGGAAAGACGATGGTTGGAAACTTTATTTTGGTGTCTATATGTTTGTTATGATCGGATTTTTCTCCTGATTGGTGCTATATATGCAATTACAACTCTCATTGCACCATGGGCGGTCTGTAGATATGTCGAGATGTTTTTCATAGCTGAATTTTATTTTCACCATAACTTGTGATAATTTGTAATCAGGTCAGTAACAATACTGAAACATATTCATCATTTAATCATGAAATCACAATATTTTGCTTGTAGAAATTAGGTCCTTTCATCATCAAATTAGTGCGGTTACACTGGCTTGAATCGTTGTCTGAAAGTACACGAAAAATCCATACACTATGAACATAACTTAAAAGCTGAATGATAGAACGAGAGTGGGAATAGGAAATGAAAAATGCCACCATTTAGATTGTCCAGAATTCGAGGCAAAAACATGCTTTAGCTTTGATAATATTTACTAATGTTGCCATGAAATTATACAAATGTTTCGACATAAGTTTAATATATTATATTAGGTATTTGTTTAGTAACATGTATCTTTTTTTGGCTAATTAGGCAAGCCCGTAAAACTCAAACACAATATGCAGTAACATAGTTAATTTGTAGCTTACCAAAATAAAATATGTTATGCAGTATAGTTTATGGTACAATTCTAATAGAAGTAATAATTAAATAAAATTTATGGATTGTAGATAGTGTTACCAGGCTCGCATTTTCAGCCTTCAACTGCATATTCAGTGTTTTTGTTAGACTTCAAACAGTTAATTATTGCAGGCATTTGGGCAGCCAGGCATGGATCGCGATCTCCGCCACAGACTGCTACAATTATATATGATGAGAAGGAAAAGAAAGAGATGGATTGTAATCTTCTACATGCTACAAATGCTGCTGCTACTCACCATGAATGTCTACGATGAATACAAGCACAGAGTGAACAGGTACATTATACTATTAAAATGTCTGCAAGTTTTAGATAATTACAATTTCAAACAAGTGTAATAATGTTGCTATTATACCTAGGGAACCAAATGAAATCCATAATACTTCAACGTGAGTGCTCAGTCGATAATGAGTGAACACATACATTATAGTATTTTGTATGTATTACTTTCTATTTGTCATTATTTATTATCTTGGTTATATGCCATGGTTAATGTATGATTAAATCGTGCATGGATTTGCTTCATACTCTGACAAGCTAATACTTCCAAATATATTTTCTATAAAAATTTGCATGCCAGACCTCCACGTGATTTGCGTATATAATTACTATATGGAGTACTCGGATATTTCATATTTTGAACGTCGTAGTTCTCCATGTGACTAACATTTGTGCTTGGAAAATAACGTACTACATTCCATATCTAAACTTTGTCTAAGAAGAAATCACTATTTTTTAGACAAAAATAATTTTTTTATATTAACTCCAAATCAGACGAGACTTTGATTAACGAACTCGCATTTAAATTACACACAGTAAAAAACACTTTGATACTTCATATTTTGAATGTACATCGTAGTCCTTTATGGTGATTAACAGTTGTATTTAGAAAATAATAATC
Organism: Allium cepa; assembly: GCA_030765085.1. Taxonomy (NCBI): domain Eukaryota; kingdom Viridiplantae; phylum Streptophyta; class Magnoliopsida; order Asparagales; family Amaryllidaceae; genus Allium; species Allium cepa. Next base: position 800,139,424 of record CM060939.1, read on the forward strand.
TATATCCCTATATCTAAGCTCTAACTAGGTAGAAGTTGTATTTTTTTGGGGTTAAACTGTAATAATTCTTCAAAACTAATTCAGAATTAAGCGAAGCTTTAATCGATGAACTCCTATTGATGAATATTTGCATTACGTTAATTTGTAGTTTAATATTGAATTTTAAGATTGAATATTAGAATAATAAATTTCATATTAAATTTAAATTTTGAATTCCGCATTTGACTTTGGATTTGAAAATTTTAAAAAATTTGGACTAAAAAGAAATTCAACGACATATAGTTTCAACATAAACATATGTATTTAGTTCGTTTATTTTTATATTTAACTGAAGATAAAAATTAAAACTTGACTGTTAGAAGCCCACTGAACGACTATTTGTGCAATGCTATTCAAAGATGGATTTTCTCTAGGTGTGGGCCTACGTAAAAGGTGTTATATTCAATATTTAAATTGTTTTTTAAGGTATTTTTCAATTTTTAAGGAAGTTTTGTTCAAACAAGTGTTATGTACTGCAATATATATAATACACGTGAATTAGCCTGCGCGCGCACACACACATAGGTAATTACTAGATCATATGTAGCCTTTGCATATTCAGAAATAACCAAGTATAATTAAGCAACTTGTGTCTTTATACGAATAGTTACCCGAATCATTAACATCCAAAGAAACTATTGATTATTTTGTTTCAATTGCTGATCTTTATAACACTTGTATCCTTTTGGACAATGAAGCATCAAACTTAGTCAAGTTTGGAGAAGTATACATTGCAAAATACGGTAGTACTAGCAGATTTGTTGCATTTTATGGACATTTGGTTGAATTAGTAAGGTAACAAATGTGATGCACTGTATGGACATTTGGTTAAATTTGTAAGAAAAAAATATAATTAATGCATTGTAGATGATAAGCAATTTTTTTACTTGTTTATTTTTGTACGTGCTTCTTGCTAATTAAATCAAACGTCCGCATACTTCATCATATCTGCTAGCACTGCCGCATTTTGCGATGCATGCTTTTCCGATTTCTATTAACTTTGATGCTTCATCGTCTACAGGGGTATAGATGTCATTAAGGTCCATAATTGAACACGAAAACAAAATTATAAGTTTAAAAATATTGGAAGACAAAGTTGAATTAAAGAACAAGGGTTAGAGGGTGAAATTCTTCAGACTTCAAACAAAGTCTCACTGCTGGGAAGTATGTTTCCAAAAGCAACTTTGGATGTTAATGATTCATATGCGAAGTGGTAGTACCGACTAAATTTAAAAACTGAAATAGATAGAGATTCAAATTTTAAATTTGGAAGTTAATAATTTATGTGTTTGTATCAAAGATACAAGTTGGTTAATGCTAAATATGTTGGGGTTACATAGGATCTAGTTATTATCTATTTAGACAAAACTTTCTTGTAAAAATAAAAATACCTTAAAAATAACCATTTAAATACTAATATAATATCTTTTACGGTGTTTTTCTGTCCACACATAGAGCAAAGCCATCTTCGAATAGCGTGGCACAAACAACCGTTATGTGAAGTTTTACCTATTAAGTTTTAATTTGTATCACGGTGAAATATAAAAGTGAACGAACTAAATAAAAATATTTTATAAATTTGTTGAAACTTAATGCGGTTGAATTTTTTAATATTTAGTCCAAAAGTTACCAGTCATTTTTTCGTCATGTAATGTTTTTTTTGGTCATGTAATGTTTTAGAAAGATTGTTGTGCTCTCTAAGCTCTATGTGTTTAGATCTAAGAAAGGTAGTCTATAGTATGATGATCCACATTTTGTGCCATAGCGATTATGTATTTGATTTAAAAGAATGTCACGTCATATGGTTCCATAAGTGTAATTTTTTTTTGCTATTTTTTTCGAGTGCATTAGAAGTCAGCAAAAATGCCTCTGTTAAACTAAAATAATCAAGCTTGATTACTCCACATGTAAATAACCATTGTAATTTCCAAAGAGGACGAGGTCTCTCAAGCATTCTGCAATAACTTATCTCCTGTTTCACCACGATGTGCAGCTTAATTATGTGGATTATATATATATATATATATATATATATATATATATATATATATATAGGGAGTATTTGTTCCAGATTAGTGCTATAATTGATTGTTATATATCTGTTTGAAAATTTATGTTATGTGATAGTTAAAAGTCTCATGAAAATGATTCATGTAGTGGAGGCTAATATGTAACTAGTTTTAGTTTGTACTTATGCATGATAATTTGTTATGCCAAAATATATCTTTGTAATATGACCATGAAAATTTACTTTACTGTTAGTATGTTATCATGATAACATATTTAGCCATATATATGGGATGGAAAAATATTCATAATGCACGTACAAATTTGAAAGATTTAAGAATATATCTTAAGAAAAATAAAAGAGAGAAAACACATATGAATGCCATATTGGGCTATAAAAGAAAAATGAATAAAAGGAGATTATGTACTCCATTTTTCTTAACAGACATCCAAATAACTCCGAATACACTAAAAAACTGAATAACTCTGATAACTCCAAACTACATAATTAAAAAAAAAAAAGGAATGCCCATTCGATTTTTCTTAACAAACGTTTGAACACCATATTGTCTTAGCCTGCATTTGTTTTATAAAAATACCAAATAACTCAAGTTCTAGAGAGTTTATTGTTCTCATGTGGATTGTCTTAGCATTTGTAGAGTTACTTAATTCTTTTCAAATGGGAAGCATATTAAAAAAAAATTGATTAATGTACCTCCACATGTTAAGCTTCTGCACATGAAAAAGACTATGTTGTAATTTCCTAAGAGGACATGGTTTTTAAGTTTTGTGAAATGGCTTATTTCTTGCTTCATCGCGATGAGCAACTTAATATGTAGGTTTGGATGTATGCAAGTAGTGTTTGTTCTAGATTAGTATTGTAGTCATTTGTTATACCTATTTGAAATTTTGTTTTCAAGTCGTAGTTAAATGATTCATGAAAATGATTCATGTAATGGAGGTTAATATATGTAAATAGTTGTAGTATTTTACTTATGTGTGGTATTTTGTTACGTTGAAATATATCTTTGTAATTTGGTTATAATCGTTAACTTAACCGTTATTATGTTGTTTCTATGATAATATATTTAGCCAATGTTATGGGCATGAAAAAAAATATAAATAACGCATGTACATATTTTTAAGATTTAATCTTAAAAAAAAGTGTGGAAAACAGATATGGACATGATGTTTGGTTTTTAAAAAAGGAAAAAAAGGAGCAAGTACTTCATTTTCTTAACAAACATCTAATTGTAAAAGAAAAAAACTGAATAACTCAAAAACAATGAACATCATATGGTCAAGGACCTTTTGCTCAAGTGGTTAAAGATATGACGCTTCAGACAAAGGTTATAAGGTTATGGATTCAAGCTCCTGAGACATCAAAATGATTGTTCTGCTTTAATATAGTACCGCTCTTATGATTGGAAGAAATGAACTTCATATGAACATATGAATGACTCGAAACTGTGAATAACTCAAAAACGAAGAACACGTACTAGATTTTTTATAAACAAGCATTGAACACCATATCATCTTAGCATTTTATAGTAAAAAACTAATTAACTCAAAATTTGAACTGATGGTTGATTGTTCCTGTGTCCATCATATTGATATTTTTTAGAGTTGTTTCATTCTTTTCATGGTGAAGCATATAAAAAATAAAATACTAATTTGAAAACTTACCTTCGACATGGAGACCATGAAGCTTGATTAAAGAGAGTGAAGCTTGACTAAAGAAGAAAATTGATTGACTTTTTTACTTTTGATATCCCAGTGTTTGCTTTTTATATAAAATTTGCTATCGGTATCTACTATTTGCTTTCTTATATAAAACTTGAGACGGTAGTTATTGTAATATTAGTAATTATGGTAATATATTATATGTCATCTTAAGTTTTAGTTAAGTGCATGTACCCTTTAAATTTTAATATAATAAACTTGACTAAAGAACCAACTAACATCAAGTGGGAAAAAAAGGGTTTAAAGTATTGATTCTGAACGAAGTGGACAAAGCTTTCAAGAGAACTTTTACAGTCCTGGCAAACTATATGAACTGCTTGTTCATTGCATTCCTCCCAAAGTCACATCGAAGAGATTATTGTCACAACTGCGAAGGAAGTTGGATGCTGAGCTGAAGCACAAAGTTTTTCATCAGGCTGCATGTTAAGAACGCATGATGCGTCAAGGGCAGAAGGCTATTTTTCACATAGAAGGGTCTGTAGCATAGTTTACCAGCATATACAATGATTCCTCATTGCATCATTTGGCTAAGTTATGCTCAACTCAATTGTTTACATATTCTGGTAAAACTAGGAAACTAATTAGTGCATACCTTATCTTGAAATTTGCAGATCTTTTCTGCGAACTCTTCTTGCGTATGAAGTGTGTTAAAGCATTATTCTTTTGATAAGGATGGAGGAGAAGTGCTCTTTACTGAATTGGGTGAGACCATAATTTCTAATCCTGGTAGTTTTAACTTTGTATCTATTGGTAATGCTTCTCCTCATAATCATCTTGCTTTTGCCTATGGTGTTCTTGTAAGCGATATTGTAATGACTTATATTTGTGCATGTAACTAACTGCATACATGCCTTATTGTTGGATTTTCAAAAAAAATTCAATTACTGAATAAATTTGTTTTTTTCTTAATTAGCAGGTAATTGATTTACTTTAGCTTTTTCTGTAATGCCTTGTAGTTATATTTTTACAGTGTTTCACTGGATAATGAGGATACCATGCAAGTAGTGAAGGGAGGTGACTACAAAGGATGCACACTTGAATGGTCTTTTCAATGTAAATATATTGAGGGTATAACTGAGGCTTTATTTACTGAGATTGGTTGAAAAATTGAGGAGATTTGCTGCAACGCTTGATCCTGCATATTTCTGTTTGAATAACGGTGATCCAGTATTTGTGTTATAATATCCGGTATGTCTATGTTTGAATAAAATTATGTATTATGTGTAAGTGGACCTATGGTTCTTCTAAAAAGGCAATTGTGTGCCCGCCTTGTTTCAGGAAGAATGTTGTGAGATATCTGTCTATTTCTAATAATTTATTTTACTTTAATATCCAATCTTATTATATAATTGGGAGATGTAAAATAATATTATGTGCTTTATCTGAACTTATTATAGATATTGTTATGTTCGTATGCTTATATGATGGACATGTTACCTAGGCTGTTTCTATATTGTATTGCATATTTTTAACTAATATCATGTATTATTATTTAGATTGTAATTCAACTATAAAGGCATACACTCGTTAAAAAACTACATCATGGAACATCCTAACTCTATCAATTTTCCACTTACACTTGAAGTCAATTATAAGATCTTATTCGGACTTATTCGATCGATTTCCCAAAAATTAATTGAGCCAGCCTCTTACTGAATGAGTATGTTATCCACTTTTTCAATTAATTCTCTACGATGCTGATAAACTGCATTTATCACGTGACCCCTTAAGAGTGTTTTTTACTTCTAATGAGTTTTGGGTTCTTTTACGAACTGTATTGTTATCATATAACAATGTCATGAGATTTTCAACTTTTGGAATCACCCATAGCTTAATTATAAATTCATGCATGTATTTATACTTCTTTTGTTGTAGTGCTATTCAAGACGGCATATTTAGCCTTTGGTTAAATCAGCTACTACTTATTGTTTGGAATATTGCTAATTTAAAAGTTCTTACTACAAAAAGTTACCGAAATCCCATACGACAAATTATTATCGCATAGTCGTGGGAAATTGTGTTTTCAACAACTTGCAATCTTAATAATACCCGTGGAAAAAAAATTCCAACGACAGTACGATGACTTTATGTTTCCAACGTCACAGTGACGATATGATTTCTCAACGGTTTTGCGACGATTGCGCAACAACTAATTAAATGCGACGTTTTGCAACGACATTCCGACGGCTTAATCAATTACACGAATCTGCAAAGACTTAGCTACGACATTTGCTAAAGTATAATTTTTTATGACTTAGCACGCTAATAATTTGTTTGTGTTGCTAGTTTCTTGTATAATTATAGTGCTCAATATGATCAGAGTGAATTGTTACGCAGTTGCTCGTGTTCTATCTATACCAAAGAGTCTATATAACATCGAGTGAACAAGATCTTCATATTATGCGTGGGGGTGATGCTAGTAGGCTCGAAATAATTAGGGTACGAAATGAAGCGGAATATGGAGGGCCATTAATTTAAAACATGTGATTGAAAACCATCCATTGGATTAAATTCGAATAGATTTTGGTACACGACTTTTGTGCTTTGTTGATTTGTTCTATGTGTGGTTGTTAGAGCATGATAGTTCTAGGTCCACCAACGAGTATTTTTCAGATATAAATTGTAAATATCTCATGCAAAGTAGGCGTGGTTTATGCTTATGCACGAGAACAAAGAATTTCATTTAAAATCGTGTGTACAAGGCAATGCGTGCAATCTTGTACTGCTAAAACCAGCCATAACAAGACAACATACATACCATAACAGCTACACACGTGCTCTGATCTGCACTTGTTAATTTTCAAATACGACATAACATAACAGCTACACACATATTCTGTACTTGCTAATTCCCAACTTGATCAATGTAGCGACATATAATCTCAGAAACAGATGTCACGAATGCTGCTTCACTGGTGCCTGGAATAAGAGAATCCATAGCCTCCCGAACGGTCACCTCTATTTTAGATTCAATGTTTAGTGTTTCTCTGCATAATATGCGTCCGATTTGAAAAGGAGACAGATCACGTTTGGCTCCTTCCTTCAACATCATAGTTGATATGCAAAGCGTCCTGGAGCACTGAATAGAGAGATTCCATCCGAACAGCTTTAGCAAATCGATGTCCTGTTCGACATCTAGTGATTCTATGTAAGACTTGGTTGCTGAACTGAATGTCTGGCGTGCCTGAGGCCAGTACAGCCACTCAGAAGTGCAGTCTTCGAACCGTGTAATAAGCAAATCAAAAGTGATTTCATTTTAGCATTTAAAAAAAAAATAACTGAAAAGTTCAATTGAGAGTTGATTATTCCCTTGTGGATCTTTTTAGCCTTTTTTAGAGTAGTTTCCTTTTTTTCTTATGGTGAAGCATATATAAAATACTAATTTAAAAAGCTTACCATCGACATGGAGATCAAAAGGCTGGATTAAAGAGACCAAAGCTTTTTCAAAGAAGAGAATTGATTAACTTTTTTATTTTTTGTATCCTGGTGTTTACTTTTTTGTATGAAAATTTCGATCGATATCTGATATTTTCTTTCTTATATAAAACTAGTATGGTAATTATTTTAGTATTAGTAATTATGGTGATACAATATCTGTTATATGAAATTTCATTTGAGCACACATACCCTTCAAATTTTTATATAACGAACATTTAATTGTCCTTTATAATACTTTCTAAAATGCATTTTCAACCAGCAATGGTGCATTCACAGCCATTTTTTACTCTGTTAAATGTAGCAATGTGGTAAATATTGTTTCAAAATTTATTTTGCAGGACATAATCTTCATTTATGGAAAACTAAATATTACGTACCGGTTTAAAATGGAAGAAACCCGTAACGATACAATAAATTATATACTATTTTAGAATTTAAATGGTACTTAATGATAAAATTTTGCCATCAGAAGCGCGTAAGCAATTTCCTACGGCATTGTGACACCTTTAAATCTTTTAGTCTGCATCTAATCCAAAGTTTTATCCAACGTTCTAGAAGCCTCCACTTCGTCGATCTTCGCCATATTTCAAGCCCATTCTTCATAAACACACTTCATCGAGTCCAGAACCTAAATCCCAGTACCATTTCCCCCAAAACTTGGAATCCCTAATTCTGCCAATGGCCTTTTGCAAAGTAGTACTTACCTCTCCTCCTTCATCCACGATCTCGCCTGATCCTCCAACGTCGTCTTCACCGTGCCGTGCCACTCTTCCAACGTCCGATCCATCTCCTCGAATCCGGCACCGGCCTCATTTCCTCCCATCCGGATGTTTTCATCATCGTCGACATCATGAACAATGACTCGAATCTTGCATGCAAAATATCATCATGTGCCGTACCCAGAAGGCGCCACGCAGTGGATGCTCCGGTCTCTGGTGGAGACCTCGGCATATTCTTCCGTTTACTTCATATAAGTTCACTAAGAATCTGTATATTCTGCCTTATACAAAATCATATTCTAAAGCATTGAGTTGCAGCTTTCAATATTAAAAGGGGGACAAGAGTCACTGGTGAACTTTGAAATACAGAAAAGAAAAATTATGGTTTGATTGTGATATTTTGAAGTTTTAATAATTTTTTTAATATATTCTCTAACCACTTTTATACTGTTTGCTCGGTGTAAACTAGGTTGAAAAATTTAATGAATTAACTGTTACTACGTAGTGCCGTTTGTGCTACTTATACTAAAGTTGACTTCGAAAAAAAAATCAGCCGTAATTATTTTTAATATCAATTTATGAAATTACAAACTTGTCATAATACTAAATTTATTGTAGTTGACCTACAGTTATCTTAAACAAGTGATGCATAGTTGTATTATCAATAATTAGTTATGTACCTCATATGTGGGGTTCTGTAAATACATCTTTGATCATATATCAAACTTCTAATTTATTTCGAGCTTAACAATGTCTCTTTAGATTTGTTCCTAACACCTCTACATAATGTGTATTTTGTATGTTCAGGTAGAGAGAACACAAGAGCGTGCACGCATATACATGGAGGTTTGTTTATTTATGTTGCCTTTTAATTGTTTGATTATTTGCTTCACAAAGTGGATGTGAATTCATATCGAGGTTTGCTGAGCTGGAATTGTCTGGTTCATATAATTCAATACATATTAGCCATAAGACTACACAGTCTTGGTGAATTGGTGGAAAACACTTTGTTTGCATATAGGCTTGGGTAGATGAGAAGATGATGATCGGACTATGGGATGTATTACAAATATTCAACGTTTTTGCACAAACCAATACTATTTTTTTTCTTTTTGCTGAAAATAAGTTTTTCATTAAGCATTTTTTATACAAATGGACGGAGTATCCATTATAAGCTGCATTCTTGATGCTCGTTGTAATTGATTTTGAACCTGGTCTGTGAGAAGCCAGAAAATGTTCCAGATCAGTTCAGATCAGTAGGTTAAGTTTAGGCCAATTTTCCACTACAAATAAAGAAATGCCAAAGTTAGGGCATGCAACACTCCAGTTTACTACTAATACTCTACTACTACATTATTTGATAAAATTAACCTCACTTTCCTGACATGTCAATGCCACAATCGCTGGTTGAACCAAGACAATCTCGAGATTAAGCAGCAATGGTAGACTTTATTGTATTTTTTTCCAAAGATTCCATATATTAGTCATAAATTTTAATATGATTCCTTATGGTTAGTGGTAGCATCAATTTATCTTGCAGTAACTTCTGTTTGTCAATAGTTCCTTAATCACAGAAGAATTTGATGGCAATTATGTGATTCAGAACAAGGTTTGAGAACTCGGTTTCGGTTTCGGTCGTTTTAATTTTTTGCCGTTTCGATCAATTTTGGAAGTTTAAAACGTTCCGGATTTGGTTTCGGTTTCGGTACTTTTTGATGAAAATGCATTGGCTAAATTAAAGTGAAATGGATTAAATTGATTTAAAATTCCTAAATCAAATAATAATAATAATAATTAAATAAAACTAAATTTAAAGTCTAACTAAATAAACAGCCCACTCTAATTAATAATACTTTAACCCAATAGCCCAACCCTAGTTAAGCCCAGTAAAAACAGGTCAGTCCAGTTAAATAGTTGAAGGGTAAGTAGTAGATAAAGACAATGCCTCATAAAATTAGGAATTAAGGCATGACGATATCTCAGTAAATAAAAAAAAAAACTAGGGCAAACACAAAACCTCTGTTTCCCGCTCGATAGTCGATATATGCTCCCTTCACGCTTGCTTCAAAGAAGAGAAAAGAGGAATCATACCACGGAAGGCTGCGGGAAGCTCGATTTGAGATACAATTCGAAGAAGAGTGTCGATTTCAACTAGGTAAGTAATAATCGATTAGTTTTTTTGTATGTTTCGACTTCAAAAGTTGTTTCTTCTTTCCTCTTTTGGATTTTGATTTTCTTTCTCACCGAACCAGCCCGAAACAGAATTTGTGGCCTAATTTCGGACCGGAGGTGATCGATACCGGTCCGATACGACCGAAATTTCGGTGTACCGGCCGATACCTTATACCTTGATTCAGACGCATAAAAAAAGAATAGATAGGTATTCATGTTTGAATTGATCACATGTGTTTTTAAGATAGGAGTTGGGATTATTTTGTTGAATTTTATTGAAAACTCGACAGTGGTTCACTATAAATCGGCTTGGAGCAGTAAAATCCGTTACGACTTTGTGAAGAGATAGGTTTTGGGATTCATAAATGATTTTTGATATTCATGCATGTCAGTTTAATATGTTGAGTTTACCAGCATTACGAACTTGGTAGCTCAAATATGAACGCCATATTGGGTTATAAAAGGAAAACAAATAAAAGGAGAAGATATCCTCCATTTTTCTTAACAGACATCCACTTTTCTAAAAAAACTGAATAACTTAAATAACTCAAACAAATCAAGAAAGACGAATACCTACTTGACTTTTGTTAACAAATATACGAACACCGTATTGTCTTAGAAAAGTGGAAGAAGTTTTGAGCTTTGTGAAATGACTTATATCTTGTCCATGATGAGCAACTTAATTATGTAGGTTGTATGTATGTAGCGAGTGCTTACTTCAAATTAATACTATTGTTATATCTGTTTGAAATTTCATGTCTACACTGTAGTTATATGAGTCATGTAGTGGAGGCTAATCTATAACTTGTAACGACCCAGAATTTTTGATAACTTGAATTTGAATATTTAATTTATTTTTAATAGTAATAAGTGGAATTTTTAAGTCGAATAATTTATTTTTCGAATATTGGATTTAATGGGACAATTAAATCGATTTATTTAATAGTGAAATTCCACAAATAGTTAGATATTGGGTTAAATATGATTGAAAATGATTTGGAAAATTTTGTTTTATCATATTGAAGTTATAGAAATGTTTTAGAACTTGTAAAATTGAATTTGGAGTTAATTTGTAAAAAATTGAATATTTTAATATTTAATTATCGACTGAAAAATAGCCAATTTTTGAACAGTCTCAGAATTGAACGAAACGAGTTCCATTGGATCCGTAATAGTTAGTTATTATCGGATCTCAATTTTCATAGCAATCAGAGTTGTCGTTTGACCGTGGCAGCTCGAAACGCATCGATATCGTTTTAATTTTAATTCGGCGAGTTAAAATAGCCATTTTTCAAACGGTCTCGGATTTCGACGAAACCAGTTTCATCGGATCCGTAATGTAATATTATTGTAAGATTTCAAATTTCAAGTCGATTGGATATATCGTTTGTCCGGTACAAGCCAAAACGCCTAGAAATCGTTTAAATCGGGTTTAATTTAAATTGAGCGTTTACTGCCATAACTCGCACATACTTCCGAATTAGCTTCCGAAACCTGTTCCATTGTGTCCGGAACGCGGGATAAACCCTAGGAACGTTGGTTTAGCCGCGTAAATTGGAGTTTACAAAACCCGGATAAATAGTATTCGTCGTTCTCTATAAATAGAGCAAATATTCACAAAATAAAAAAAAAAAAATTCGCATGGGGAAGAACATCAGCTTGCGGCCCTGATTTGCTTCAACACAGATCCAACGGCCAGAGAAAGATGTGGGTTTAAAATTTAAAATAAAAGTTGTAAATCCATTTATATTTAGTTCGTATAACTTTAAACTAATGTATCTCTTTCGTACGAGATCGAAAAATTACGAAACCAGTTGCATTGCAATCGTATGATCGCGCTCTTCACGATGGAGCTGGATTGGGAATCTTTGGAGCTAGCGAAAATTTCGGGTATAATTAAACGCGTGTTTAATTATATTCGAAATAATAGCGAAAACGGAAATAAAATCAAGGTGAGAACTCCTCACTCAATCGAAAGGTTTTGTTTAAAATTTTAAATAGTTAATATTGATCGATAATTGTTGATTGATTGTGGTAGTAGATATAATAGGATATATATTATATATAGCAATATATATATATTGGCATATGTATATATTGGATTTGATTTCCCGCCTCGTATAGCGGATGAGACCCTATTGCGCCGTTATTAAGCGGAATATTTATAAAAATCCCATATACCGCGATATTCCACCTTGAAGTGGAATTGGTATTGTGCTAACGTCTGTGGATGCAGGGTAACAGGTTGGAGGGATCCAACTGGATTCCTCACATATTTATTTGTTTATAAATATTATGTTGATTGTTGATAATCACATTGATATATGATGTTATTCCCGTGATTGACCATTCGATGTCGTTGCATCATCGGATTCAAATTTTTAAAAATTAAAATAACGGTTTTGAATTTAAAAGGGGTTTTAAATCGATTTTTCAAAGAATATGGTTTATTAAAAAATTTTGAATTGATTAAATTTTAAAATAAATAGATGGATAAAATTTTATGTTTTAAAAATTTATATTTTTATAAAATATAACTTAAAAGAAATTTTTAACAATAATAGGTTTTTATAAAATAGTTAAATTTGGTTTTTGGGAAGTTATTATTATTAATGGTTTATATAAAGGATTTTATAAATGGATGTTTTTAAATAAAAATTTATTGAAGTTATAGAATAAATTTATAAAGTGTTGAGTTGATGTATAACATGAATTTCATTATAAATCTATAGATATATAATTTGTGAAATTTATAAAAAGAATGGTTATTGGGAAGTGAAGTTTTATAAGTTATTGACTTATAAAAATGAATTTGGGGCATAAAAAGGGGGTTTGTTGAAATTGTTAATAAATGAAGATTTCATTAGTTGAAATTATTATAAACCATAAAGAAACCTTGTAAGTGATAAGATTTTAAATCGGTGAAGTTCAAAGGAACGATTTGGTAAATAAATAATATTATAAGTATTTAACTTACAATATGGCTTTTGGGTATGAAATTGGGTTATGTAAATTGCATCGGATTAATAAAGGAATTTATAAAATTGGGGTTTATAATAGAAATGGAATTTATAAACTATGTTTATAAATTTGAAATTCATCGAATTTCATAAATTGAAATATGGGAATTTGTTAAGTGGGCTATATTCACTATTTTGAATATTGAATAGATTATTAAATAAAATGGGTTTGTTTTTGGGAAAGGAATGTTTTAAATGGAATTTAAAACGAATTAAAGGTGTTTTAAAATGTATTGAGTATTGAAAACATAGATTTCAACATTGATTGTTGAAATAGATGTTTTCGAGAAACAGAAGGGAATATTTTGAATAGTAGTGGATTTATGTATCCATTTTTTTATTTCAAATCCATATACTAGTGTTTTTGGGTTGTCGTAACGATGTCTTACGCAACATTCGTTTTTAACCCAAATAAATGTGAATAAAGGAATGTTTTCTTAAAGAGAATGGAATAAAATACTTAACGGTAACTTAAGTATATTGAATATTTCCAAATTGTTGAAAATAAGTTAAATTGTGAATTACTTATTATTAAATAAGTATGGGAATGTTTTTTTTCCAATATAAAAGGAACGTTTTTGAGGATTCACCTTTTAAAGGTAAATCGAAGTGAATAGTTTGAAATTGATTTGAAATCGTGTATGTGCAGATATTTGGGAAATTGGAAATTCACTTTGGAATTTATAAATAGGAAGGGAAATTTGTTTAAAAATAAATGTTGATTTATTTTTAAAGATGGAAATATAATTCACAAATTTGGAGCGTAAAATTTAAAAATAAATCGGTAAGGATTTATATGTGATTTGAAATTTGTTTTCAAATGGTTAAGGTGTGTGATTTGAAATTTGTTTTCAAATGGTTAAGGTGTGGGATTTGAAATTTGTTTTCAAATGGTTGAGTTGTGTAATTTGAAATGGGTTTTCAAATGGTTAAGTGTGGAAATTTTATCGTGTAAAGGTGTTTTGGTAAACCAAATAACTTTGGGAAATTAATTGGAAATTGTGTATATATATCTTGTAAAGATATTTTGGGACTTAATAATTTTGGAAAAATTATTTGGAATCTGATGATGTGGCGCATCTTTATTGATAGTTAAATAACCGACTATCAATATTTACCCTTGGATGGTATTGATTGTGTTTGTTTGGAATTGAATGCACACTTATTTTTAAAAATAAGCGCTCGCTATTCGGTTTAGCCGGGAGAGGACCTTTGTGTCATATATCCCATTCCGAATATGCGATACGTCGTTTGGATTGCATTTGAAGACCGGTGTTGAAGACCGGGTATTTGTGAAAACGATAGGATGACCTATCGATTGTCTCCGCATCGTTAGCTACGATATGGAGATTTCCTTTGTGATGGGAAATTTTATCGGGATTGTGAATACCCGGATTGCAAGGGCTTCTTTGGAAGTGCCTTCGGTTCTGTTCGAACCCGGAACAGACTTGTATGGTTACGTGTCTGACATTACATTTTGAGAGATAGAGCAGATTTCTTTCAAATACATTTCTGTTGGTGGCGGAGAATTTATTCTCTTAGCTTAACACCCTTCTCTGAGACGTACGAGCTCAGAGGTTATGTAGTTGAAGGTTATCAGCGATATTTCCCAATCTGGTAATGTGGCATGCTGAGTGCTGCTGTGTGATGATCATTGGTTGATCGTTTGGATTGGATCATTTGTTGATCATTTATCTGTGTGATCTTGCTTTGGTCATCTGTGGACCCAAAGCATGGCTTTGTTGCACAAAGCGTAGCTTTGTGGACGAGACTTTGTCAGGACCTCACTCCCCGGAAATGGTCGAAACAGGAATATGCGGCAAGGTTATGAGGGTCGCGCCCTTTAGGGTATGTCATTTCCTTCTGGAAAAGGGTGGTATCATGGTATGGAGCCCAGATATTTACTCATGTGGAAAACACTATACCTATTACTGTGTGGTGTTGTTGTTGCGAGCGCTCGGATAAAGGTCCCAAAGGACCGGGGGATGACATATTCGTGTAGTAGTTACCTAGTTACAGAGGTAACCCGGCCTTGTGTTGGCAGAGATCTAACCGTAACGTTAGTTTCTCGGGACGTCCCGCCAGAGGCGATCCCATGTGGCAGTAGGAAGTTCCTTAGCCTGACCATTTGTTGGAAATCCATTCCTCCAATACGCGCCTTGTACGGTTTTAGTTGTATTACCTGCCATTCACTTATGGTGGTCACCACTGTTTGGATGGTAGCTATAGTAGGCATAGTTCGGAATGTCTATGTTGGCTAGGATTTATATTCTACTTTCGAAATTGTTTTCTACACTATGCACTAGTAATAATATCAAAAAATGATTTGATTTTCGCGTAGTAAGCATCTTTGACTATCATAAGGAGAAATCTCCTCCAATTCTGCGTTTGCATTGTGTGTGTGGCGGGAGGCCTTATGGTAGTTTCATTTTCCAAAAAGCATTGCGGATTTCAAAATTTAAACTTTCTTGTTGCGTGTTTAAAGATTAACTGTTTTGAGTTCTCACACCAGTCCCATGACTGACCTGGAGTTTATTGTTCCTTTCCTAAACTCTGGGTGCCCACTATTTTCCACACGGGCAGTCTAGAGTTAGGTTATCAGGTTATTCTGGATTCGGGAGTTGCTGTGCAGATCTGGAGGCGAGCCAGATAGCGTAGTCTATTATTTATTGTATATAGTATTTCTTTCCGCTGTTGTTGTCATACACTCTGATTGATGTAATGTAATGTGATGTAATGTATAAAATGTATAGTTCTTTTGTTTTAATGAATATTCATTTATCTATTATATGTTGTTCCGCTGCGACTGTGAGATTCTGTTATTGTTTCTCGTTCTGTTGCTTGTTTTTCTGTTTTCTCTTCTCTTTCTTTCCTTTCTTCTTCTACCTCTTTCTTCTTCTAAAACCCTAACGGTTCGATTTTTCGGCAACGAAAAATCACGATCGTTACATTTGGTATCAGAGCATATGGTTAAGCGACAACCTGCTCTGTTGGGTATTACTCATTAGAGATAGAGTCAGTAGTACTCTAGAATGAGTGTGAGTGTAATAATAGATATGAGTGCGTATTTGTTAGTGAATATAAAATTGTTTTATATTGTGATGATTGGTTTGTTGAGTGGTATATGAACCTTCGTCGGCGCAGCCTCGAAAACTGAATCGAAGGGGTTCCTAAACACTTGAATAGAACAATCCGACACAATATTGTTTTAAATTGGGTAAATGAAATAATTTTACCTCGATTATATTTTATATATAAAAAGAAAATAATTTTTCAGGAATTATTGAAGTGTGTATATAATTGATTGCTTGGTTGTTGTAAATGATATATATATAAAATAATTAAAAGTTGTTTGAATAAGCTAATAAAAGCAACTATTGTAAAAGAATAATGGTATAAACCAATGAATCATAAGATGAAATTATAATTGATAATGATTTACAATTGTAAGATAATCATGTATGTATATAAGAAGTAAAATTATATAAGTAAAAGGGTTATAAAAGTGATTTATGAATAGAAAGAAAACTTTTTGAAAGAATAATTAGCATTGATTTCACTATTGTCACTGGGAAATAATAAGGGTGATGACTGCAGCATCATCAGTATCATTTTCGAGTTTCTATGTGATGGATTTGCTACAAAAATGAATTTAAAATTGAAGTTTTGTTGTAATAAATCAATTTGAAATTAAAATTCAATTTGAAGTTGATAAGTATAAGCGAAAAAAAGTTTTGAACTTATAATATAAGTTAGAAGTTGAATAATAAGTTTTATAACTTATAGAATGGGAAAATGTAAGTGAAACCAGTTGTTGAAGTGGTTAAACAATTAAGTTAAGTAAAATGGAATATGAATTTGAATATTGATATGAATTTGACTTAAGTAAAAGTTAAATAGGATTTACTTTGGAATTTAAAATCCGAATTGAATTGATAAGTAAAACTTAAGTTTAATTAACAAATGATGTTTAAATGGAATAACTTAAGCAAAGTTGAATAAAAATTGATATTTGTATCAAAGTTAAATAATCAAGTGAATTAAATGAGGTAAATAAAGTTGAAATGGAATGCAAGTTAAGTAATGTTGAAAGAATTGATGTTAATATCAAAGTAAGTGAATAAAGTGAGTAAATGAAATTGTTAAAGATGTGAACTTAAATTATATAAGTGAAATTCAATTTTATTTGTAAAAAGAACTAGCAATTGAGTTAAAGTATGAATTGAATGTTATTCAATCGAATATAAATAAGTTGATTTGAAAGAAACTATGTAAGTGTAAATTCACTTGAAAATAATTGAATGAAAATCAACTAAGTGTCAAAACTAATTGGATGTAAGTAAAATAATAATTTGGCTCTATTGGATATTCATTGGATGTTGTTTGTTTGTTGGTTGATTGTATGTAAATTCATTAAGTGTTAATGAAAATTGAATTAGTAAAATTTGAAAGCTATGTAATTGAATTCAAATGAAAATTGAAATGCAAAGTTGAATGAAAATGAATATGCAACTTTAATAGTAAACTAAAAGTGGTATAAGAAGCATGTATTGGAAATTTTATAATTGAATTGGCAAATTTGTTTGAATATTATAATTAGATATTATGCTAGCAAGATATACAGGTTATAAAGGAATTGGGATTTTGATTTCAAAGTTAAAAAAAAAAGATTGAATCGCTCGACAAAAGGTACGTATTTCAGTTTTTATATGAGATTTGATGATTTCCTTCTCTAGCCACTTGGCTTCCTCTTTTCTTTTTGATTCTGAGGGGCCGTAGAGCCGTTTTGTAGTCGTACCGATCTAGCCGCGCAAAGGAGACTCTGGCGAATTTTTTTTGAAAATTTAGGGAGTTAGTAAAATTTTGAGAAATTTTGAAAGTTTGAAATTTGAATTTAAATTTAAATTTGAATTGTTGAGTAAACAATGTTGTTTGAAACTTATAATTGGAGTTGGAAAGCTAATTGAAATAATAGTGAATCTTTAATAAAAAGATTTAGGTTAGAAAGTTAATAAACTAATTAGTTTTGAAAAAATAATAAACGGGTTAGGATCGTTCTCCTTAACTTGCAATTTCGAGGACGAAATTCTTTTAAGGGGGGAAGATTGTAACGACCCAGAATTTTTGATAACTTGAATTTGAATATTTAATTTATTTTTAATAGTAATAAGTGGAATTTTTAAGTCGAATAATTTATTTTTCGAATATTGGATTTAATGGGACAATTAAATCGATTTATTTAATAGTGAAATTCCACAAATAGTTAGATATTGGGTTAAATATGATTGAAAATGATTTGGAAAATTTTGTTTTATCATATTGAAGTTATAGAAATGTTTTAGAACTTGTAAAATTGAATTTGGAGTTAATTTGTAAAAAATTGAATATTTTAATATTTAATTATCGACTGAAAAATAGCCAATTTTTGAACAGTCTCAGAATTGAACGAAACGAGTTCCATTGGATCCGTAATAGTTAGTTATTATCGGATCTCAATTTTCATAGCAATCAGAGTTGTCGTTTGACCGTGGCAGCTCGAAACGCATCGATATCGTTTTAATTTTAATTCGGCGAGTTAAAATAGCCATTTTTCAAACGGTCTCGGATTTCGACGAAACCAGTTTCATCGGATCCGTAATGTAATATTATTGTAAGATTTCAAATTTCAAGTCGATTGGATATATCGTTTGTCCGGTACAAGCCAAAACGCCTAGAAATCGTTTAAATCGGGTTTAATTTAAATTGAGCGTTTACTGCCATAACTCGCACATACTTCCGAATTAGCTTCCGAAACCTGTTCCATTGTGTCCGGAACGCGGGATAAACCCTAGGAACGTTGGTTTAGCCGCGTAAATTGGAGTTTACAAAACCCGGATAAATAGTATTCGTCGTTCTCTATAAATAGAGCAAATATTCACAAAATAAAAATAAAAAAATTCGCATGGGGAAGAACATCAGCTTGCGGCCCTGATTTGCTTCAACACAGATCCAACGGCCAGAGAAAGATGTGGGTTTAAAATTTAAAATAAAAGTTGTAAATCCATTTATATTTAGTTCGTATAACTTTAAACTAATGTATCTCTTTCGTACGAGATCGAAAAATTACGAAACCAGTTGCATTGCAATCGTATGATCGCGCTCTTCACGATGGAGCTGGATTGGGAATCTTTGGAGCTAGCGAAAATTTCGGGTATAATTAAACGCGTGTTTAATTATATTCGAAATAATAGCGAAAACGGAAATAAAATCAAGGTGAGAACTCCTCACTCAATCGAAAGGTTTTGTTTAAAATTTTAAATAGTTAATATTGATCGATAATTGTTGATTGATTGTGGTAGTAGATATAATAGGATATATATTATATATAGCAATATATATATATTGGCATATGTATATATTGGATTTGATTTCCCGCCTCGTATAGCGGATGAGACCCTATTGCGCCGTTATTAAGCGGAATATTTATAAAAATCCCATATACCGCGATATTCCACCTTGAAGTGGAATTGGTATTGTGCTAACGTCTGTGGATGCAGGGTAACAGGTTGGAGGGATCCAACTGGATTCCTCACATATTTATTTGTTTATAAATATTATGTTGATTGTTGATAATCACATTGATATATGATGTTATTCCCGTGATTGACCATTCGATGTCGTTGCATCATCGGATTCAAATTTTTAAAAATTAAAATAACGGTTTTGAATTTAAAAGGGGTTTTAAATCGATTTTTCAAAGAATATGGTTTATTAAAAAATTTTGAATTGATTAAATTTTAAAATAAATAGATGGATAAAATTTTATGTTTTAAAAATTTATATTTTTATAAAATATAACTTAAAAGAAATTTTTAACAATAATAGGTTTTTATAAAATAGTTAAATTTGGTTTTTGGGAAGTTATTATTATTAATGGTTTATATAAAGGATTTTATAAATGGATGTTTTTAAATAAAAATTTATTGAAGTTATAGAATAAATTTATAAAGTGTTGAGTTGATGTATAACATGAATTTCATTATAAATCTATAGATATATAATTTGTGAAATTTATAAAAAGAATGGTTATTGGGAAGTGAAGTTTTATAAGTTATTGACTTATAAAAATGAATTTGGGGCATAAAAAGGGGGTTTGTTGAAATTGTTAATAAATGAAGATTTCATTAGTTGAAATTATTATAAACCATAAAGAAACCTTGTAAGTGATAAGATTTTAAATCGGTGAAGTTCAAAGGAACGATTTGGTAAATAAATAATATTATAAGTATTTAACTTACAATATGGCTTTTGGGTATGAAATTGGGTTATGTAAATTGCATCGGATTAATAAAGGAATTTATAAAATTGGGGTTTATAATAGAAATGGAATTTATAAACTATGTTTATAAATTTGAAATTCATCGAATTTCATAAATTGAAATATGGGAATTTGTTAAGTGGGCTATATTCACTATTTTGAATATTGAATAGATTATTAAATAAAATGGGTTTGTTTTTGGGAAAGGAATGTTTTAAATGGAATTTAAAACGAATTAAAGGTGTTTTAAAATGTATTGAGTATTGAAAACATAGATTTCAACATTGATTGTTGAAATAGATGTTTTCGAGAAACAGAAGGGAATATTTTGAATAGTAGTGGATTTATGTATCCATTTTTTTATTTCAAATCCATATACTAGTGTTTTTGGGTTGTCGTAACGATGTCTTACGCAACATTCGTTTTTAACCCAAATAAATGTGAATAAAGGAATGTTTTCTTAAAGAGAATGGAATAAAATACTTAACGGTAACTTAAGTATATTGAATATTTCCAAATTGTTGAAAATAAGTTAAATTGTGAATTACTTATTATTAAATAAGTATGGGAATGTTTTTTTTCCAATATAAAAGGAACGTTTTTGAGGATTCACCTTTTAAAGGTAAATCGAAGTGAATAGTTTGAAATTGATTTGAAATCGTGTATGTGCAGATATTTGGGAAATTGGAAATTCACTTTGGAATTTATAAATAGGAAGGGAAATTTGTTTAAAAATAAATGTTGATTTATTTTTAAAGATGGAAATATAATTCACAAATTTGGAGCGTAAAATTTAAAAATAAATCGGTAAGGATTTATATGTGATTTGAAATTTGTTTTCAAATGGTTAAGGTGTGTGATTTGAAATTTGTTTTCAAATGGTTAAGGTGTGGGATTTGAAATTTGTTTTCAAATGGTTGAGTTGTGTAATTTGAAATGGGTTTTCAAATGGTTAAGTGTGGAAATTTTATCGTGTAAAGGTGTTTTGGTAAACCAAATAACTTTGGGAAATTAATTGGAAATTGTGTATATATATCTTGTAAAGATATTTTGGGACTTAATAATTTTGGAAAAATTATTTGGAATCTGATGATGTGGCGCATCTTTATTGATAGTTAAATAACCGACTATCAATATTTACCCTTGGATGGTATTGATTGTGTTTGTTTGGAATTGAATGCACACTTATTTTTAAAAATAAGCGCTCGCTATTCGGTTTAGCCGGGAGAGGACCTTTGTGTCATATATCCCATTCCGAATATGCGATACGTCGTTTGGATTGCATTTGAAGACCGGTGTTGAAGACCGGGTATTTGTGAAAACGATAGGATGACCTATCGATTGTCTCCGCATCGTTAGCTACGATATGGAGATTTCCTTTGTGATGGGAAATTTTATCGGGATTGTGAATACCCGGATTGCAAGGGCTTCTTTGGAAGTGCCTTCGGTTCTGTTCGAACCCGGAACAGACTTGTATGGTTACGTGTCTGACATTACATTTTGAGAGATAGAGCAGATTTCTTTCAAATACATTTCTGTTGGTGGCGGAGAATTTATTCTCTTAGCTTAACACCCTTCTCTGAGACGTACGAGCTCAGAGGTTATGTAGTTGAAGGTTATCAGCGATATTTCCCAATCTGGTAATGTGGCATGCTGAGTGCTGCTGTGTGATGATCATTGGTTGATCGTTTGGATTGGATCATTTGTTGATCATTTATCTGTGTGATCTTGCTTTGGTCATCTGTGGACCCAAAGCATGGCTTTGTTGCACAAAGCGTAGCTTTGTGGACGAGACTTTGTCAGGACCTCACTCCCCGGAAATGGTCGAAACAGGAATATGCGGCAAGGTTATGAGGGTCGCGCCCTTTAGGGTATGTCATTTCCTTCTGGAAAAGGGTGGTATCATGGTATGGAGCCCAGATATTTACTCATGTGGAAAACACTATACCTATTACTGTGTGGTGTTGTTGTTGCGAGCGCTCGGATAAAGGTCCCAAAGGACCGGGGGATGACATATTCGTGTAGTAGTTACCTAGTTACAGAGGTAACCCGGCCTTGTGTTGGCAGAGATCTAACCGTAACGTTAGTTTCTCGGGACGTCCCGCCAGAGGCGATCCCATGTGGCAGTAGGAAGTTCCTTAGCCTGACCATTTGTTGGAAATCCATTCCTCCAATACGCGCCTTGTACGGTTTTAGTTGTATTACCTGCCATTCACTTATGGTGGTCACCACTGTTTGGATGGTAGCTATAGTAGGCATAGTTCGGAATGTCTATGTTGGCTAGGATTTATATTCTACTTTCGAAATTGTTTTCTACACTATGCACTAGTAATAATATCAAAAAATGATTTGATTTTCGCGTAGTAAGCATCTTTGACTATCATAAGGAGAAATCTCCTCCAATTCTGCGTTTGCATTGTGTGTGTGGCGGGAGGCCTTATGGTAGTTTCATTTTCCAAAAAGCATTGCGGATTTCAAAATTTAAACTTTCTTGTTGCGTGTTTAAAGATTAACTGTTTTGAGTTCTCACACCAGTCCCATGACTGACCTGGAGTTTATTGTTCCTTTCCTAAACTCTGGGTGCCCACTATTTTCCACACGGGCAGTCTAGAGTTAGGTTATCAGGTTATTCTGGATTCGGGAGTTGCTGTGCAGATCTGGAGGCGAGCCAGATAGCGTAGTCTATTATTTATTGTATATAGTATTTCTTTCCGCTGTTGTTGTCATACACTCTGATTGATGTAATGTAATGTGATGTAATGTATAAAATGTATAGTTCTTTTGTTTTAATGAATATTCATTTATCTATTATATGTTGTTCCGCTGCGACTGTGAGATTCTGTTATTGTTTCTCGTTCTGTTGCTTGTTTTTCTGTTTTCTCTTCTCTTTCTTTCCTTTCTTCTTCTACCTCTTTCTTCTTCTAAAACCCTAACGGTTCGATTTTTCGGCAACGAAAAATCACGATCGTTACATAACTAGTTGTATTTTTTTTCTTGTGCGCTGTATTGTCATGCTATAGTACATCTTTGTAATTTGATGGTCGTTAACTTCGTTGTCAGCATGTTGTTTTCATGGTAATTTATTTAGCCATTTTATAAGAATGAAAAACAAAATACATATTGCATGTACAGATTTTTAAAGATTTAATCTTAAACAAATAAAAGTGTGAAAAACACATGAACACGATTTGGGTTATAAAAGAAAAATGATAAAAAGGAGAATATATAAATAGTCTTGTCAACGGATACTTTCGGATATAGATAGTGCGATATCTGCATCCACAGCTGCATCAGCATGCACTTCTGAAATCATTTTCGAATATCAGATATCCTCATCCACGTATATGGACGGATACGGGATAATTATCCTATCCGCCAATGATCGATAAATCAACAAACGTAAATTGAAGTTTTTGGTTTAACATGATTTTTTCCGATCACATTGATTATAAAAGTATGCAAAATCAACAAATATGATGTAATGAATAGTTTTGAGCAGTTAATATGCATTAAAATGCTTAAAATATATAAACTATTAATTTTATAAGAATGATAAATTTATATCTTTCATTGTGCTATAATAAACATAAAATAACCTATAATCTTGGTAAACAACGGACTGATAATTTTCGAATGTGGATACCTTCGTATCCGCATCGGTATCCACTTTTTCAGATACCATATATTAATTCGCTTTTCAGATACTAATGTGGACGGATTTTTTGAGTATCCATTGACTGCCTTGTATATACTCAATTTTACTAACAAATATTCATTTTAGAAGATAAAAAATTGAACATGAACACCATATGGTCAAGGACCTCAAACTTAAGTGGTTAGATGTAATATGCATTAGACAAATGGTTCTAGATGTCATGTGTTAGACATCAAAATGAGTGTCTACTTGAATTAAGTATCACTCTTATTATAAAATATAACATGAACACCATATGAACATATGAATGATTCAAAAAATGAGTAACTCGGATAACTCAAAGCTAAATAGCTTAAAAAAGATGAATACCTACTCGATTTTTTAACAAACATATGAACACCATGTCATTTTAGCATTTAAAAAAACAGAATAACTGAGAGGTTCAATTGAGAGTTGATTGTTTCCTTGTGGATCTTTTTAGCCTTTTTTAGAGTTGTTTCCTTTTTTCCTTATGGTGAAGCATATATAAAATAAAATACTAATTTTAAAAGCTTACCATCGACGTGGAGACCGGAAAGCTTGATTAAAGAGACCGAAGCTTTTGCATTTTATTATTCCAGCTCATCACAGTTACAAGGAATGTGTATGTAGCATGGGGAATGTTGTATTTTTGTTTTTGGACCCCTTATAAACCATGTATAATTATGTTGAAATCTTTACTATTCCCTTCTTCAACATATGAAGCATATCCAAAAATAATTTCAAGATTTCTATGGATAATCTTTTTAAAATATAAATTACTTGGTAGTTTGGTTTATACCATTTGCTTAAACTGTTTGATTCTACTGAATTGGATTTAGATTTTGCATCAGCAATAACCCTAATTTCATGTATTTTGATCTATAAGGTATGTTTATTTCTCCGAACATATTAGGAATAGGAGATATATAAGTTATTTTATGATTTGATGCAGCCTTTCAAGGTAGGTGCATTGTGGAAGAAATTATCAAGGAAATTGCAAAGAATCAACCAATTGACACCAAGTGAAAAAAAGAAAAAGGTTTAAAGTATTAGTTCTGAATGAAGTGGACAAGCTTTCAAGAGAACGTCAACACTCTCTTAGAAGAGCAATGGAGAAGTACTCCTTCAAAGATCATAGAGGCTGCATGGTATCAGCTTTCGAATGTTCGTGCTAATGCATCTAACGATGTTCAGATTCTCAAAGTGCTAGAGTTTATTTGCAACACGTATACAGCTCATTCGATTCATAGGTTGAGAAAAGCCAACTTGGCTTTTTACGTGCAAAGTTCAGCAATATCCATTCGCTAATCACTGCTAATCAAATAATCCCACCCTTGGATTGCAAACAATATGTTTTACCAATAGCATTTGATATGACTAAGGAATAGAGTCCTAACAGATTGTTTTACAGTTCATGGCAAACTATATGAACCGCTTGTTTATTGCATTCCTCCTAAAGTCATCGAAGAGTTTATTGTTAGAACCACTAAGGAAGTTGGACTCTGTACTGAATCACGAAGTTTGTCATTGGGCTGCATATTATGAACACGGGATGCGATAAGGGCATATTATAAACCAGCCTATCTTAGCTGAAATTTGCAGTTAATAGAACAATGTTTCATCTACTTTATTAAATGTATATATTGTAGTTAATAGAACAAATGTCAGTGCATATCCTTTCTGAAACTTGCAGCTCTTTGTTGTGGACACTAGTTGCATATGCAGTGTATTAAAATTATTATTCTTTTTGTAAGGATTGAGGGGAAGAGCTTGTAACGACCCAGAATTTTTATTAATTAAAATTTGTATATTTAATTAATTTTAAATATAAATAAGTGAAATTTATAAGTCCAATAAATTTTATTTCGAATAGTTTGATTTAATTGAATAATTAGATCGATAATTTAATATGTGAAAATACAGAAATAATTGAAATTGAGTTAAATATGATTGAAAATGATTTGTAAAATTTTATTTTATCATATTGAAGTTTGAATGATGTTATAGAACTTTTAGAATCGAATTAAGAGTTTATTTGTGAAAATTGAATATTTTAATATTTAACCGACTAGTGAAATTAGCCATTTTTCGAACAGTCTCAGAATTGGACGAAACTAGTTCCATTGGATCCGTAATAGTTTTTATTATCGGATTTCAATTTTCGTAGCAATCGGAGTTGTCGTTTGACCGTGGCAGCTCGAAACGCATCGAAATTGTTTTAATATTAATTTGACGAGTTAAAATAGCCATTTTTCAAACAGTCTCGGATTTCAACGAAACTAGTTTCATCAGATACGTAATGTGATATTATTGTATGGTTTCAAATTTCGTGTCAATTGGATTTACCGTTTGTCCGGTGCAAGCCAAAACGCCTAGAAAATCGTTTAACTGATTTAATTTTAAATTGAACGTTTATTGCCATAACTCGCACAGATGACCGAATTAGCTCCCGAAACACGTTCCATTGTGTTCGGAACGTGGGGTAAACCTTAGAAACGCCAACCGACACGCTTCGTTTGGAGTTCGGAAAATCCGGGATGAATAGTGTTTGCAAAATTTTCTATATAAGCCCCCATAATTTTCACTTTGCAAAAGAAAAACGACCCTAGGGTTTCATCTTTTCAGGCCGCCACCTTCATAACACCAATGGCCGAAAATGTCTTCTCTTTCCCCTTCATTTTCTTCAAATCCGCTAACCAATTCAAGAAATTTTCAACATGAAAGTTGTAGATCACGTTGCGAACTAACTTTTCAACGGTCATGATCTAAAACGACCTCACGAATCAACGGCAAATCGAGCTAGAAGTGTTGAAGTTGCACACGGTTTTTCGTGAAGAGGGAAGGGCCGAGCTCTATGGGGTTCTGGCCGAAGGTGGAGCAAGACGCGAGCTTCGATGTGGTGTAGTTAAGATGGGGTTTCTTCGTCGTTTGGGAGGTGCGGCCGTTAGGGTTTCACGCGTGTTGATGGGTTCGTGATTTTCTGTAGGATGATACGTGCGTGGAAGATGGAGAAGCAGGCGGCCCTGATGCTTCCATGAAGAAATCAACGGCTGTGATTAGTTGTAGGTTAAAAATTAAAAAGAAATTTGTAAAATTTAGTTTATATAAATTCGTGTAACTTTGAAAATTCATATCTTTTTCATACGAGGTCGAAAACGCGCGAAACCAGTTGCGTTGGAATCGTATGGACGAGCACTACGCTATGGAATTGGATTGGAAGTGATTGGAGTTAGCGAAAATTTCGGGTAAAATTAAACGTCCGTTCAATTCTATTCGAAATAAAAGCTGAAAACGAAATTGAAATCAAGGTGAGAACTTCTCACTCAATCGAATCAGTTTCGATTTTATTTTAAATAGTTATATTCAAAATTCTTGAATGTATGTTTGAATGATGATTTTTATCTATTGATTGATAAAATAGACATTATACGCCGTTAGTAAGCGGATGTTATTTATTAGAAACATATACCACGAATATTTCATAAACAGTGAAATTGGTATTATTTATGTACTTGGAATTGATTTCCCACAGTATATAGCGGATGAGACCCTATTGCGCCGCCTATTAAGCGGATAATATTTTAAATCCTATATACCGCGATAATTTCGTACTGGAACGGAATTATTGTGCTAACATCTTTGGATGCAGAAAAACAGGTTGGAGGGATCCAACTGGATTCCTCAACAGTATTTATTTGATTATGGATATTTTGATATTCGTTGATTATCATATCGATATATGATGTCGTTGTTGTCGTGATTGACTATTTGGTATGCAGCATCGTTGGGCCAAATTTTGGAATTTTAAAAGGATTTTTAAAGTGATTTTTGAAGAGTATACGTTTATAAAATATTTTTGGAATCAATCCATTATAAATAAATAAACGTTATAATTTTAATGTTATAAAAATTATGATTTTTGAGAAAAATAGTTAAAAGTTGATTTTTGAAAATATGGGGTTAATGATTTTATAAAATGGTTTAAATCGGGATTTTTGAATTTATTGTGAAAAGTTTAAAAATAGGATTTATAAAATTTAATTATTTTATAAATCAAAATGATGAAATTATAAAGAACTTTAAAGACGTTTTGAAATAATAATATAAATTGATTTATATAAAAGATTTATAAATTGATAATTTATAAATTAAAATATTTGAATTATAAAACGAGTTTTTATAAATGTTAGAATGAATTGTGAATGAATTTCATAAATGAATGAAATTTATAGAATTATAAACGGTGAAGTTATAAATGGAATTTTATAAGCACTAGGTTTATAAAATTTGTAAACTTATTAAAGGAACACTTTTGCAAACAAATAAATTGTAAATATTTAACCAAAATTATGGACTTTTGGTTTATAATTGAGTTATAAATTGAATAGGTTAATAAATGAGATTTATAAAAGGAAGTTGTTATAAAACAAATAGAAATGGAATTTATAAACATTGTTTTATAAATTCCCAAACGACTTATTTTGATAAGTAAATTGTTGTAACTTATTAATGGAGTTATATTCACGTTTTAGACAGTGAATAATCCTTTAAAATAAAATAAATAGAAATGATGAAGTTGGTTAACGAAGTATATTCACATTTTGGATAGTGAATATTATGTTAAAGAAAATGTTTTGGATGTGATGTTTTAAATAGAATTAAACGATCTAACGATGTTTTCAAAATGTGTTGAGATTCGAAACCATAGATTTCAACATTCATTGTTGAAATAGATGTTTTCAAGAAATAGAAGGAAATGGTGGACTATAACACTGTTGTTATAGTAAATGATTTCCCAAATGAAATGTTTTGTATAGTATTGGGATTTATATATCTATTTTAATTTCGAATCCCTATACTGGTGATTTTGGGTTGTCGTAACGATGTTTTACGCAACATTCGTTTTGGCCCAAATAAATATGTTTAAGAGAATGATTTCCTTAAACAATGAAATATATACTTAATTTAGATTTAAGTATATTGAATATTTTCCATGTGTAGAAAATAAAAAGATTTGTGAATTACTTATTAAATAAGTATGGAAACGTTTTCCAATATAAAGTGAATATTTTGAGAATTTATCTTTTTGAAGATAAATTGAAAATGAATAATTGAAATCGTATACTAGTAGATATTTTGGAATGTAAATTCACTATGGAATTTATAAAAGAAAGGGGAATTTGTTTAAAAATAAATATTGATTTGTTTTTGAGGTGTTGAAATTTTATATCTTGTAAAGATATTTTTGGGAAATAAATAATTTGGAAAATTATTTGGAATCTGGTGATGTTGTGCATATCCATTGATAGTTCAATAACCGACTATCAATATTTACCTTTGAATGTGTATTTGTTGAGATTTTTTTGAATTTGAATGCCACGCTTATTTTTGAATAAGCGCTCACTATTCGGGTTAGCCGGGAAAGGACCTTGGGGTCGTATAACCCATTTCGAATATGTGATTTGACGTTATGGATAGCATTTGAAGACCGGTGTTGAAGACCGGGTATTTGCGAGAGCGATAGGATGACCTGTCGATTGACTCTGCACCGAGTTGCTCCGGTATAGAGTTCTCCATTTGTGATGGGGAATCCGATCAGGATTGTGGATATCCGGATTGCAAGGACTTCTTTGTAAGTGCCTTCGGTTCTGTTCGAGCCCGGAACAGACTTGTATGGATGGTATGTCTGACATTACAAATTGAGATATAAAGCTGATTTCTTTCAAATATATTTCTGTTGGTGGCGGAGTATTTATTCTCTTAGTTTAACACCCTTCTCTGAGACGTACGAGCTCAGAGGTTATGTAGTTGAAGGTTATCAGCGATATATTCCCGATTTGGTAATGTGACATGCTGAGTGTTGCTGTGAAATGATCATTGTTTGATCATTTGTGATATGATCATTTGTTTGATCACTTATCTTTGTGATCATTTCTTTGATCATTTGTTGACCCAAAGCACAGCTTTTGTATAAAGCGTGGCTTTGTGGACGAGACTTCGTCGAGCCTCACACCCCGGAATGGTCAAAACAGGATAGATGCGGCAAGGTTATTGGGGGTAGCGCCCCTTAGGGTATGTGCATTTCCTTTTGGAAAAGGGTGGTATCATGGTATGGAGCCCAGATACTTACTCATGTTGAAACACTTTATTTATTACGGTGTGATGTTGGTTACGAGCGCTCAGATAAAGGTCCCAAAGGACCGAGGGATGGCTACTCGTGTCAGTTGTTACCCAGTTAGGGGTAACCCGGCCTTGTGTTGGCAGAGATCCGGTTTGGTTCTCGGGGACGTCCTTCCAGAGGCGTTCTCATGTGGCAATGAGAAGTTCCTTGGCCTGACCATTTGTTGGAAATCCAAAGAAACAATACGATCTTGTACGGTTTTAGTTGTAAAACCTATCATTCACTTATGGTGGCGCCCCAATGTTTGGATGGTAGCTATAGTAGGCATACGAGAATGGTCGTATGTTGGCTAAGATTTATATCTTTACTTTCGAAATGATTTTTCCTACACTATGCACTAGTAATAATATCAAA
The DNA here is from genome assembly GCA_030765085.1 of Allium cepa. Taxonomy (NCBI): domain Eukaryota; kingdom Viridiplantae; phylum Streptophyta; class Magnoliopsida; order Asparagales; family Amaryllidaceae; genus Allium; species Allium cepa. The sequence continues at coordinate 800,170,070 of CM060939.1, forward strand.
TGTTCTTTTTAATGCGTATCAAACATCCTTGACTATCATAAGGAGAAATCTCCTCCGATTCTGCGTTTGCATTGTGTGTGTGTGCGGGAGGCCTTATGGTAGTCTCATTTTTAAAAGCATTGCGAATTGACTTTAAAAATATTCCTCTATTCTGATTTTAAAGATAAATAAACTGTTTTGAGTTCTCACACCAGTCACATGACTGACTCGGAATTTATTGTTTTCCTTCCTAAACTCTAAGTGCCCACTAATTTCCACACGGGCAGTCAAGAGTTAAGGTTTATTAGGATATTCTAGAATTCAGGAGTTGCTGGAGGCAAGCTGGATGGCATGGCGTATTACTTGTATATAGTATTTCTTTTCCGCTGTTTGTTGTTGTTTGTTGTGGTACACTCTGATGATGATGTAATGTAATGTGATGTGATGTAATAACTGATATAGTTCTTTGTTTAAAGATTATTCATTTATTTATTATATGTTGTTCCGCTGCGATTGTGAGATTCTGATATTGTTCTGTTGTTTTCTTTCTGTTCTATTTCTTTTTCTCTCTTCTTCTATCTCTTTCTTCTTCTTTAACCATAACGGTACGGTTTTTCGGCCTTCGATTGCTCGACAGTTGATACAGTGGACGTATTGATGTCGGCCTTCGTGGACGAAAAATCGCTAACGTTACAGAGCTCGTTACTGAATTGAGTGAGACCATAATAACTATAATTTTGTATCTATTTGTAACGTCCGTCCGTCCTCATAGTCAATTTGCTGCCGCCAATGGTTTTTCTTGTAACTGATTTTGCAACAACTTTTATTTCTTCATGTAACTAGCCGCATGTATGCCTTGTTGTTGGACTTATAACAAAAGTTAAATTATTGAATGAATTTGTAATTTTTGTTCATTATTGGATAATTGATGTACTGTGGCCCTGGATAATTGATGCACTGTGGCCTTTTCACTTGAATATGCTTTTATGACGTGCATGCAAATATTTAATTAAATTGCATTTTATTTTTGGGGTATACTATGAATATTTCTTTTAAAGAATACTAACTCTACTGGGTTTCTAGTTAAATATAGAAAGCACCTTTTTACAGGTTGTCCAGTAGGTCAAAAATAAGTTGTCCCTGAGAATAATATTTGCCACCCCAGGGGATCAATGGAAACTTTTCTTTCCTAATTTTTGTTATGATGAATAATTTAAGATGTGCTTACTCTTTGTAATGATAAATAAGTCGGAGTCTATGTTTAAGCTATACTTATGTGTTAGGAACTTTTAACTTTTTTTTTTAAATTCGGTAAACATTGAATTTTGAATCCTGTGCTTTTTTCAGGATTTATGTTTTAAATACGATAATGATAATACGTTGAATGTAGTTAATGGTCAAGCTCGGTATTCGTAGAAAATTAAAATTAGATCGACATAGATTATATTATGTTGAAAATGCCGGCCTTAATTGTTATAACTGAAGTTGTTTTTCTATGAAATGGTTATTCAAATGCAAGTCTCATATAAATAAATAATATAACAGTCTTTCATGTTAGAGCAGGGCTGGTCTTCACCAATTAAAATGAAAGAATTTTAATTTTTTTTTTTCACATTTGGATCGTAGTGAAACTATGAAATCCAACGAGTTTTATCAGATCCAATCTAACTAATTTAAGCAAAATATAGTTAAAAATTAGTTCATGTGTTATTTATGAGTATATCATTATATATTCATGTGCATATAATGTATATGTGCAACATAATAATATGTATGTGTTTAACGTATACTTGTATAGATGTTGAAATTTACATCTATAACGTATTCATTAACTATTGACACACACGTACCCTCCTATTTTTGTGGATAAATTTTAAAATTTATTTTATATTGAATGTAAAATAAACATTTTTTTAAATATCTAACTATATTTTGACCAAGTCAATAAAATTTGAATTCAAATTCAATATCTAGAATATCTAGTTATGACTTAGTAAAATAATTTTAAAATTTAAATCTAGATATGTAAAATACAAAATAAAATACCTTTTAATTGTTACATAAACACACACGTACATAAACACACACGTACACACACAAATACACACGAATACAACACACATTCAAAAAAATTTGTTTATTGCCGAAAGAATCTTCTTTAATTCATTAATAATTTAGGATTGCATAATAAAAAAAAGTATATATATTTATTAATGCAATATGATAAATAATACACACACATATTATGTATTTAATTCGTTTTGGCCATAACAAATTTCTTTTTAATTATGGAACCATTTAATGCTAGCTCAACATGAATTTGGAAATGCTATTTTTTTGTTTAAGCTATAATGACTTCTTCATGCTTGCTCGGAATTGGACGAGATTTTAGTCAATGAACTCGCATCGTCATTACAAACGATATGGAAAACTCACACATTCCATATTTGAAATGTATGCCCATTGTTCTTCATAGTGACCAAAATTTTTATTCAGCACATAGCATGTTGCGTTCCATATCTGAACTTTGACTAAGCAGAAATCACAATTTTTTTCGTTCAAATTATAATAATTTTTCCATATTAATTCAAATTCAGATGATATTTTGACCAACGAACGCGCATCTAAATTATGAACAATACGAAACACTCGTATACTTCACATTTTGAACGTATGGTATAGTTATCCATGCCGACTAAACGTTATACTTAAAATATAGTATGCTATATCCTCATGTCTAAACTTTGACGAGGCAGAGATTGCTAATTTTTCATTCAAACTATAGTAACTTGTTCATACTAACTCGAAATTAGACGAGGCTTTAGCCAATGAACTCTCATCAAATTACGGACAATATGTAATGCTTGGATACTTCATCTTCTAAAAATACACACTAGCTCTCCATGGTAACTAACATTTGATCTTTAGCAAATAACAGGCTGCACCCCATATGTAAATTTTGACTCGAAAAATATTGCGATGACTTATTCGTCTCAAAATCATTAGGCAGTCACGCTAAAATTTACACATAACAATTTTAAATCTGAAACTTCAAAATTTTCAAATTTATATTTTAAACATTTTCATTGCGTTAATTTGTAGTTTAAAAATGAATTCTAAGTTTGAATGTTTGGACATTTAAATTTTATATTTTTTTAAGAAAATTTAAAAATTTCAAATATAAAATATGAAAATTATAAATTTTGATTGAAAGTATAACTAAATTTAAAAAATTGATTTTGAAATTTTCGAAAATTTTGAAATTCAAAAAGTAAATTTTAGCATTGGAATGGAACCATATATCTGACATTTTTTTGAATCAATACATAATTGCTATGACACGAAATGTGGATCATCAACATACCACTTTTCTTAGATTTAAACATGTAGAGTTAATATAGCACAACAATTTTACAGAAACATCATGTTATAACAAATGACATGTAACTTTTGGATTAAAGATAAAAGAATCAACCACTTATAGTTTCAACATATTTTTACAATATATTTATTTAGTTCTTTATTTGTATGTTCAATTGAAGATAAAAATTAAAACTTGACCGTTAGAAACCAATTGAATGGCTATTTGTGCAATGCTATGTCTAGATGGATTTTCCCTAGGTGTGGACTGAAGAATCTCCATGTAAGGTGTTATATTTAGTATCTAAATGATTATCTTTAAAGATTTTTCATTTTCTATGAAATTTTGTTCAGACGAAAGTGTCATTTACTGTAATAAATATAATATGCATACATGCTGCTTGTGTGTTGCATGCGCACACGCACATACGCATGTGTGTATGCATATATGCAAAAAGAGCATATTGTGCACAAAACATAGATAATTACTAGATCCTATGCAACCAAATATAATTAAACATCTTGTGTACTGATACGAACATATACATGAACATATAATTATATGCAGTTGAACACGAACATATAATTATAACTTTACACATGTTGGAAGATAAAGTTCATTTAAAGGATAAATAGAGCGAAGTTCTTCGGTATTCAAACAAAGAGATATTGCAGGGAAATACGCTGCTATCAAGAACAATTATGGATTTAAACGATTCATATAATGATCAAATTACCAATCTAGACTGTCATACCTATGCGAAGTGGTGGTATTAACCAAATTTAAAACTAAAATACATAAATTCACATTTTAACTTTTAATATTTATTAATAATTGGAATAGAAACACAATATTCAGATCCAATCGCAAACTTCGAAAAATACCCTATATAGAAATCAGAGGTCAGGAGTTTGAATATCACGAAGAACAAATATTAACTCTGATGACCCACATTTTGGAAGGTTTAAATCGACAATAATCCACACACGTTCGACTTAAACAATCCGGAACATAGATAATCAATGAGGTTAAATAAGAAAAATAAGAAGAGAAGAAGAAAACAAAACACAAAATCTCACCATGGAAACGATAAAATATAATAATCAAACAACAATTCACGAAGCTGTTTACTATACATTTGATTATAATCTGTACACATTTATCAAAGTTATATATATATGCATCGGGGATAAGTGATCAATATACAGGATAGCACGAATAAGGAAGTAATAATAATAGTAATATATCAAAATCTTCATCTTCGTCCTCCAGAAGATAATCTTCAATACGCTGAAAAAAACTAAGGACTGACCCAAGCGTAATGAAAAGACAAAAGACTCGAATCAAAACTACAATACTATTATGTAAGTCAAATCAATATCACAAATATGAGCGCAATCACTTAAGAGATGTTATGGGATTTCGAACACCTATGAGATTTGTTCAAAGTACCTTCCTCAGTTTGGCTTGCAGTTGGCTGAACAACTTCAGAAGTGTGCTCCTTTATAGCGGATAAACGCGACTGTTCAGGGTCGTAGGCCGAGACAGGCTGGGGCTCAACCACAGAAGTAGGCTCAGATCAAGATAGGGCAGTAATCTCGGGACTGGGGGCATGATGCTCGACGCCTGAGCTTCCCCCGACCTCCTAGAGCTGGGTGCCAAGCTTCTCTTTGGCATGTGATATCACGAAGTTATGGAGAACTTTCTTTTCATCGTCGTTCAATATGCGGTTCTCCAGCTCGAACTCATCAAACGCTCCACCCTGATGCACTGCCTTTTCTTCCTCAACTAATAAGCTCCAAGCATTGTAGAGATGTGTTGGGTAGTCCTCGAGCCAAGCCAAGTTTCTGTGCCTCAACACGTTGGCATTGTAAGTGACAAGAAGCTCTTCTACATCGGTCTCCAGTCTGGTCTCCGCCGGTCGAACCTTCTCTTCAACCTCAGCTTCAACCAAGCGGGCCTTTTCCATAGCCGCATCCCTTTCTTTCTGAAGCACCACCGCCTGATCGCATTCTTCTTGCGCATAAAAGTTAGCAACGTCTTTTTCTTTAATTATCTCAGAGAATTTAGATTTAAGCTCACTAAGCTCCTTGAGAGCTGCATCGCGCTCATCCGGGACGGTGGTGTTCCTATGGCCCATGTCTTCCATCATGGCATAGTGTTCCCGCTTCATCCTATCCATGGCCGGGTGGGCATCATCGGCCTTCTTAAGAGCTTCTATCTCAGATTTTCGAGAAGACTCGGCCTCAGCGTTGAGCACTTGAATGATTCAGTCTTTTTGGCCAAGCTCCCTCTCCAGCTTTTCAATTGTGGCAGCCCGGTCAAAAGCCTCTTTCGACGTTTTCTTACAGCCTTCGACCACTCCTTATATTGGAAGAAGATGTCAGCAACATAGTCGTGAATAGTGTTCTCGGCTGATGCCGGAATTCTCTTCAAGTGCGGGGGGAAGATGTATCCATCAAAACAAATATCGGGAAAATCCTTTTTGTTAAATATAGGGTGTAATTGTTTCCTTTTATTAACTTTCCTATTATAAACTACTTTCCTATTATAAACTTTCTTGATTTAACTATCTGGTGTGATATATAAACATCTCTTTTTGTATATCAATAAGATGGGATAAATAAATAAAATAAGTTGCTTTTGCTTTCTCCTCTATGTCTGTTCTTACAAATTATATTTGATACCAAACCAATTAGCATGGTATCAGAGCCAGGTTAGAACAGTCTTCTTCCCCGCAATTCCCCAAATTTCAAAAAATCTCAATCCTAATCGTGCCCTAATTTTCCCGAAACCGTAATTTGTCCAAACAATCATACTCAACGATGATGCGCGATCCCTTTTCCCAGTTTCCAGTCCATCGCGTCGTCTTCCCCTCTACTGCCTCCTCTCCTTATAATTTTCTGCCTTCTCCCGCTCCCCCTCCACTAACTCTAGTTCCTCCTCCTCCTCCACTTCTTCTTCTACTACTACTCACAATCTTAGATTCGCCTCCGCCTTGATCCCTGCCGCCGCCTTCCTCCTCTACCTTGGAGGAACTCCAGTCATCTCTATTCTGACAGTTAGTCCTCTAATCTCTTACATTCTCGACTCCCTCCGTTTAAAAGTTGCTTCTTTTCTGGCTATTTGGTTCTCCCTCATCTTCTCCCAGTTAGCCTTCTTCTTCACTGCGAAGATTTCATTGCATTCTGGCCCTTTGATGTGTTTGGCGATTTTATTGTGTGCGGAGACGACCTTCTTGATTGGAGTATGGTTCTCGTTACAGTTTAAATGGATTCAAGTTGAGAAACCCAGCATGGTTAGGAGTCTGGAGAGAGTTTTGTTTGCTTGCTTGCCGGTTTCTATGCCCGTGCTCTACACGTGGGCAGTGGTAGCTGGCTTGGGGATGGATAATGCTGCATATTACATGATGGTATTTTGTTGTATTTTTTATTAGGTTTTTTCAATTCCAAGGAAGTCAGGGTTTACAGGTTCAAAGGAAGGTTCAGGATTGAATGAGGATTGGATACTTAGCCCGCTTGAGAGTTGTATGCATACATTGTATGTGTTATTTATGCCCGTCTTGTTCAGAATTGCATCACATCATTCTGTGGTTTTCAAGTCAGTTGTTTCTTTCTGTGATCTTTTGCTGATGTTTTTATGCCATTTTTGTTTCAGTTGTACGCATCAACTAGGGGTGCTTTGTGGTGGGTTACTAAAGATAGTTATCAAGTGCACCGAATTAGGGTTGTAAACGGTGCAGTTGCTTTGGTTGTGGTTGTAATTTGTCTTGAGGTTAGGGTTGTGTTTCATTCATTTGGAAGATATGTGCAAGTGCCACCTCCATTTAACTATTTGTTAGTGACTGTTGCTATGTTGGGTGGAGGGTTGGCGGCTGGTGCTTATGCAGTTGGGATGATTGCAGATGCAGTTAGTTCGACTGGGGATGCAGGATCTCTCATTCGTTTCCCCATAGCCCTATGAACGGGAATGCAATGTGAATTAGGGTTTATTTAGGATATTAGTTTGAATCCTACCAACTTCAAAATTAAGAGGAAGTAGATTTAAATTTCTTGTTCAACTTGCCCCTCTCATAAAATTCGATTCTCAGAAAATTCGTATTCAACCAGTAACTTGCCCCTCTCGTGGATTTGGTTTCTCAGAAAATTTAGGTTGTGGATTCTCAGAAAATTCGTTGATTTGGTTTCTTATAAAATTTAGGTCGTGGATTTCGACTTGTAGATAAAATACAAGATGGTTTAATATCTACAGAGTATATAGAGACTGAGGAGCAGAGTGCAGATATCTTCACCAAAGCTTTGAATGGAGACAGAATTAATTACTTGTGTAACAAGTTGGGTCTGATTAACATCTATGCTCCAACTTGAGGGGGAGTGTTAGATATAGGGTGTAATTGTTTCCTTTTATTAACTTTCCTATGATAAACTACTTTCCTATTATAAACTTTCCTGATTTAACTATTTGGTGTGATATATAAACACCTCTTCTTGTATATCAATAAGATGGGGTAAATAAATAAAATAAGCTGCTTTTGCTTTCTTCTCTATGTCTGTTCTTACAAATTATATTTGATACCAAACCAATTAACACTTTTTCAGCTGAGCAAGCCTGATTGCTCCTTCCCCGGAAGGCTCGGTCAGTGCCTGCTCTGTTGTTGTGCGGGCCATAATCTCGGTTCTGCGTTGAGTTTCAGGCCCTGACGATTGGGAAGACGATTGGAGCAGAGTGCAGATATCTTCACCAAAGATGATTGGAAGGATTTATGGAATTGTTAAATGATTTAGAGTTGAGCAAATAACTTGACCGCCTTATGGGTATTAGAAAAATAGTATTTAAGCTTAAGTTTGGAAAATCAGTTTCATGCTCTCCTTGGCTATCCAGGCCGACTCGACGGATGGGATAGTAAATTTTATCGACTCGGATTAAAATTTTCCAAAGTATAAAGGATAAATTTCTCCAAATATTAATAATTTGGATTTTATAAGGATAGTCTTCTTATACTTGATGTTAAATCCCGAAGAGGAAACTCATACTACTCGTGGAATTTAAAGGGTGATTTTGTTGTTATTCCGCCCATAGTACTTGTTGAATACGGGAATTGATATTGAGTAGAATTAGATGATTTCTATAGATTTTGTTCACTTAATATTTACTGGTTTTGGATTAACATCCTAGATAACATGGATTTAACTCAGTCAAAATTTTGAGTTTTGAATTAAGAAATTTATGTTAGGATTTAAAGAAATGATTTTGAGATATTTTCCTAAGTGAAAAGTGAAATGATTACTAATTATTCCCAGCTTAAAAAGGTTTTTAAGTAATTAAAGGATTTGATAAGGGAGGTTTAATGATTCCGTATATATCGGAAATAAATGTTTAAAAGTTATATATCTCTAATAAGATATTTTTGATAAAAGAAATGAGTTAATCAGATATTATTCACCTATTTACTTGAACCATTTTATTGATAACGGGTGCAAAAGAACCAGGGTCGGATTTAGGGTAATTCCTATCCAAAGACTACTTCGAACCAATTTACGTATTCGAAGTGAAGACATAGATATGATTAGGAAGATGGAATGTTGGGCTGCTTGTCACCAAGCCTCGGGGGAAATTTCTCATATTATATTATATGGCAGTAGTTCTTCATCTAAGATCTTCATGCAAGGACTTCTCGCTACTAATCCTAAGGGTAATTCCCGATAGGATGTGATAGGAGAATGCCTTCGGTTTGTCCTGTTCCTGGGCAACTTGTAAGGTCGAATGTTTGACGTTGCATTTCTAGTTACATAAGTTGATCTCTATGAAAGTATCATATGTTTGGTAGTGGAGAAGGAAACTTCTCTTAACTTAACAGCCTTTTCTAAGACATATGAGCTTAGGAGTTATACGTTTGTAGAAATTAGTTGTGCGACTATGGAATGGTAGTGTGGCATTCAAAGTGGAATGTGCTATGTGAAATATAACTGGTACCTTAGGCCTCATCAATCGGTAATGGTTTAAATAGGGTACGCTGCAAGGCTATACGGGTCGCAACCATTAGAGTATGGTCATCAACCTTCTAAATTACCATATATATATTCAGTATGTGGTGTATTCTATGTGGCCCGAGTAGGTCGGTAATGACCGGGGTGATGTCATATTCGGTTTCAATCTAGGCCATGTATGAGTGCTAAATATGGATAGATCGGCCATGCCAGGTGTGGAGAATTGTTTGTGTATTCTTGGTACATTTCTCTAGAGATGTACTATACGGAAAGTAGCCCCTTACCTGCCATTATACGGAAATCCATTCTCCGAACGAGTCATGTAAGAGTTTTATCTGTAGAGCCTAACATATCCTGAATTTAATAATGATAATAATTTCGGCCAAGATTAATAAGTTTACTTGCAAATGTTTTTCAAGGAATGCCATTAAAAATAATATCACATTATTTTTGCACAGAAAATGTTTTAGTTATCATAAGGTAAAAACTCATCCGTATTTATACGTGGACGTGGTCTTATGAAATGCCTGTTTTCTTTTCGAACACATATTTTAAGTTTCTCGCACTAGTTTCATGACTGACCCGAAGTTTATTTTTCTTCCCCAGACTCTGGGTGTCCTATTTTTTCCGAGCAACTGAGTTGTCGGGTTTAGTTAGAAGAAATCTTGATGGAGCTTAAAGCATGGAGTTAGAAGATTCTTACGAAGATTGCTATCCATTTCCACCACATTCTTGTGCTATTGTATTCTGCATTTGTAGGGATGTATATTTATAACTGTCCATGTTTAACTCTAATAAATGTTTTTAAATTTCCGATGTAAAGAATATATGTTGAAATAATATATGTGAGATTCTGTTCTGTCTTTATTTCTTCCTTACCCATGATAATCCGCCTCTCTAGCACTTGGTTTTGCGGTACATTTGTAACATAAAACTCAAAATAAATGGAACCTGGTTAGCAAAAGGTACATCTGAATATAAAGTTTGCTTTCTAAATTTTGTAATAAAACATCTCGAAGTGAACAAATAGAGATAAGTTGAAACAAATTCGAAAATCATCTGAAATTTAATGTGTAAATTCTCTAACTTGGAGGTTCTGTTATATCAATCTAGAACTTGCAACTATTTAGGAAGCAATAAAAATGTCAATCCAAAATAAAAGAAATAAACATTAAAGAATGAGTCAAAAACTGTTATATAATCATTAATTTTAGAATGTAAAATTCAATATTGGTCAATTTTATTCATATGCTAATAATCTATTGACAAAAAATCGATTGTGGCACGTGGTCAGGGCAAAATATGGTTATAATAAATTTATCAATAATTAATAATAGTAATAAAAGAACTTTAAGTGAAGAAACAAAGATAAATTGTCACAAAAACCGAATAAATATCTAGAATTAATTTTTCAATCATATGACTCATCGATCCAATTATTTCAATTTAAAAAACTACAACAAATTAGGTAGTAATAAAAAAATTAGTCCTGAACAGAACATAAAAATGAAGAAATGACCCAAAATTTCATTCTTTTTTTTTTAATTTTAAAATGGAATACTTAATACATTTATTATTCCGAATATAAAACTCAAATGAGATTAGAATTAAATAAATGGAAGGTGCTTGGTAAAAATGTAGCTAAGTAACAAAATTTAATTTTTACCCGTAATAAAATCTTGAAGTTAATAAGTAGAGAATAGTCACCAAAAGGTTGAAAAACCATTTAAAATTTAGTCTTTGAATTCTTTAACTAGATTCTATTATTTCAATCTAAAACAAGCAACAATTTAAATAAAAGAAATAAATACAAGGAAATGAGTAAAAAATTATTGTATAGTTATTAGTTTTGAAAGGAAAACATAAAACATATATGTCATTTAGAGCAAGGCTTAAAAATGGAAGTTATATTATTCTGTAATTATGGTTGTAAATGATTAATTATTAAATGATTTAATTTTATTCCTATGTATAACAGGGAAGGTGAGTCATATATATTAATCTATTCTTGGGAGCGTATTTCATACCTCCTTTTCTACTCGCAGGTCAAATTTTACCCTTCCATAGCCAACGCTCTCCCGTCTATTTCAGCAATGAACAATGCCATCTTCATTCTACAATAACATCTTCTCTGTAGGATTCTATAAATCAGCAATTCTCCAAGGGGCTAGCCTGCTTCACATGATTTACATAAGAACAAGAAAAGCGAAAAAGGTGAAATTTTCTGTGCTTTTTCTATTTTTACTTATAATTATACTAATTTACTGGGAAATTTTGTGTCATCTTTGTTTGGCGGTTATCTAAACAAGTTGATTACTGCAATTTTTGTGAATCTTGGTCACGATCAAAGGTTAACTCAGGTTAGTTATTGATTTGAACTTGTGCCTATGGAACTCTATATTTGGATGTGTGAAAATTTTAGGGTCATTTTCCCTTGTTTATCATCATCATTGTTATAATTTATATATGTAGTTGATTTTCATGACCGTAGATTACTACCCCAATCGAAAGAAATTCAAAGCGCGATTGCAAGTGAGATTATTGGATTTAAGATTGTGATGGGAAAATCAATCGTCAGATTAAAATTGGCTATTCTATGTTATTGAAGTAATTTGATTGTTATTTCTAGATTTGATACTTTGGCACTTAATCCCTTGCGTATTGGTTCTGATTTTATTGCAAGTAATATGCTAGACATTTACTGACTGCCATTCAAAAAAGAAATCATGAATTATTTAAATTGGGAATGAAAAAGAAACTAGAGTTTGTAAATTCAAACTGCAAAATTTTGAACTGCAAGTTAATTTATCCTTTTAAACTTTAATTTCCTTTATCATTATTCTCATTATTATTGATTGATAGGAATTTTTTTGTATTAGTTTTTAAGAAAATTAGGTAAATGGTGTGAACAAGAGATAGGGTGTAGGGACATAAACTATTCACTGAATGCATATATTTATATTTGATTTCCGAATTAATAAGTTGATACTGGCACAACTGTGACTGTTATAAACATCAGATGTATTTATGATTTATCTAGAAAAATAAGGAACAATGTTGTTCTTCCTTCAATGCTACCGATCTTCACAATGCAAATTGAAGTTTTTTAGGCTTTGTATGTGGAACAACCATTAGTTGCGCTTGGTTGTTTGTGGTTGGGATGGTTTGGTTTCTCACTAGATTTTTACATATCCAGATATAAATGGAAATAAAGGGAAAATTAGGCATGTTTTTTTTCTTTCTACAAGAGCATTTCACCACAATTATCATCCAAATTTGTTTACTGATCATCTCATTGTCATTTAAGGTGTTTGACTGTGCCTATTTGTAATTCTCATTATTTCTGGAATATAGCTTTAACTTGACTACCTCCATTTTACAATCGTGAAACCTTGATCAGTTTTTATTTGGATTTTTATGTACTTGCAAAATCTACTAACGCTTAACCATTCGTTTTCATTTTTAGAATTACAAATAATCAATTTGATTCCCTTGCGTAGTGTAATCAGTTTTGAGCATGTATCCATTTTATTTGGATTTTTTTATCCTTGCAAAATCTACTTATGCTTAACCAACAGCTCGGGTTTTGATTTCACTTTTAAAGATATTATTTCTCTTGGTTAAAGATATTGTTTTTGGCTTTTACACCAGATTTTGTAACTCGCATAAATAATCATCAAAGTCGTGGGAAGGAGATATTATTACATTTTACGTGCATCTTTTTAAGATTTTTCTGTTCTTTTCCTATCATCACTCATTTAAGTAAATGGCTATTCTTGTGCACAAATTAATTTTTATTTCCCTGATAATGCAACCGAAGGATATAATCAGCACAGTTTTAAAAGCGGTCTGATTGTTATTTACAAACGTCTGTAGCACGTTCTTTATGATTGATTTATTTACTGGATGCACTTGATATCTCATAGACTTAATCAACTTATATTTTTGTATAAATTTTCTGTGCCGGTTTTCTTCTACAGGGAGTATGGAGTGGTCATCATGTATGGGCAGTAACTGCCTTAATCGCTTTGCTAGTTACTGCTATTCTACCATCATTTCGTGGTTTGCCACATATGGATTTTATATCTCTTCTGCTTGATGCATTACCATATTTTAAGGTAAGCCAAACTATACCATAATATCTTCCTTATTATAATCATATTTATTTCATTTCTAAACTATTAGTTTTGGTTTAGTTGTTCTTGTCGCTTTTTGTGGAGTGACATATTGGGAAGCAGTGAATTCTCAGGTGGATAGAGTACCGATGAAGGTGGATTTTCTCACAGCTTTGCTTCCTTTGATTTGTGTACCTGAGATATTCTCATTATTCGTCGGGTTATATAAATGCAAGTCCATGAGTTATCTAGTTTTCTAATTTATCGTTGTATCAACATATAGGTCTTGTTCCTTACAAGTTGCACATGATTTTTTTTTTCTTCCGGAAAGACGATGGTTGGAAACTTTATTTTGGTGTCTATATGTTTGTTATGATCGGATTTTTCTCCTGATTGGTGCTATATATGCAATTACAACTCTCATTGCACCATGGGCGGTCTGTAGATATGTCGAGATGTTTTTCATAGCTGAATTTTATTTTCACCATAACTTGTGATAATTTGTAATCAGGTCAGTAACAATACTGAAACATATTCATCATTTAATCATGAAATCACAATATTTTGCTTGTAGAAATTAGGTCCTTTCATCATCAAATTAGTGCGGTTACACTGGCTTGAATCATTATCTGAAAGTACACGAAAAATCCATACACTATGAACATAACTTAAAAGCTGAATGATAGAACGAGAGTGGGAATAGGAAATGAAAAATGCCACCATTTAGATTGTCCAGAATTCGAGGCAAAAACATGCTTTAGCTTTGATAATATTTACTAATGTTGCCATGAAATTATACAAATGTTTCGACATAAGTTTAATATATTATATTAGGCGTTTGTTTAGTAACATGTATCTTTCTTTGGCTAATTAGGCAAGCCCGTAAAACTCAAACACAATATGCAGTAACATAGTTAATTAGTAGCTTACCAAAATAAAATATGTTATGCAGTATAGTTTATGGTACAATTCTAATTGAATTAACAATTAAATAAAATTTATGGATTGTAGATAGTGTTACCAGGCTCGCATTTTCAGCCTTCAACTGCATATTCAGTGTTTTTGTTAGACTTTAATTATTGCAGGCATTTGGGCAGCCAAGCATGGATCGCGATCTCCGCCACAGACTGCTACAATTATATATGATGAGAAGGAAAAGAAAGAGATGGATTGTAATCTTCTACATGCTACAATTGCTGCTGCTACTCACCATGAATGTCTACGATGAATACAAGCGCAGAGTGAACAGGTACATTATACTATTAAAATGTCTGCAAGTTTTAGATAATTACAATTTCAAACAAGTGTAATAATGTTGCTATTATACCTAGGGAACCAAATGAAATCCATAATACTTCATTGTGAGTGCTCAGTCGATAATGAGTGAACACTACATTATAGTATTTTGTATGTATTACTTTCTATTTGTCATTATTTATTATCTTGGTTATATGCCATGGTTAATGTATGATTAAATCGTGCATGGATTTGCTTCATACTCTGACAAGCTAATACTTCCAAATATATTTTCTATAAAAATTTGCATGCCAGACCTCCACGTGATTTGCGTGTATAATTACTATATAGAGTACTCGGATATTTCATATTTTGAATGTCGTAGTTCTCCATGGTGACTAACAGTTGTGCTTGGCAAATAACGTACTACATTCCATATCTAAATTTTGTCTAAGAAGAAATCACTATTTTTTAAACAAAAATAATTTTTTTATATTAACTCCAAATCAGACGAGACTTTGATTAATGAACTCGCATTTAAATTACAGACAGTAAAAAGCACTCTGATACTTCATATTTTGAATGTACATCGTAGTCCTTTATGGTGATTAACAGTTGTATTTAGAAAATAATAATCTATATCCCTATATCTAAGCTCTAACTAGGTAGAAGTTGTATTTTTTTTGGGTTAAACTGTAATAATTCTTCAAAACTAATTCAGAATTAAGCGAAGCTTTAATCGATGAATTCCCATTGATGAATATTTGCATCACGTTAATTTGTAGTTTAATATTGAATTTTAAGATTGAATATTAGAATAATAAATTTCATATTAAATTTAAATTTTGAATTCCGCATTTGACTTTGGATTTGAAAATTTTAAAAAATTTGGACTAAAAAGAAATTCAACGACATATAGTTTCAACATAAACATATGTATTTAGTTCGTTTATTTTTATATTTAACTGAAGATAAAAATTAAAACTTGACTGTTAGAAGCCCACTGAACGACTATTTGTGCAATGCTATTCAAAGATGGATTTTCTCTAGGTGTGGGCCTACGTAAAAAGTGTTATATTCAATATTTAAATTGTTTTTTAAGGTATTTTTCAATTTTTAAGGAAGTTTTGTTCAAGCAAGTGTTATGTACTGCAATATATATAATACACGTGAATTAGCCTGCGCGCACACACACATAGGTAATTACTAGATCATATGTAGCCTTTGCATATTCAGAAATAACCAAGTATAATTAAGCAACTTGTGTCTTTATACGAATAGTTACCCGAATCATTAACATCCAAAGAAACTATTGATTATTTTGTTTCAATTGCCGATCTTTATAACACTTGTATCCTTTTGGACAATGAAGCATCAAACTTAGTCAAGTTTGGAGAAGTATACATTGCAAAATACGGTAGTACTAGCAGATTTCTTGCATTTTATGGACATTTGGTTGAATTAGTAAGGTAACAAATGTGATGCACTGTATGGACATTTGGTTAAATTTGTAAGAAAAAAATATAATTAATGCATTGTAGATGATAAGCAATTTTTTTACTTGTTTATTTTTGTACGTGCTTCTTGCTAATTAAATCAAACGTCCGCATACTTCATCATATCTGCTAGCACTGCCGCATTTTGCGATGCATGCTTTTCCGATTTCTATTAACTTTGATGCTTCATCGTCTACAGGGGTATAGATGTCATTAAGGTCCGTAATTGAACACGAAAACAAAACTATAAGTTTAAAAATATTGGAAGACAAAGTTGAATTAAAGAACAAGGGTTAGAGGGTGAAATTCTTCAGACTTCAAACAAAGTCTCACTGCTGGGAAGTATGTTTCCAAAAGCAACTTTGGATGTTAATGATTCATATGCGAAGTGGTAGTACCGACTAAATTTAAAAACCGAAATAGATAGAGATTCAAATTTTAAATTTGGAAGTTAATAATTTATGTGTTTGTATCAAAGATACAAGTTGATTAATGCTAAATATGTTGGGGTTACATAGGATCTAGTTATTATCTATTTAGACAAAACTTTCTTGTAAAAATAAAAATACCTTAAAAATAACCATTTAAATACTAATATAATATCTTTTACGGTGTTTTTCTGTCCACACGTAGAGCAAAGCCATCTTCGAATAGCGTGGCACAAACAACCGTTCTGTGAAGTTTTACCTATTAAGTTTTAATTTGTATCACGGTGAAATATAAAAGTGAACGAACTAAATAAAAATATTTTATAAATTTGTTGAAACTTAATGCGGTTGAATTTTTTTAATATTTAGTCCAAAAGTTACCAGTCATTTTTTCGTCATGTAATGTTTTTTTTGGTCATGTAATGTTTTTGAAAGATTGTTGTGCTCTCTAAGCTCTATGTGTTTAGATCTAAGAAAGGTAGTCTATAGTATGATGATCCACATTTTGTGCCATAGCGATTATGTATTTGATTTAAAAGAATGTCACGTCATATGGTTCCATAAGTGTAATTTTTCTTTGCTATTTTTTTCGAGTGCATTAGAAGTCAGCAAAAATACCTCTGCTAAACTAAAATAATCAAGCTTGATTACTCCACATGTAAATAACCATTGTAATTTCCAAAGACGACGAGGTCTCTCAAGCATTCTGCAATAACTTATCTCCTGTTTCACCACGATGAGCAGCTTAATTATGTGGATTGAAATACAGAAAAATTATTGTGAACTTTGAAATACAGAAAAGAAAAATTATGGTTTGATTGTGATATTAAGTTTTAATAATTTTTTTTTAATATTTTCTAACCACTTTTATACTGTTTGCTCGGTGTAAACTAGGCTGAAAATTTTAATGAATTAATTGTTACTACATAGTGCCGTTTGTACTACTTATACTAAAGATGATTTCGAAAAAAATCAAACGTTATTTTTTTAATATCAATTTATGAAATTACAAACTTGTCATAATACTAAATTTATTGTAGTTGACCTACAGTTATCTTAAACAAGTGACGCATAGTTGTATTATCAATAATTAGTTTGGTACCTCAGATGTGGGGTTCTGTAAATACGTCTTTGATCATTTATCAAACTTCTAATTATTTCGAACTTAACAATGTCTCTTTAGATTTGTTCCTAACACCTCTACATAATGTGTATTTTGTATGTTCAGGTAGAGAGAACACAAGAGCGCACACGCATATATATGGAGGTTTGTTTATTTATGTTGCCTTTTAATTGTTTGATTATTTGCTTCACCAAGTGGATGTGAATTCATATCGAGGTTTGCTGAGCTGGAATTGTCTGGTTCATATAATTCAGTACATACTAGCCATAAGACTACACAGTCTTGGTAAATAGGCGAAAACACTTTGTTTGCGTATAGGCTTGGGTAGATGAGAAGATGATGATCGGACTATGGGATGTATTACAAATATTCAACGTTTTTGATTTGCTTATTACACAGTTCGAAGACTGCACTTTTGAGTGGCTGTACTGGCCTCAGGCACGCCAGACATTCAGTTCAGCAACCAAGTCTTACATAGAATCACTAGATGTCGAGCAGGACATCGATTTGCTAAAGCTGTACGGATGGAATCTCTCTATTCAATGCTACAGGACTCTTTGCATATCAACTATGCTGTTGAAGGAAGGAGCCAAACGTGATCTGTCTCCTTTTCAAATCGCACGCATATTATGCAGAGAAACACTAAACATTGAATCTAAAATAGAGGCGATCGTTCGGGAGGCTATGGATTCTCTTATTCCAGGGAACAGTGAAGCTGAATTTGTGACATCTGTTTCTGAGATTATGTGTCGCTACCTTGATCAAGTTGGGAATTAGCAAGTTGGAAATTAACAAGTGCAGATCAGAGCACGTGCTACTTGCTAATTCCCAACTTGATCAATGTAGCGACATATAATCTCAGAAACAGATGTCACAAATGCAGCTTCACTGGTGCCTGGAATAAGAGAATCCATAGCCTCCCGAACGGTCACCTCTATTTTAGATTCAATGTTTAGTGTTTCTCTGCATAATATGCGTCCGATTTGAAAAGGAGACAGATCACGTTTGGCTCCTTCCTTCAACATCATAGTTGATATGCAAAGCGTCCTGGAGCACTGAATAGAGAGATTCCATCCGTACAGCTTTAGCAAATCGATGTCCTGTTCGACATCTAGTGATTCTATGTAAGACTTGGTTGTTGAACTGAATGTCTGGCGTGCCTGAGGCCAGTACAACCACTCAAAAGTGCAGTCTTCGAACTGTGTAATAAGCAAATATAAAGTGATGTCATTTTAGCATTTAAAAAAAAATAACTGAAAAGTTCAATTGAGAGTTGATTGTTCCCTTGTGGATCTTTTTAGCCTTTTTTAGAGTAGTTTCCTTTTTTTCTTATGGTGAAGCATATATAAAATACTAATTTAAAAAGCTTACCATCGACATGGAGATCAAAAAGCTTGATTAAAGAGACCGAAGCTTTTGCAAAGAAGAGAATTGATTAACTTTCTTATTTTTTGTATCCCGGTGTTTACTTTTTTGTATGAAAATTTCGATCGATATCTGATATTTTCTTTCTTATATAAAACTAGTATGGTAATTATTTTAATATTAGTAATTATGGTGATACAATATCTGTTATATGAAATTTCATTTGAGCACACATACCCTTCAAATTTTTATATAACGAACATTTAATTGTCCTTTATAATACTTTCTAAAATGCATTTTCAACCAGCAATGGTGCATTCACAGCCATTTTTTACTCTGTTAAATGTAGCAATGTGGTAAATATTGTTTCAAAATTTTTTTTGCAGGACATAATCTTCATTTATGGAAAACTAAATATTATGTACCGGTTTAAAATGGAAGAAACCCGTAACGATACAATAAATTATATACTATTTTAGAATTTAAATGGTACTTAATGATAAAATTTTGCCATCAGAAGCGCGTAAGCAATTTCCTACGGCATTGTGACACCTTTAAATCTTTTAATCTGCATCTAATCCAAAGTTTTATCCAACGTTCTAGAAGCCTCCACCTCGTCGATCTTCGCCATATTTCAAGCACATTCTTTATAAACACACTTCATCGAGTCCAGAACCTAAATCCCAGTACAATTTCACCCAAAACTTGGAATCCCTAATTCTGCCAATGACCTTTAGCAAAGTAGTACTTACCTCTCCTCCTTCATCCACGATCTCACCTGATCCTCCAACGTTGTCTTCACCGTGCTGTGCCACTCTTCCAACGTCCGATCCATCTCCTCGAATCCGGTACCGGCCTCATTTCCTCCCTTCTGGATGTTTCCATCATCGTCGACATCACGAACAATGACTCGAATCTTGCACGCAAAAATATCATCCTGTGCCGTACCCAGAAGGCGCCACGCAGTGGATGCTCCGGTCTCTGGTGGAAACCTCGGCATATTCTTCCATTTACTTCATATGAGCTCACTTAGAATCAGTATATTCTGCCTTGTACAAAATCATATTCTAAAGCATTGAGTTGCAGCTTTCAATATTAAAAGGGGGGACAAGGGTCACTGATGAACTTTGAAATACAGAAAAGAAAAATTATGGTTTGATTGTGATATTTTGAAGTTTTAATAATTTTTTTAATATATTCTCTTGCCACTTTTATACTGTTTGCTCGGTGTAAACTAGGTTGAAAAATTTAATGAATTAACTGTTACTACATAGTGCCGTTTGTACTACTTATACTAAAGTTGACTTCGAAAAAAAAATCAGCCGTTATTATTTTTAATATCAATTTATGAAATTACAAACTTGTCATAATACTAAATTTATTGTAGTTGACCTACAGTTATCTTAAACAAGTGATGCATAGTTGTATTATCAATAATTAGATTTGTACCTCATATGTGGGGTTCTGTAAATACGTCTTTGATCATATATCAAACTTCTAATTTATTTCGAGCTTAACAATGTCTCTTTAGATTTGTTCCTAACACCTCTACATAATGTTTATTTTGTATGTTCAGGTAGAGAGAACACAAGAGCGTGCACGCATATACATGGAGGTTTGTTTATTTATGTTGCCTTTTAATTGTTTGATTATTTGCTTCACCAAGTGGATGTGAATTCATATCGAGGTTTGCTGAGCTGGAATTGTCTGGTTCATATAATTCAATACATATTAGCCATAAGACTACACAGTCTTGGTGAATAGGTGGAAAACACTTTGTTTGCATATAGGCTTGGGTAGATGAGAAGATGATGATCGGACTATGGGATGTATTACAAATATTCAACGTTTTTGCACAAACCAATACTATTTTTTTTCTTTTTGCTGAAAATAATTTTTTCATTAAGCATTTTTTATACAAATGGACCGAAGTATCCATTATACGCTGCATTCTTGATGCTCGTTGTAATTGATTTTGAACCTGGTCTGTGAGAAGCCAGAAAATGTTCCAGATCAGTTCAGATCAGTAGGTTAAGTTTAGGCCAATTTTCCACTACAAATAAAGAAATGCCAAAGTTAGGGCATGCAACACTCCAGTTTACTACTAATACTCTACTACTACATTATTTGATAAAATTAACCTCACTTTCCTGACATGTCAATGCCACAATCGCTGGTTGAACCAAGACAATCTCGAGATTAAGCAGCAATGGTAGACTTTATTGTATTTTTTTCCAAAGATTCCATATATTAGTCATAAATTTTAATATGATTCCTTATGGTTAGTGGTAGCATCAATTTATCTTGCAGTAACTTCTGTTTGTCAATAGTTCCTTAATCACAGAAGAATTTGATGGCAATTATGTGATTCAGACCAAGGTTTGAGAACTCGGTTTCGGTTTCGGTCATTTTAATTTTTTGCCGTTTCGATCAATTTTGGAAGTTTAAAACGTTCCGGATTTGGTTTCGGTACTTTTTAATGAAAATGGCTAAATTAAAGTGAAATGGATTAAATTGATTTAAAATTCCTAAATCAAATAATAATAATTATTAAATAAAACTAAATTTAAAGTCTAACTAAATAAACAGCCCACTCTAATTAATAATACTTTAACCCAATAGCCCAACCCTAGTTAAGCCCAGTAAAAACAGGACAGTGCAGTTAAATAGTTGAAGGGTAAGTAGTAAATAAAGACAATGCCTCATAAAATTAGGAATTAAGGCATGACGATATCTCAGTAAATAAAAAAAAACTAGGGCAAACACAAAACCTCTGTTTCCTGCTCGATAGTCGATACATGCTCCCTTCACGCTTGCTTCAAAGAAGAGAAAAGAGGAATCATACCACGGAAGTCTGCGGGAAGCTCGATTTGAGATACAATTCGAAGAAGAGTGTCGATTTCAGCTAGGTAAGTAATAATCGATTAGTTTTTTTTTGTATGTTTCGACTTCAAAAGTTGTTTCTTCTTTCCTCTTTTGGATTTTGATTTTCTTTCTCACCGAACCAGCCCGAAACCGAATTTGTGGCCTAATTTCGGACCGGAGGTGATCGATACCGGTCCGATACGACCGAAATTTCGGTGTACCGGCCGATACCTTATACCTTGATTCAGACGCATAAAAAAAAGAATAGATAGGTATTCATGTTTGAATTGATCACATGTGTTTTTAAGATAGGAGTTGGGATTATTTTGTTGAATTTTATTGAAAACTCGACAGTGGTTCACTATAAATCGGCTTGGAGCAGTAAAATCCGTTACGACTTTGTGAAGAGATAGGTTTTGGGATTCATAAATGATTTTTGATATTCATGCATGTCAGTTTAATATGTTGAGTTTACCAGCATTACGAACTTGGTAGCTCAAATATGAACGTCATATTGGGTTATAAAAGGAAAACAAATAAAAGGAGAAGATATCCTCCATTTTTCTTAACAGACATCCACTTTTCTAAAAAAACTGAATAACTTAAATAACTCAAACAAATCAAGAAAGACGAATACCTACTTGACTTTTGTTAACAAATATACGAACACCGTATTGTCTTAGAAAAGTGGAAGAAGTTTTGAGCTTTGTGAAATGACTTATATCTTGTCCATGATGAGCAACTTAATTATGTAGGTTGTATGTATGTAGCGAGTGCTTACTTCAAATTAATACTATTGTTATATCTGTTTGAAATTTCATGTCTACACTGTAGTTATATGAGTCATGTAGTGGAGGCTAATCTATAACTAGTTGTATTTTTTTTCTTGTGCGCTGTATTGTCATGCTATAGTACATCTTTGTAATTTGATGGTCGTTAACTTCGTTGTCAGCATGTTGTTTTCATGGTAATTTATTTAGCCATTTTATAAGAATGAAAAACAAAATACATATTGCATGTACAGATTTTTAAAGATTTAATCTTAAACAAATAAAAGTGTGAAAAACACATGAACACGATTTGGGTTATAAAAGAAAAATGATAAAAAGGAGAATATATAAATAGTCTTGTCAACGGATACTTTCGGATATAGATAGTGCGATATCTGCATCCACAGCTGCATCAGCATGCACTTCTGAAATCATTTTCGAATATCAGATATCCTCATCCACGTATATGGACGGATACGGGATAATTATCCTATCCGCCAATGATCGATAAATCAACAAACGTAAATTGAAGTTTTTGGTTTAACATGATTTTTTCCGATCACATTGATTATAAAAGTATGCAAAATCAACAAATATGATGTAATGAATAGTTTTGAGCAGTTAATATGCATTAAAATGCTTAAAATATATAAACTATTAATTTTATAAGAATGATAAATTTATATCTTTCATTGTGCTATAATAAACATAAAATAACCTATAATCTTGGTAAACAACGGACTGATAATTTTCGAATGTGGATACCTTCGTATCCGCATCGGTATCCACTTTTTCAGATACCATATATTAATTCGCTTTTCAGATACTAATGTGGACGGATTTTTTGAGTATCCATTGACTGCCTTGTATATACTCAATTTTACTAACAAATATTCATTTTAGAAGATAAAAAATTGAACATGAACACCATATGGTCAAGGACCTCAAACTTAAGTGGTTAGATGTAATATGCATTAGACAAATGGTTCTAGATGTCATGTGTTAGACATCAAAATGAGTGTCTACTTGAATTAAGTATCACTCTTATTATAAAATATAACATGAACACCATATGAACATATGAATGATTCAAAAAGTGAGTAACTCGGATAACTCAAAGCTAAATAGCTTAAAAAAGATGAATACCTACTCGATTTTTTAACAAACATATGAACACCATGTCATTTTAGCATTTAAAAAAACAGAATAACTGAGAGGTTCAATTGAGAGTTGATTGTTTCCTTGTGGATCTTTTTAGCCTTTTTTAGAGTTGTTTCCTTTTTTTCTTATGGTGAAGCATATATAAAATAAAATACTAATTTTAAAAGCTTACCATCGACGTGGAGACCGGAAAGCTTGATTAAAGAGACCGAAGCTTTTGCATTTTATTATTCCAGCTCATCACAGTTACAAGGAATGTGTATGTAGCATGGGGAATGTTGTATTTTTGTTTTTGGACCCCTTATAAACCATGTATAATTATGTTGAAATCTTTACTATTCCCTTCTTCAACATATGAAGCATATCCAAAAATAATTTCAAGATTTCTATGGATAATCTTTTTAAAATATAAATTACTTGGTAGTTTGGTTTATACCATTTGCTTAAACTGTTTGATTCTACTGAATTGGATTTAGATTTTGCATCAGCAATAACCCTAATTTCATGGATTTTGATCTATAAGGTATGTTTATTTCTCCGAACATATTAGGAATAGGAGATATATAAGTTATTTTATGATTTGATGCAGCCTTTCAAGGTAGGTACATTGTGGAAGAAATTATCAAGGAAATTGCAAAGAATCAACCAATTGACACCAAGTGAAAAAAAGAAAAAGGTTTAAAGTATTAGTTCTGAATGAAGTGGACAAGCTTTCAAGAGAACGTCAACACTCTCTTAGAAGAACAATGGAGAAGTACTCCTTCAAAGATCATAGAGGCTGCATGGTATCAGCTTTCGAATGTTCGTGCTAATGCATCTAACGATGTTCAGATTCTCAAAGTGCTAGAGTTTATTTGCAACACGTATGGCTGTTACAGCTCATTCGATTCATAGGTTGAGAAAAGCCAACTTGGCTTTTTACGTGCAAAGTTCAGCAATATCCATTCGCTAATCACTGCTAATCAAATAATCCCACCCTTGGATTGCAAACAATATGTTTTACCAATAGCATTTGATATGACTAAGGAATAGAGTCCTAACAGGTTGTTTTACTGTTCGTGGCAAACTATATGAACCGCTTGTTTATTGCATTCCTCCTAAAGTCATCGAAGAGTTTATTGTTAGAACCACTAAGGAAGTTGGACTCTGTACTGAATCACGAAGTTTGTCATTGGGCTGCATATTATGAACACGGGATGCGATAAGGGCATATTATAAACCAGCCTATCTTAGCTGAAATTTGCAGTTAATAGAACAATGTTTCATCTACTTTATTAAATGTATATATTGTAGTTAATAGAACAAATGTCAGTGCATATCCTTTCTGAAACTTGCAGCTCTTTGTTGTGGACACTAGTTGCATATGCAGTGTATTAAAATTATTATTCTTTTTGTAAGGATTGAGGGGAAGAGCTTGTAACGACCCAGAATTTTTATTAATTAAAATTTGTATATTTAATTAATTTTAAATATAAATAAGTGAAATTTATAAGTCGAATAAATTTTATTTCGAATAATTTGATTTAATTGAATAATTAAATCGATAATTTAATATGTGAAAATACAGAAATAATTGAAAATTGAGTTAAATATGATTGAAAATGATTTGTAAAATTTTATTTTATCATATTGAAGTTAGAATGATGTTATAGAACTTTTAGAATCGAATTAAGAGTTTACTTGTGAAAATTGAATATTTTAATATTTAATCGACTAGTGAAATTAGCCATTTTTCGAACAGTCTCAGAATTGGACGAAACTAGTTCCATTGGATCCGTAATAGTGTGTTATTATCGGATTTCAATTTTCGTAGCAATCGGAGTTGTCGTTTGACCGTGGCTGCTCGAAACGCATCGAAATTGTTTTAATATTAATTTGACGAGTTAAAATAGCCATTTTTCAAACAGTCTCGGATTTCGACGAAACCAGTTTCATAGGATCCGTAATGTGATATTATTGTATGGTTTCAAATTTCGTGGCAATTGGATTTACCGTTTGTCCGGTGCAAGCCAAAACGCATAGAAAATCGTTTAACTAATTTAATTTTAAATTGAACGTTTATTGCCATAACTCGCACAGATGAACGAATTAGCTCCCGAAACACGTTCCATTGTGTTCGGAACGCGGGGTAAACCTTAGAAACGCCAACCGACACGCTTCGTTTGGAGTTCGGAAAATCCGTGATGAATAGTGTTTGCAAAATTTTCTATATAAGCCCCCATAATTTTCATTTTGCAAAAGAAAAACGACCATAGGGTTTCATCTCTTCAGGCCGCCACCTTCATAACACCAATGGCCGAAAATGTCTTCTCTTTCCCCTTCGTTTTCTTCAAATCCGCTAACCAATTCAAGAAATTTTCAACATGAAAGTTGTAGATCACGTTGCGAACTAACTTTTCAACGGTCATGATCTAAAACGACTTCACGAATCAACGGCAAATTAAGCTAGAAGTGCTGAAGTTGCGCACGGTTTTTCGTGAAGAGGGAAGGGCCGAGCTCTATGGGGTTCTGGCCGAAGGTGGAGCAAGACGCGAGCTTCGATGTGGTGTGGTTAAGATGGGGTTTCGTCGTCGTTTGGGAGGTGCGGCCGTTAGGGTTTCACGCGTGTTGATGGGTTCGTGATTTTCTGTAGGATGATACGCGTGTGGAAGATGGAGAAGCAGGCGGCCCTGATGCTTCCATGAAGAAATCAACGGCTGTGATTAGTTGTAGGTTAAAAATTAAAAAGAAATTTGTAAAATTTAGTTTATATAAATTCGTGTAACTTTGAAAATTCATACCTTTTTCATACGAGGTCGAAAACGCGCGAAACCAGTTGCGTTAGAATCGTATGGACGAGCACTACGCTATGGAATTGGATTGGAAGCGATTGGAGTTAGCGAAAATTTCGGGTAAAATTAAACGTCTGTTTAATTCTATTCGAAATAAAAGCTGAAAACGAAATTGAAATCAAGGTGAGAACTTCTCACTCAATCGAATCGGTTTCGATTTTATTTTAAATAGTTATATTTAAAATTCTTGAATGTATGTTTGAATGATGATTGTTATCTATTGACTGATAAAATAGACATTATACGCCGTTAGTAAGCGGATGTTATTTACTAAAAACATATACCGCGAATATTTTATAAACAGTGAAATTGGCATTATTTATGTACTTGGAATTGATTTCCCGCAGTATGTAGAGGATGAGACCCTATTGCGCCGCCTATTAAGCGGATAATATTTTAAATCCTATATACCGCGATAATTTCGTACTGGAACGGAATTGGTATTGTGCTAACATCTTTGGATGCAGGAAAACAGGTTGGAGGGATCCAACTGGATTCCTCAACAGTATTTATTTGATTATGGATATTTTGATATTCGTTGATTATCATATCGATATATGATGTCGTTGTTGTCGTGATTGACTGTTTGGTATGTAGCATCATTGGGCCAAATTTTGGAATTTTAAAAGAATTTTTAAAGTGATTTTTGAAGAGTATACGTTTATAAAATATTTTTGGAATCGATCCATTATAAATAAATAAACGTTATAATTTTAATGTTACAAAAATTATGATTTTTAAGAAAAATAGTTAAAAGTTGATTTTTGAAAATATGGGGTTAATGATTTTATAAAATGGTTTAAATCGGGATTTTTGAATTTATTGTGAAAAGTTTAAAAATAGGATTTATAAAATTTAATTATTTTATAAATCAAAATGATGAAATTATAAAGGACTTTAAAGACGTTTTGAAATAATAATATAAATTGATTTATATAAAAGATTAATAAATTGATAATTTATAAATTAAAATATTTGAATTATAAAACGAATTTTTATAAGTGTTAGAATGAATTGTGAATGAATTTCATAAATGAATGAAATTTATAGAATTATAAACGGTGAAGTTATAAATGGAATTTTATAAGCAGTAGGTTTATAAAATTTGTAAAGTTATTAAAGGAACAATTTTGCAAACAAATAAATTGTAAATATTTAACTAAAATTATGGACTTTTGGTTTATAATTGAGTTATAAATTGAATAGGTTAATAAAGGAGACTTATAAAAGGAAGTTGTTATAAAACAAATAGAAATGGAATTTATAAACATTGTTTTATAAATTCGCAAACGACTTATTTTGATAAGTAAATTGTTGTAACTTATTAATGGAGTTATATTCACGTTTTAGACAGTGAATAATCCTTTAAAATAAAATAAATAGAAATGATGAAGTTGGTTAACGAAGTATATTCACATTTTGGATAGTGAATATTATGTTAAAGAAAATGTTTTGGATGTGATGTTTTAAATAGAATTAAACGATCTAACGATGTTTTCAAAATGTGTTGAGATTCGAAACCATAGATTTCAACATTCATTGTTGAAATAGATGTTTTCGAGAAATAGAAGGAAATGGTGGACTATAACACCGTTGTTATAGTAAATGATTTTCGAAAGGAAATGTTTTGTATAGTATTGGGATTTATATATTTATTTTAATTTCGAATCCCTATACTGGTGATTTTGGGTTGTCGTAACGATGTTTTACGCAACATTCGTTTTGGTCCAAATAAATATGTTTAAGAGAATGATTTCCTTAAAGAATGAAATATATACTTAATTTAGATTTAAGTATATTGAATATTTTCCAAGTGTAGAAAATAAAAAGATTTGTGAATTACTTATTAAATAAGTATGGAAATGTTTTCCAATATAAAGTGAATATTTTGAGAATTTATCTTTTTGAAGATAAATGGAAATGAATAATTGAAATCGTATACTAGTAGATATTTTGGAATGTAAATTCACTATGGAATTTATAAAAGAATGGGGAATTTGTTTAAAAATAAATATTGATTTATTTTTGAGGTATTGAAATTTTATATCTTGTAAAGATATTTTTGAAAAATAAATAATTTGGAAAATTATTTGGAATCTGGTGATGTTGTGCATATCCATTGATAGTTCAATAACCGACTATCAATATTTATCTTTGAATGGGTATTTGTTGTGATTTGTTTGAATTTGAATGCCACACTTATTTTTGAATAAGCGTTCACTATTCGGGTTAGCCGGGAAAGGACATTGGCGTCGTATAACCCATTTTGAATATGTGATTCGACGTTATGGATAGCATTTGAAGACCGGTGTTGAAGACCGGGTATTTGCGAGAGCGATAGGATGACCTGTCGATTGACTCTGCACCGAGTTGCTCCGGTATAGAGTTCTCCATATGTGATGGGGAATCCGATCAGGATTGTGGATATCCGGATTGCAAGGACTTCTTTGTAAGTGCATTCGGTTCTGTTCGAGCCCGGAACAGACTTGTATGGATGGTATGTCTGACATTACAAATTGAGATATAAAGCTGATTTCTTTCAAATATATTTCTGTTAGTGGCGGAGAATTTATTCTTTTAGTTTAACACCCTTCTCTGAGACGTACGAGCTCAGAGGTTATGTAGTTGAAGGTTATCAGCGATATATTCCCAATTTGGTAATGTGACATGCTGAGTGTTGCTGTGAAATGATCATTGTTTGATCATTTGTGATGTGATCATTTGTTTGATCACTTATCTTTGTGATCATTTCTTTGATCATTTGTTGACCCAAAGCACAACTTTTGTATAAAGCGTGGCTTTGTGGACGAGACTTCGTCGAGCCTCACACCCCGGAATGGTCAAAACAGGAAAGATGCGGCAAAGTTATTGGGAGTAGCGCCCCTTAGGGTATGTGCATTTCCTTCTGAAAAAGGGTGGTATCATGGTATGGAGCCCAGATACTTACTCATGTTGAAACACTTTATTTATTACGGTGTGATGTTGGTTACGAGCGCTCGGATAAAGGTCCCAAAGGACCGGGGGATGGCATACTCGTGTCAGTTGTTACCCAGTTAGGGGTAACCCGGCCTTGTGTTGGCAGAGATCCAGTTTGGTTCTGGGGGACGTCCTTCCAGAGGCGTTCTCATGTGGCAATGGGAAGTTCCTTGGCCTGACCATTTGTTGGAAATCCAAACAATACGATCTTGTACGGTTTTAGTTGTAGAACCTATCATTCACTTATGGTGGCTCCCCACTGTTTGGATGGTAGCTATAGTAGGCATACGATAATGGTCGTATGTTGGCTAAGATTTATATCTTTACTTTCGAAATGATTTTTCCTACACTATGCACTAGTAATAATATCAAATGTTCTTTTTAATGCGTATCAAGCATCCTTGACTATCATAAGGAGAAATCTCCTTCGATTCTGCGTTTGCATTGTGTGTGTGTACGGGAGGCCTTATAGTAGTCTCATTTTTAAAAGCATTGCGAATTGACTTTAAAAATATTTCTCTATTTTGATTTTAAAGATAAATAGACTGTTTTGAGTTCTCACACCAGTCACATGACTGACTCGGAGTTTATTGTTTTCCTTCCTAAACTCTGGGTGCCCACCAATTTCCACACGGGCAGTCAAGAGTTAAGGTTTATCAGGATATTCTGGAATTCAGGAGTTGCTGGAGGCAAGCTGGATGGCATGGCGTATTACTTGTATATAGTATTTCTTTTCCGCTATTTGTTGTTGTTTGTTGTGGTACACTCTGATGATGATGTAATGTAATGTGATGAAATGTAATAACTGATATAGTTTTTTGTTTAAAGATTATTCATTTATTTATTATATGTTGTTCCGCTGCGATTGTGAGATTCCGATATTGTTCTGTTGTTTTCTTTCTCTTCTATTTCTTTTTCTCTCTTCTTCTATCTCTTTCTTCTTCTTTAACCATAACGGTACGGTTTTCCGGCCTTCGATTGCTCGACAGTTGATACAGTGGACGTATTGATGTCGGCGTTCGTGGACGAAAAATCGCTAACGTTACATTTGGTATCAGAGCATATGGTTAAGCGACAATCATGGCTCTGTTGGGTATTACTCATTAGAGATAGAGTCAGTAGTACTCTATAATGAGTTGAGTGTAATAATATCTATGAGAGCGTATTTGTTAGTGAATATAAAGTTATTGTATATTGTGATGATTGGTTTGTTGAGTGGCATATGAACCTTCGTCAGCACGGTCTGCACAACTATGCTGAAGAGGTTTATAAACACTTGTACAGAACAATTTGACACGATATTGTTTTAAATTGGGTAAATGAAATAATTTTACCTTGAGTATATTTTATATATAAAGGAATAATTTTTCAGAATTATTAAAGTGTATATAGGTTGATAAGAAAATGTAAGAATACATATATAAGTTATTAAAAGATGTTTGAATAATCTAAATAAAAACATGTTGTAAAAGAATAATTGTATAAGCAAAAGAATTATAAGTATGAAATTATAAATAAAGTGATTTACAATTGTGAAAAAAAATCATATATAAGAAGTGAAACTATATGAATATATTTATGAATATGAGTTGTAAATAAAAATGAATTTAAAGTTAAATGGAAATTTACTTTAGAATTTGGAAGCTGAATTGATTTATAAGTTGGAATTTAAGTTAAGTAAAATCAAGTGATGTTTATAAAATGAAGTATAACTTAAGAGATGTTGAATGAAGTTGATATTGGTATCAAAGTAAATTAATAAAGTTAAGTGATAAATATGAACTTAAGTTATGTAAATGAAATTCAACTTGAAATGGTTAACTAATTGAAAGTTAATCAATTGAATGTAAATAATTGGTATGAAATAATGAATGTAGGTGTAAATTTATTAAAATCTAATGTTATTGGAAGTTGAATAATTGAATGAAAATCAATTTAATTAAACCAATTGAAAGTAAAGGTGTTAAACCAAGATGAATATAAGCAAAGGAATTTGGTTGTAATTAATATACATTGGTTGTTATATGATAGTCAGTTGATTGTATATAATTCATTAAATATTAATGAAATTGAGTTAATGAAATTGGAAGTTGAAGTAATTGAAATCAAATTGGAAGTTAAGTGAATCTTAAATAGAATTGAATTTGAATTGGAAGTGAACCAACTTGAATATGGATTAGTGAATATAAACTAATTGAAAATGAATGTTAGTAAAAACATCCACTGTTAATGAATCAAATGTGATTAAATTGAAAACCCATTTCATTGAATATTGATGAGAATATGAATGAATATTTATTGGTTATGGATGTTAGTTGAATGTTAGTTGGATGTTAGTTGGTTGATGGTTGAATTTATTGCTTTTACTGCATTTGCTATGTTGGCATATATAGTCATTATGTTGCTATATGATGTATATTGATATTATTTTTATATATACATGTTTCTCGTCTTTTTGTTGAGTGTTTAGTAGGTGCGGATCGCGTTTGCTTCGCATTTGGAGCTCGCTTTCGCGCTATATTAGCTGTATATGCTCGCTAATAAAATATAAGGTACATATCTCGGATTAAATATCGTACTTTTACACTTTTTTCCCTGCGGGATACCTCATCACTTGATGAGATGTATATTTGTGATATATATACTTTCATTTTTTTCTTGGATCAAGCCGCGCAAAGGAGACTATGGCGAATTTTTCCGAAAATTTAAGGCGTTGGAAAAAATTTGAGAAAATTGGAAAATTTTGAAAACTTTAACTTTGATTTTGGAGTTGAAAGTCAAACAAGATAGTTTGTTTTTGAAAAGATAACTAAGTATGATTTGGAAACTTAGTAAAGTATTGTAAGAAATTTAACTATGGATTTTTGGGAAAGTTAATAGATTCTGTAACTTTTCTTACTTGGTAATTTCGAGGACGAAATTCTTTTCAGGAGTGAAGTATGTAACGACCCAGAATTTTTATTAATTAAAATTTGTATATTTAATTAATTTTAAATATAAATAAGTGAAATTTATAAGTCGAATAAATTTTATTTCGAATAATTTGATTTAATTGAATAATTAAATCGATAATTTAATATGTGAAAATGCAGAAATAATTAAAAATTGAGTTAAATATGATTGAAAATAATTTGTAAAATTTTATTTTATCATATTGAAGTTAGAATAATGTTATAGAACTTTTAGAATCGAACTAAGAGTTTATTTGTGAAAATTGAATATTTTAATATTTAATCGACTAGTGAAATTAGACATTTTTCGAACAGTCTCAGAATTGGACGAAACTAGTTCCATTGGATCCGTAATAGTTTTTTACTATCGGATTTCAATTTTCGTAGCAATCGGAGTTGTCGTTTGACCGTGGCAGCTCGAAACGCATCGAAATTGTTTTAATATTAATTTGACGAGTTAAAATAGCCATTTTTCAAAAAGTCTCGGATTTCGACGAAACCAGTTTCATCGGATCCGTAATGTGATATTATTGTATGGTTTCAAATTTCGTGTCAATTGGATTTACCGTTTGTCCGGTGCAAGCCAAAACGCTTAGAAAATCGTTTAACTGATTTAATTTTAAATTGAACGTTTATTGCCATAACTCGCACAGATGACCGAATTAGCTCCCGAAACACGTTCCATTGTGTTCGGAACGCGGGGTAAACCTTAGAAACGCCAACCAACACGCTTCGTTTGGAGTTCGGAAAATCCGGGATGAATAGTGTTTGCAAAATTTTCTATATAAGCCCCCATAATTTTCATTTTGCAAAAGAAAAACGACCATAGGGTTTCATCTCTTCAGGCCGCCAACTTCATAACACCAATGGCCGAAAATGTCTTCTCTTTCCCCTTCGTTTTCTTCAAATCCGCTAACCAATTCAAGAAATTTTCAACATGAAAGTTGTAGATCACGTTGCGAACTAACTTTTCAACGGTCATGATCTAAAACGACTTCACGAATCAACGGCAAATCGAGCTAGAAGTGCTGAAGTTGCGCATGGTTTTTCGTGAAGAGGGAAGGGCCGAGCTCTATGGGGTTCTGGCCGAAGGTGGAGCAAGACGCGAGCTTCGATGTGGTGTGGTTAAGATGGGGTTTCGTCGTCGTTTGGGAGGTGCGGCCGTTAGGGTTTCACGCGTGTTGATGGGTTCGTGATTTTCTGTAGGATGATACGCGCGTGGAAGATGGAGAAACAGGCGGCCCTGATGTTTCCATGAAGAAATCAACGGCTGTGATTAGTTGTAGGTTAAAAATTAAAAAGAAATTTGTAAAATTTAGTTCATATAAATTCGTGTAACTTTGAAAATTCATATCTTTTTCATACGAGGTCGAAAACGCGCGAAACCAGTTGCGTTGGAATCGTATGGACGAGCACTACGCTATGGAATTGGATTGGAAGCGATTGGAGTTAGCGAAAATTTCGGGTAAAATTAAACGTCCGTTTAATTCTATTCGAAATAAAAGCTGAAAACGAAATTGAAATCAAGGTGAGAACTTCTCACTCAATCGAATCGGTTTCGATTTTATTTTAAATAGTTATATTTAAAATTCTTGAATGTATGTTTGAATGATGATTGTTATCTATTGATTGATAAAATAGACATTATACGCCGTTAGTAAGCAGATGTTATTTACTAAAAACATATACCGCGAATATTTTATAAACGGTGAAATTGGTATTATTTATGTACTTGGAATTGATTTCCCGCAGTATATAGAGGATGAGACCCTATTGTGCCGCCTATTAAGCGGATAATGTTTTAAATCCTATATACCGCGATAATTTCGTACTGCAACGGAATTGGTATTGTGCTAACATCTTTGGATGCAGGAAAACAGGTTGGAGGGATCCAACTGGATTCCTCAACAGTATTTATTTGATTATGGATATTTTGATATTCGTTGATTATCATATCAATATATGATGTCGTTGTTGTAGTGATTGACTATTTGTTATGTAGCATCATTGGGCCAAATTTTGGAATTTTAAAAGGATTTTTAAAGTGATTTTTGAAGAGTATACGTTTATAAAATATTTTTGGAATTGATCCATTATAAATAAATAAACGTTATGATTTTAATGTTATAAAAATTATGATTTTTGAGAAAAAAGTTAAAAGTTGATTTTTGAAAATATGGGGTTAATGATTTTATAAAATGGTTTAAATCGGGATTTTTGAATTTATTGTGAAAAGTTTAAAAATAGGATTTATAAAATTTAATTATTTTATAAATCAAAATGATGAAATTATAAAGGACTTTAAAGACATTTTGAAATAATAATATAAATTGATTTATATAAAAGATTTATAAATTGAAATTTATAAATTAAAATATTTGAATTATAAAACGAGTTTTTATAAGTGTTAGAATGAATTGTGAATGAATTTCATAAATGAATGAAATTTATAGAATTATAAGCGGTGAAGTTATAAATGGAATTTTATAAGCAGTAGGTTTATAAAATTTGTAAAGTTATTAAAGGAACACTTTTGCAAACAAATAAATTGTAAATATTTAACTAAAATTATGGACTTTTGGTTTATAATTGAGTTATAAATTGAATAGGTTAATAAAGGAGACTTATAAAAGGAAGTTGTTATAAAACAAATAGAAATGGAATTTATAAACATTGTTTTATAAAATCGCAAACGACTTATTTTGATAAGTAAATTGTTGTAACTTATTAATGGAGTTATATTCACGTTTTAGACAGTGAATAATCCTTTAAAATAAAATAAATAGAAATGATGAAGTTGGTTAACGAAGTATATTCACATTTTGGATAGTGAATATTATGTTAAAGAAAATGTTTTGGATGTGATGTTTTAAATAGAATTAAACGATCTAACGATGTTTTCAAAATGTGTTGAGATTCAAAACCATAGATTTCAACATTCATTGTTGAAATAGATGTTTTCGAGAAATAGAAGGAAATGATGGACTATAACACTGTTGTTATAGTAAATGATTTTCGAAAGGAAATGTTTTGTATAGTATTGGGATTTATATATCTATTTTAATTTCGAATCCCTATACTGGTGATTTTGGGTTGTCGTAACGATGTTTTACGCAACATTCGTTTTGGCCCAAATAAATATGTTTAAGAGAATGATTTCCTTAAAGAATGAAATATATACTTAATTTAGATTTAAGTATATTGAATATTTTCCAAGTGTAGAAATAAAAAGATTTGTGCATTACTTATTAAATAAGTATGGAAATGTTTTCCAATATAAAGTGAATATTTTGAGAATTTATCTTTTTGAAGATAAATTGAAAATGAATAATTGAAATCGTATACTAGTAGATATTTTGGAATGTAAATTCACTATGGAATTTATAAAAGAAAGGGGAATTTGTTTAAAAATAAATATTGATTTATTTTTGAGGTATTGAAATTTTATATCTTGTAAAGATATTTTTGGGAAATAAATAATTTGGAAAATTATTCTGAATCTGGTGATGTTGTGCATATCCATTGATAGTTCAATGACCGACTATCAATATTTACCTTTGAATGGGTATTTGTTGAGATTTGTTTGAATTTGAATGCCACACTTATTTTTGAATAAGCGCTCACTATTCGGGTTAGCCCGGAAAGAACCTTGGGGTCGTATAACCCTTTTCGAATATGTGATTCGACGTTATGGATAGCATTTGAAGACCGGTGTTGAAGACCGGGTATTTGCGAGAGCGATAGGATGACCTGTCGATTGACTCTGCACCGAGTTGCTCCGGTATAGAGTTCTCCATATGTGATGGGGAATCCGATCAGGATTGTGGATATCCGGATTGCAAGGACTTCTTTGTAAGTGCCTTCGGTTCTGTTCAAGCCCGGAACAGACTTGTATGGATGGTATGTCTGACATTACAAATTGAGATATAAAGCTGATTTCTTTCAAATATATTTCTGTTGGTGGCGGAGAATTTATTCTCTTAGTTTAACACCCTTCTCTGAGACGTACGAGCTCAGAGGTTATGTAGTTGAAGGTTATCAGCGATATATTCCCAATTTGGTAATGTGACATGCTGAGTGTTGCTGTGAAATGATCATTGTTTGATCATTTGTGATATGATCATTTGTTTGATCACTTATCTTTGTGATCATTTCTTTGATCATTTGTTGACCCAAAGCACAACTTTTGTATAAAGCGTGGCTTTGTGGACGAGACTTCGTCTAGCCTCACACCCCGGAATGGTCAAAACAAGATAGATGCGGCAAGGATATTGGGGGTAGCGCCCCTTAGGGTATGTGCATTTCCTTCTGGAAAAGGGTGGTATCATAGTATGGAGCCCAGATACTTACTCATGTTGAAACACTTTATTTATTACGGTGTGATGTTGGTTACGAGCGCTCGCATAAAGGTCCCAAAGGACCGGGGGATGGCATACTCGTGTCAGTTGTTACCCAGTTAGGGGTAACCCGGCCTTGTGTTGGCAGAGATCCGGTTTGGTTCTGGAGGACGTCCTTCCAGAGGCGTTCTCATGTGGCAATGGGAAGTTCCTTGGCCTGACCATTTGTTGGAAATCCAAAAAAACAATACGATCTTGTACGGTTTTAGTTGTAAAACCTATCATTCACTTATGGTGGCGCCCCACTGTTTGGATGGTAGCTATAGTAGGCATACGATAATGGTCGTATGTTGGCTAAGATTTATATCTTTACTTTCGAAATGATTTTTCCTACACCATGCACTAGTAATAATATCAAATGATCTTTTTAATGCGTATCAAGCATCCTTGACTATCATAAGGAGAAATCTCCTCCGATTTTGCGTTTGCATTTTGTGTGTGTGCGGGAGGCCTTATGGTAGTCTCATTTTTAAAAGCATTGCGAATTGACTTTAAAAATATTCCTCTATTTTGATTTTAAAGATAAATAAACTGTTTTGAGTTCTCACACCAGTCACATGACTGACTCGGAGTTTATTGTTTTCCTTCCTAAACTCTGGGTGCCCACCAATTTCCACACGGGCAGTCAAGAGTTAAGGTTTATCAGGATATTCTGGAATTCAGGAGTTGCTGGAGGCAAGCTGGATGGCATGGCGTATTACTTGTATATAGTATTTCTTTTCTGCTGTTTGTTGTTGTTTGTTGTGGTACACTCTGATGATCATGTAATGTAATGTGATGTAATGTAATAACTGATATAGTTCTTTGTTTAAAGATTATTCATTTATTTATTATATGTTGTTCCGCTGCGATTGTGAGATTCTGATATTGTTCTGTTGTTTTCTTTCTGCTCTATTTCTTTTTCTCTCTTCTTCTATCTCTTTCTTCTTCTTTAACCATAACGGTACGGTTTTCCGGCCTTCGATTGCTCGACAGTTGATACAGTGGACGTATTGATGTCAGCGTTCATGGACGAAAAATCGCTAACGTTACAGAGCTCGTTACTGAATTGAGTGAGACCATAATAACTATAATTTTGTATCTATTTGTAACGTCCGTCCGTCCTCATAGTCAATTTGCTGCCGCCAATGGTTTTTCTTGTAACTGATTTTGTAACAACTTTTATTTCTTCATGTAACTAGCCGCATGTATGCCTTGTCGTTGGACTTCTAACAAAAGTTAAATTATTGAATGAATTTGTAATTTTCGTTCATTATTGGATAATTGATGTACTGTGGCCCTGGATAATTGATGTATTGTGGCCTTTTCACTTGAATATGCTTTTATGACGTGCATGCAAATATTTAATTAAATTGCATTTTATTTTTGGGGTATACTATGAATATTTCTTTTAAAGAATACTAACTCTACTGGGTTTCTAGTTAAATATAGAAAGCACCTTTTTACAGGTTGCCCAGTAGGTCAAAAATAAGTTGTCCCTGAGAATAATATTTGCCACCCCAGGGGATCAATGGAAACTTTTCTTTCCTAATTTTTGTTATGATGAATAATTTAAGATGTGCTTACTCTTTGTAATGATAAATAAGTCGGAGTCTATGTTTAAGCTATACTTATGTGTTAGGAACTTTTAACTTTTTTTTTTAAATTCGGTAAACATTGAATTTTGAATCCTGTGCTTTTTTCAGGATTTATGTTTTAAATACGATAATGATAATACGTTGAATGTAGTTAATGGTCAAGCTCGGTATTCGTAGAAAATTAAAATTAGATCGACATAGATTATATTATGTTGAAAATGCCGGCCTTAATTGTTATAATTGAAGTTGTTTTTCTATGAAATGGTTATTCAAATGCAAGTCTCATATAAATAAATAATATAACAGTCTTTCATGTTAGAGCAGGGCTGGTCTTCACCAATTAAAATGAAAGAATTTTAATTTTTTTTTTCACATTTGGATCGTAGTGAAACTATGAAATCCAACGAGTTTTATCAGATCCAATCTAACTAATTTAAGCAAAATATAGTTAAAAATTAGTTCATGTGTTATTTATGAGTATATCATTATATATTCATGTGCATATAATGTATATGTGCAACATAATAATATGTATGTGTTTAACGTATACTTGTATAGATGTTGAAATTTACATTTATAACGTATTCATTAACTATTGACACACACGTACCCTCCTATTTTTGTGGGTAAATTTTAAAATTTATTTTATATTGAATGTAAAATAAACATTTTTTTAAATATCTAACTATATTTTGACCAAGTCAATAAAATTTGAATTCAAATTCAATATCTAAAATATCTAGTTATGACTTAGTAAAATAATTTTAAATCTAGATATGTAAAATACAAAATAAAATACCTTTTAATTGTTACATAAACACACACGTACACACGCAAATACACACGAATACAACACACATTCAAAAAAATTTGTTTATTGCCGAAAGAATCTTCTTTAATTCATTAATAATTTAGGATTGCATAATAAAAAAAAGTATATATATTTATTAATGCAATATGATAAATAATACACACACATATTATGTATTTAATTCGTTTTGGCCATAACAAATTTCTTTCTAATTATGGAACCATTTAATGCTAGCTCAACATGAATTTGGAAATGCTATTTTTTTGTTTAAGCTATAATGTCTTCTTCATGCTGGCTCGGAATCGGACGAGATTTTAGTCAATGAACTCGCATCATCATTACAAACGATATGGAAAACTCACACATTCCATATTTGAAATGTATGCCCATTGTTCTTCATAGTGACCAAAATTTTTATTCAGCACATACCATGTTGCGTTCCATATCTCAACTTTGACTAAGCAGAAATCACAATTTTTTTCGTTCAAATTATAATAATTTTTCCATATTAATTCAAATTCAGATGATATTTTGACCAACGAACGCGCATCTAAATTATGGACAATACGAAACACTCGTATACTTCACACTTTGAACGTATGCTATAGTTATCCATGCCGACTAAACGTTATACTTAAATATAATATGCTATATCCTCATGTCTAAGCTTTGACGAGGCAGAGATTGCTAATTTTTCATTCAAACTATAGTAACTTGTTCATACTAACTCGAAATTAGACGAGGCTTTAGCCAATGAACTCTCATCAAATTACGGACAATATGTAATGCTTGGATACTTCATCTTCTAAAAATACACACTAGCTCTCCATGGTAACTAACATTTGATCTTTAGCAAATAACAGGCTGCACCCCATATGTAAATTTTGACTCGAAAAATATTGTGATGACTTATTCGTCTCAAAACCATTAGGCAGTCACGCTAAAATTTATACATAACAATTTTAAATCTGAAACTTCAAAATTTTCAAATTTATATTTTAAACATTTTCATTGCGTTAATTTGTAGTTTAAAAATGAATTCTAAGTTTGAATGTTTGGACATTTAAATTTTATATTTTTTTAAGAAAATTTAAAATTTTCAAATATAAAATATGAAAACTATAAATTTTGATTGAAAGTATAACTAAATTTAAAAAATTGATTTTGAAATTTTCGAAAATTTTGAAATTCAAAAAGTAAATTTTAGCATTGGAATGGAACCATATATCTGACATTTTTTTGAATCAATACATAATTGCTATGACACGAAATATGGATCATCAACATACCACTTTTCTTAGATTTAAACATGTAGAGTTAATATAGCACAACAATTTTACAGAAACATCATGTTATAACAAATGACATGTAACTTTTGGATTAAAAATAAAAGAATCAACCACTTATAGTTTCAACATATTTTTACAATATATTTATTTAGTTCTTTATTTGTATGTTCAATTGAAGATAAAAATTAAAACTTAACCGTTAGAAACCAATTGAATGGCTATTTGTGCAATGCTATGTCTAGATGGATTTTCCCTAGGTGTGGACTGAAGAATCTCCATGTAAGGTGTTATATTTAGTATCTAAATGATTATCTTTAAAGATTTTTCATTTTCTATGAAATTTTGTTCAGACGAAAGTGTCATTTACTGTAATAAATATAATATGCATACATGCTGCTTGTGTGTTGCATGCGCACACGCACATACGCATGTGTGTATGCATATATGCAAAAAGAGCATATTGTGCACAAAACATAGATAATTACTAGATCCTATGCAACCAAATATAATTAAACATCTTGTGTATTGATACGAACATATACATGAACATATAATTATATGCAGTTGAACACGAACATATAATTATAACTTTACACATGTTGGAAGATAAAGTTCATTTAAAGGATAAATAGAGCGAAGTTCTTCGGTATTCAAACAAAGACATATTGCAGGGAAATACGCTGCTATCAAGAACAATTATGGATTTAAATGATACATATAATGATCAAATTACAAATCTAGACTGTCATACCTATGCGA
The DNA here is from genome assembly GCA_030765085.1 of Allium cepa. Classification (NCBI taxonomy): domain Eukaryota; kingdom Viridiplantae; phylum Streptophyta; class Magnoliopsida; order Asparagales; family Amaryllidaceae; genus Allium; species Allium cepa. Next base: position 800,211,547 of record CM060939.1, read on the forward strand.
AGTGGTGGTATTAACCAAATTTAAAACTAAAATACATAAATTCACATTTTAACTTTTAATATTTATTAATAATTGGAATAGAAACACAATATTCAGATCCGATCGCAAACTTCGAAAAATACCCTATATAGAAATCAGAGGTCAGGAGTTCGAATATCACGAAGAACAAATATTAACTTTGACGACCCACATTTTGGAAGGTTTAAATCGGCAATAATCCACACACGTTCGACTTAAACAATCCGGAATATAGATAATCAATGAGGTTAAATAAGAAAAATAAGAAGAGAAGAAGAAAACAAAACACAAAATCTCACCATGGAAACGATAAAATATAATAATCAAATAACAATTCACGAAGCTGTTTACTATACATTTGATTATAATCTGTACACATTTATCAAAGTTATATATATACGCATCGGGGATAAGTGATCAACATACATGATAGCACGAATAAGGAAGTAATAATAATAGTAATATATCAAAATCTTCATCTTCGTCCTCCAGAAGATAATCTTCAATACGCTGAAAAAAACCAAGGACTGACCCAAGCGTAATGAAAAGACAAAAGACTCGAATCAAAACTACAATACTATTATGTAAGTCAAATCAATATCACAAATATGAGCGCAATCACTTAAGAGATGTTATGGGATTTCGAACACCTATGAGATTTGTTCAAAGTACCTTCCTCAGTTTGGCTTGCAGTTGGCTGAACAACTTCAGAAGTGTGCTCCTTTATAGGGGATAAACGCGACTGTTCAGGGTCGTAGGCCGGGACAGACTGCGGCTCAACCACAGAAGTAGGCTCAGATCAAGATAGGGCAGTAATCTCGGGACTGGTGGCATGATGCTCGACGCCTGAGCTTCCCCCGACCTCCTGGAGCTGGGTGCCAAGCTTCTCTTTGACATGTGATATCACGAAGTTATGGAGAACTTTCTTTTCATCGTCGTTCAATATGCGGTTCTCCAGCTCGAACTCATCAAACGCTCCACCTTGATGCACTGCCTTTTCTTCCTCAACTAATAAGCTCCAAGCATTGTAGAGATGTGTTGGGTAGTCCTCGAGCCAAGCCAAGTTTCTATGCCTCAACACGTTGGCATTGTAAGTGACAAGAAGCTCTTCTACATCGGTCTCCAGTCTGGTCTCCGCCGGTCGAACCTTCTCTTCAACCTCAGCTTCAACCAAGCGGGCCTTTTCCATAGCCGCATCCCTTTCTTTCTGAAGCACCAACGCCTGATCGCATTCTTCTTGCGCAGAAATGTTAGAAGCGTCTTTTTCTTTAATTATCTCAGAGAATTTAGACTTAAGCTCATTAAGCTCCTTGAGAGCTGCATCGCGCTCATCCGGGACGGTGGTGTTCCTGTGGCCCATGTCTTCCATCATGGCATAGTGTTCCCGCTTCATCCTATCCATGGCCGAGTGGGCATCATCGGCCTTCTTAAGAGCTTCTATCTCAGATTTTCGAGAAGACTCGGCCTCAGCGTTGAGCACTTGAATGATTCAGTCTTTTTGGCCAAGCTCCCTCTCCAGCTTTTCAATTGTGGCAGCCCGGTCAAAAGCCTCTTTCGACATTTTCTTACAGCCTTCGACCACTCCTTATATTAAAGAAGATGTCAGCAACGTAGTCGTGAATAGTGTTCTCGGCTGATGCCGGAATTCTCTTCAAGTGTGGGGGAAAGATGTATCCATCAAAACAAATATCGGGAAAATCCTTTTTGTTAAATATAGGGTGTAATTGTTTCCTTTTATTAACTTTCCTATTATAAACTAATTTCCTATTATAAACTTTCCTGATTTAACTATCTGGTGTGATATATAAACACCTCTTCTTGTATATCAATAAGATGGGATAAATAAATAAAATAAGTTGCTTTTGCTTTCTCCTCTATGTCTGTTCTTACAAATTATATTTGATACCAAACCAATTAGCATGGTATCAGAGCCAGGTTAGAACAGTCTTCTTCCCCGCAATTCCCCAAATTTCAGAAAATCTCAATCCTAATCATGCCCTAATTTTCCCGAAACCGTTAATTGTCCAAACAATCATACTCAACGATGATGCGCGATCCCTTTTCCCAGTTTCCAGTCCATCGCGTCGTCTTCCCCTCTACTGCCTCCTCTCCTTATAATTTTCCGCCTTCTTCCGCTCCCCCTCCACTAACTCTAGTTCCTCCTCCTCCTCCACTTCTTCTTCTACTACTACTCACAATCTTAGATTCGCCTCCGCCTTGATCCCTGCCGCCGCCTTCCTCCTCGACCTTGGAGGAACTCCAGTCATCTCTATTCTGACAGTTGGTCCTCTAATCTCTTACATTCTCGACTCCCTCCGTTTAAAAGTTGCTTCTTTTCGGGCTATTTGGTTCTCCCTCATCTTCTGCCAGTTAGCCTTCTTCTTCACTGCGAAGATTTCATTGCATTCTGGCCCTTTGATGTGTTTGGCGATTTTATTTTGTGCGGAGACGACCTTCTTGATTGGAGTATGGTTCTCGTTACAGTTTAAATGGATTCAAGTTGAGAAACCCAACATGGTTAGGAGTCTGGAGAGAGTTTTGTTTGCTTGCTTGCCAGTTTCTATGCCCGTGCTCTACACGTGGGCAGTGGTAGCTGGTTTGGGGATGGATAATGCTGCATATTACATGATGGTATTTTGTTGTATTTTTATTAGGTTTTTTCAATTCCAAGGAAGTCAGGGTTTACAGGTTCAAAGGAAGGTTCAGGATTGAATGAGGATTGGATACTTAGCCCGCTTGAGAGTTGTATGCATACATTGTATGTGTTATTTATGCCCGTCTTGTTCAGAATTGCATCACATCATTCTGTGGTTTTCAAGTCAGTTGTTTCTTTCTGTGATCTTTTGCTGATGTTTTTTATGCCATTTTTGTTTCAGTTGTACGCATCAACTAGGGGTGCTTTGTGGTGGGTTACTAAAGATAGTTATCAAGTGCACCGAATTAGGGTTGTAAACGGTGCAGTTGCTTTGGTTGTGGTTGTAATTTGTCTTGAGGTTAGGGTTGTGTTTCATTCACTTGGAAGATATGTGCAAGTGCCACCTCCATTTAACTATTTGTTAGTGACTGTTGCTATGTTGGGTGGAGGGTTGGCGGCTGGTGCTTATGCAGTTGGGATGATTGCAGATGCAGTTAGTTCGGCTGGGGATGTAGGATATCTCATTCGTTTCCCCATAGCCCTTTGAACGGGAATGCAATGTGAATTAGGGTTTATTTAGGATATTAGTTTGAATCCTACCAACTTCAAAATTAAGAGGAAGTAGATTTAAATTTCTTGTTCAACTTGCCCCTCTCATAAAATTCGATTCTCAGAAAATTCGTATTCAACCAGTAACTTGCCCCTCTCGTGGATTTGGTTTCTGAGAAAATTTAGGTTGTGGATTCTCAGAATATTCGTTGATTTGGTTTCTCATAAAATTTAGGTCGTGGATTTTGACTCTTAGATAAAATACAAGATGGTTTAATATCTACAGAGTATATAGAGACTGAGGAGCAGAGTGCAGATATCTTCACCAAAGCTTTGAATGGAGACAGAATTAATTACTTGTGTAACTAGTTGGGTCTGATTAACATCTATGCTCCAACTTGAGGGGGAGTGTTAGATATAGGGTGTAATTGTTTCCTTTTATTAACTTTCCTATTATAAACTACTTTCCTATTATAAACTTTCCTGATTTAACTATTTGGTGTGATACATAAACACCTCTTCTTGTATATCAATAAGATGAGGTAAATAAATAAAATAAGCTGCTTTTTCTTTCTTCTCTATGTCTGTTCTTACAAATTATATTTGATACCAAACCAATTAACACTTTTTCAGCTGAGCAAGCCTGATTGCTCCTTCCCCGGAAGGCTCGGTCAGTGCCTGCTCTGTTGTTGTGCGGGCCACAATCTCGGTTCTGCGTTGAGTTTCAGGCCTTGACGATTGGGAAGACGATTGGAGCAGAGTGCAGATATCTTCACCAAAGATGATTGGAAGGATTTATGGAATTGTTAAATGATTTAGAGTCGATCAAATAACTTGACCGCCTTATGGGTATTAGAAAAATAGTATTTAAGCTTAAGTTTGGAAAATCAGTTTCATGCTCTCCTTGGCTATCTAGGCCGACTCGACGGATGGGATAGTAAATTTTATCGACTCGGATTAAAATTTTCCAAAGTATAAAGGATAAATTTCTCCAAATATTAATAATTTGGATTTTATAAGGATAATCTTCTTATACTTGATGTTAAAGCCCGAAGAGGAAACTCATACTACTCGTGGAATTTAAAGGGTGATTTTGTTGCTATTCCGCCCATAGTACTTGTTGAATACGGGAATTGATATTGAGTAGAATTAGATGATTTCTATAGATTTTGTTCACTTAATATTTACTGGTTTTGGATTAACATCCTAGATAACATGGATTTAACTCAGTCAAAATTTTGAGTTTTGAATTAGGAAATTTATGTTAGGATTTAAAAGAAATGATTTTGAGATATTTTCCTAAGTGAAAAGTGAAATGATTACTAATTATTCCCAGTTTAAAAAGGTTTTTAAGTAATTAAAGGATTTGATAAGGGAGGTTTAGTGATTCCGTATATATCGGAAATAAATGTTTAAAAGTTATATATCTCTAATAAGATATTTTTGATAAAAGAAATGAGTTAATCAGATATTATTCACCTATTTACTTGAACCATTTTATTGGTAACGGGTGCAAAAGAACCAGGGTCGGATTTAGGGTAATTCCTATCCAAAGACTACTTCGAACCAATTTACGTATTCGAAGTGAAGACATAGATATGATTAGGAAGATGGAATGTTGGGCTGCTTGTCACCAAGCCTCGGGGGAAATTTCTCATATTATATTATATGGCAATAGTTCTTCATCTAAGATCTTCGATGCAAGGACTTCTCGCTACTAATCCTAAGGGTATTTCCCGATAGGATGTGGTAGGAGAATGCCTTCGGTTTGTCCTGTTCCTGGGCAACTTGTAAGGTCGAATGTTTGACGTTGCATTTCTAGTTACATAAATTGATCTCTATGAAAGTATCATATGTTTGGTAGTGGAGAAGGAAACTTCTCTTAACTTAACAGCCTTTTCTTTCTAAGACATATGAGCTCAGGAGTTATACGTTTGTAGAAATTAGTTGTGCGACTATGGAATGGTAGTGTGGCATTCAAAGTGGAATGTGCTATGTGAAATATAACTGGTACCTCAGGCCTCATCACTCGGTAATGGTTTAAATAGGGTACGCTGCAAGGCTATATGGGTCGCAACCATTAGAGTATGGTCATCAACCTTCTAAATTACCATATATATATCGAGTATGTGGTGTATGCTATGTGGCCCGATGTGACGACCCGGAATTTTCTAGCAATATCAATTTAATAATCTGCATTAAATATTAAATTGATTTGATATATTTTTATTAATTAAATCTGAATTGATACTTTTCTTTAATAAATATTCAATTGGTAAATTTTATCTGTTAGAAATTAATTGTTTGTTTTCTATTTATATATGTATATATTTGTATACATTGTAAATAGATGAATTTGTTTTAAAATTTAAGTAATAAAATATGTTTAAATACTAATATATATTTTAGTGAATTAGAAATTATGTTTTATTTAATATAAACTTTTCAAAGGCTAAATAAATCAATATAGAGTTTTAAATACATAAGTAAATGTTTAAATAGTTCAAGACTCATTTTAACTTAAGTTTAAATTTAATTTATTAACAAAGGATTTGTTTACTTCTCTTTTAGTATAGTTTGATTTAAAATATGAATTTAAAATATATATGAGTTTTAAATATATTTTTGTCAAACAATACATTAACATACATAATAAAATATGTAGTTTATAATAAAAAGATAATCTATTCTATCTATCATTTCAAAGTGATAAATATGTTTTTATAAAATAAATAAAATTAAAATATGTATATAGAAATATAAGCCTACAAAATAAATTGGTTAAATTATAATAGCATAATAACTATAAAGTTCAATTAGTTTTCAAAACAACAAACATAGAAATAAAATAAAATATACATAAAGCTATAAATTAGAAGTTAACATACTATATGTAATAAGTTAAATAGAAGCAAACATATAGAATACATTCATAGATTAAAGCTAAGTATAGTTACATTTCAAATTTACAATAACAAGACAACAATAAATAAACTAGAAACAAAATCATTTTTTTTAAGTTTGTAAACCAACATAAACAACTGCAGTATAAATATATGTATATGTTTAAGCATCTAGATAAATATCTGTAGGCTTATATAAGTAATACACTTAAATATGATAGGCATGAACCTGAAGTGAAAGACTGTAACAAAATAAAGATAAAAACAATAGCAAAGTAAAGTGTGATTGTACAAACAAAATTTAGTAACAATAGTGTATGCAGGTCAAACTAGATTACTATGTTTTATTGTACAAGTTTTATCTTGGTTGTTGAAACATAATAATATCTAGCAATAAATGACTGTAATAAGAACATACATGTCATACAAACAAAATGAAGATATAAAAATCTATGTGTACAGGCTGAGATATAAAAAAAAAAAAACAAACAAACTGCACATATATGAAGCTTGTGTAGGAAGACATTATTAAATATCTTAAGCTAACAAACAAAAAGTAGTTAATGTAAAAATCTTTTAGTACACTAAGTATTCATATCAGCCACCATTAAATAAATATCTCTGAAAAACAAAACTATACAAACAAAGATTGTGTGCAAATAATTGTTACAGTTTCATGAAACACAATTATAACTCTGTCACTTTTTTTTATAAATTGGCATATTCAGTTCGAACTGAGTAAACACTTTATATTCAAATAAACTTCAAACAAAACAACAACTCAAATTCAATTCAACCTGAGAATCAAAGGAGAGAGTTCAACCTGAAAGTTGCAAGCCTGTTGCAAAGCAAAAGTACTTCTGTTCTTTCATATATCAGTGAGTAACACTTTTCAGATTTTCTTAAGTTTAAGTTCTGATGCATGCCTATATTTGAATGTTTAAATAAATTGTGTGAACATATATATATATATATATATATATATATATATATATATATGCATTCTTTTTCTCTAGATATTTGTGAGTTATAATTCGGCATATCTCAAGCCTGAAAAATCAAACAGTTTCCTTATAAACTTGCTGTGTTTTCTATTTGCTGTAAGTAACATAAATTAGTTAGATGTTTTAAGCATATATTAAATGGTGGCATATTTATTCCCTGAATTTAAGAATGTTTGCAGAGATATTCTGTGTGTATGTGAATATGCTGTGTGTACATTTGCTCTGTGCCTGGATTGTTTCCAGACTTGGTTTCAGGTTCCAAATTAACCCAAACTTATTTGTTTCTGATTAAAGATTGATTTGAATCTAAGGTGAATAAATACATTTGTTATATCCTTGGCTTTGGTTTAGAATTATTAAAGCTCAAATCAAATTGAATTCTTGCTCTGGAAAACAAAAATTTTACTTTTAAAAAGCATTTACACCTCTGCTGATTAATGAATGAAATTAAGATTTGAATAAGTGATGTTTGTAACATCATGAAATAAGTTTAAATTTTAGATAAGATAAAAACAACTTAAAATTTTTCATCTGGAACCCAAATTTTTGAGCAAAATCCCTGTGCATAACCTGGTTGTAGTGGCCGAAGTGTTTGGTTCTGTTTGACACCATCAGGCGATCGAGTGCTTTGGAACTTTGTGAGGGGGTAGCTCAGTCTTTGTCGCGTTCATGGCCGAAGCTTCTTGTCGCCACATGGTCAGGGATGGGGAGGAGCAGCGTTGACAGGTATAGGGCTGTTGAGTTTGTGTTTTTTCCAGGTTTGTGTTTCTTTTCATTTGCGCGCGCCCTGGGAAATGCCTCGAAGCAGCTTGTATATTTTCACGGGGAAACTCGGGTATAACTCGAAGAAACGTAGTGGGTGCTCGTGATTGTAGTTGTACAGGCTTTAAAACTGTAACAGTTTTTTTTTGAACTTTTGTTTTAAAATTTAAATCAAAGTTAAAACTAGTATTTAATCAAAGTTTAAAAAGTGAATTTAAGTTTGTTTTTGAATATAGTTGGAAATATTAAAATTCCATAATTTAAATTATTTAATAACTTAAAAGTATTTAAAAATGTAAGTGTATTCCAAAAAGGAGTTGAATTCAAAAATGAAATGTAGAATGTTAAGAAAGTATATAGACAAGTTAACTCCAAAGAAATCAGGACTTAGTTATGAAAAGCTAGTTTTAGAACTAAACCAAAGTTTTATAATTTAAATTTATTCAAATAAGTTTTAGCTGCAATTGGATATGTGAGATTACAAAGAGTTTTGAAAAAAATATAAATTAGTTCTAAAACTTTATTAATGATAAATTGGTTTTTAATTAGAAAGTAAATTAAAATAAATGTTTTAAACATATTGGAATTTTACTTTAAGTTTTAAAATTTTTATATGCATTAACTCTTAAGTTGATTAAGAAGAATAATTAATGATTGAAATTAATTAAACTAGTAATTATAGTTTAAAAGTAGCAATTAAAGTTAATTAATAAATTAATTAACTAATATGTGATTTAGAACTATAGATTAGATTTTTAAATTAATAATGGTTAATTAACTTATAATTAATAATAATTAATATAAGTTGATTATGTTAAAAGGAAATAATTAAATAATTATTAATGAAGTTCATTAACTAGATTATGTTATAATTAATTAATATGATTGATTTTTTTTAAAATTAATTAGATTAATTAATTCAATAGTTTAAATGAAATTATTTATTGAAAAGTAATTAAGAAATTAATTACTTATTAATTATGTAAATTGATTTGAGTTAATTAATTTAGTTTAATTAACTGATATTTTGGAATTAAATTACTTAGAGGAGTAATTGAAGGATAATTACGGGATGTAATTAACTGGATGATGTTGTTAATGGAAGTAATTGGAATATAATTACTTGAAATTAATCAAGGAATTAATTAAGCTTATTATTGAGAAGTAATTAATTATGAATGATTAATTACTGTATATATTAATCAAGAGGATTAATATTTGTGTTTTGAAGATGTGTATTCTTAATATAATTAACAAATGAAAATGTAATTAGAAATCATTAATTAATATAATTAATGATGGGATTAGAAATTGGTTTATTTGGGAATAATGAATCAACAAGATAATTAAATGGGAATAAATCGATATAAATGTAATTAATGGATTTATTCAAGATTAATTTCTGAAAATAAATTAAGGAAACTACTGGAATACAGTCAATTTTATTTAAATCAAAGATGATTAATTTGAATATATAAGTAATTGATGATAAGATTTAAATTAAGTAAATTAATATTTATTAATTTTAGAAATCATTTGACGATTTGGTACGTGTAATTACTTAGTGTAATTATTGGAGCATAATTACTCAGAATAGTAATTAGATGATAATTACTTGATGAAATTTATACAAGATGATTTGTAAATGAGGTAATTTGAGTAATTTCTTTTGTAATTAATCAAAGGATTAATTTATGGGAATAATTAATCATGGAATGACTAATTTGTTAATAAGTAATTGAGAGTAGTTAATTACTGGTTTGTTATTAATCAAGGGGTGATAATAATTGTGTTTAAGTAAAGATTAATCACTTAATTAATTTAAATAAGTAATTTAATATAAATTGAAGATCATTAATTAATATAATTAATGATGTAATTAAGAATTGTAAATTAAGGAATCATAAATTAAGGAGGTAATTAAATGTTAATCTACTATAAATGATTTAGAATAATTCATTTTAGAAATTAATTAAAGACTAAATTACTTCTTGTAATTAGAAAATGGTTGATTAATTTATAATTAATGAATGATTGTGAGAACAGGATTTATGGAATGAGTAATTAATTTAATTTATTTTAAATTAATTAAAATGGAAGTAGTTAATTTAATTCATTCTAAATTAATTATAGCTTGTGATTCATAAATCATTGCTGATGGATGATGTTGATATTTCATTGATTGATGGTGATCTCAGGAATGAGATGGATAATGTCTATGTGATATGGATGTATAGTTTAAGTATAATAATGTTTAATTATCTGTTTGGATGATGATATTAATTATCTGTTTATGATGATGATGTGATTATCTATTATGAGATGTGAATTATCTACCTGTGCCTATTGATGATATTGAATTCACTGTTAAGATTAAATAGACAACTTGGCCTTAAAAGACACGTTTTGGATTTCGATGAGACCGGGATCGGGTTTCCGCATTAGGAATATCCAAAAACCACATCGATTCCAAATTAACGATAGGTCGTGAATCTGAAGTGAAGATGAAGACTCAGAATGCAAGGGTTATCGTCGTTAACTCTGAGGGTGATTCCAAAATGAGTGTAACGAGATGATGCCTTCGGTTTCGTTCGAACCCGGAACGAACTTGTATGGATTGAATGCTTTCAACACATCGTCAGGCGGACGATGAGCATTCTAAGAAATATGTTTTATAAAGGTAATCGTAATCTCAAGCCTCATCAACCGGGAATGGCTAAAACATGGGAGGTGCAGCAAGGTTAGGTGGGTCATGCCCAAGCAGGACGAGGATATTCCCCTGTCTAGATGTCCCTTTTTATTCGGCTTAGTGGGCAGTTGGTCTGCAGCCAACTGCGGGGTTTATCTTGTTCGGGACTGTTCAGTAAGGAATGGTTCCGGCCTTGTGTTGCAGGGGATGAAGGGAGTAATTCTCGGTACGTTGATCTAGGCCACGTACTGTGACGGACGGTACCCCAGTAGCCCTGCCATTGTATGGAATCCAAAATCCAATAAAGGCCAACGGTTTTGATTGTATTACCCACTTTTGTGGCTAGTAGCTGGAATTTAATGAATGTAACAATTTCGGCTATTTTCTATTTACTTGAAAACCCTAGACCTATTATAATATCACTGGATTTCGTATCAAATGTTTTGGTTAGCGTAAGGTAAAAACTTTTCCATGTTTATGTGTGGGAAGTCTTACGTGATACCTTTTGTTTTCAAAGGATTTTTCAAAATTAAGCAACTTTAACCTGTTACTCATACCAGACCCATGTCTGACCCGAAGTTTATTTTTGTTTTTCATAAACTCTCGGGTACCCAAATTTTTACGGGTAGCCAAGGGATTCAGGTTTAGCTTTAACGAATTTTGGAGGAGCAATGGAGCAGGAGGCTTCAGCGTTTTAGATATATATTTAGTTCCGCTGTGTGGTATCTCTGTGATGTATTGTGTATTGAGTTGTATAACTAGACAGGTGTTTATAACTGTCTAGTATGTGATGTACTATATTTATCACTCTGATTGATGTTATATACTATGTAAATACTTATGTGATTAATATATTTTATTCGTTCCGCTGTGAGATTCTGATGTTGTTGTTCTTTCTTCTCTATCTTTTCTATTTTCTCACCTCTTTTCTTTCTTAAAAACGATGCTACTTCCTGGGCATAGGAAATGGGGTCGTCACACCCGAGTAGGTCGGTAATGACCGGGGTGATGTCATATTCAGTTTCAATCTAGGCCATGTATGAGTGCTAAATATGGATAGATCGGCCATGCCAGGTGTGGAGAATTGTTTGTGTATTCTTGGTACATTTCTCTAGAGATGTACTATACGGAAAGTAGCCCCTTACCTGCCATTATACGGAAATCCATTCTCCGAACGAGTCATGTAAGAGTTTTATCTGTAGAGCCTAACATATCCTGAATTTAATAATGATAATAATTTCGGCCAAGATTAATAAGTTTACTTGCAAATGTTTTTCAAGGAATGCCATTAAAAATAATATCACATTATTTTGCATAGAAAATGTTTTAGTTATCATAAGGTAAAAACTCATCCGTATTTATACGTGGACGTGGTCTTATGAAATGCCTGTTTTCTTTTCGAACACATATTTTAAGTTTCTCGCACTAGTTTCATGACTGACCCGAAGTTTATTTTTCTTCCCCAAACTCTGGGTGTCCTATTTTTCCCGAGCAACTTAGTAGTCGGGTTTAGTTAGAAGAAATCTGGATGGAGCTTAAAGCATGGAGTTAGAAGATTCTTACGAAGATTGCTATCCATTTCCACCACATTCTTGTGCTATTGTATTCCGCATTTGTAGGGATGAATATTTATAACTGTCCATGTTTAACTCTAATAAATGTTTTTAAATTTCCGATGTAAAGAATATATGTTGAAATAATATATGTGAGATTCTGTTCTGTCTTTATTTCTTCCTTACCCATGATAATCCGCCTCTCTAGCACTTGGATTTGCAGTGAAATTTGCAGTTCTTCGTTGTGAACATTAGTTGCATATCTTATTAACCCAAAGCCAATAACAAATTAGGTACCAATGTATATATATTAATCTTTAATAAAAAAATTGACATAAAGATCTAAAAACCATTATATATATATATATATATATATATATTAATTTTAGAATGGAAAAGTCAATACATTTATATTATTTGTAACATAAAACTCAAAATAAATGGAACTTGGTTAGCAAAAGGTACATCTGAATATACAGTTTGCTTTCTAAATTTTGTAATAAAACATCTCGAAGTGAACAAATAGAGATAAGTTGAAACAAATTCGAAAATCATCTGAAATTTAATCTATAAATTCTCTAACTTGGAGGTTCTGTTATATCAATCTAGAACCTGCAACTATTTAGGAAGCAATAAAAATGTCAATCCAAAATAAAAGAAATAAACATTAAAGAATGAGTCAAAAACTGTTATATAATCATTAATTTTAGAATGTAAAATTCAATATTGGTCAATTTTATTCATATGCTAATAATCTATTGACAAAAAATCGATAGTGGCACGTGGTCAGGACAAAATATGGTTATAATAAATTTATCAATAATAGTAATAAAAGAACTTTAAGTGAAGAAACAAAGATAAATTGTCACAAAAACCGAATAAATATCTAGAATTAATTTTTCAATCATATGACTCATCGATCCAATTATTTCAATTTAAAAAACTACAACAAATTAGGTAGTAATAAAAAAATTAGTCCTGAATAGAACATAAAAATGAAGAAATGACCCAAAATTTCATTTTTATTTATTTATTTTAGAATGGAATACTTAATACATTTATTATTCCGAATATAAAACTCAAATGAGATTAGAATTAAATAAATGGAAGGTGCTTGGTAAAAATGTAGCTAAGTAACAAAATTTAATTTTTACCCGTAATAAAATCTTGAAGTTAATAAGTAGAGAATAGTCACCAAAAGGTTGAAAAACCATTTAAAATTTAGTCTTTGAATTCTTTAACTAGATTCTATTATTTCAATCTAAAACAAGCAACAATTTAAATAACAATTTAAATGAAAGAAATAAATACAAGGAAATGAGCAAAAAAATTATTGTATAGTTATTAGTTTTGAAAGGAAAACATAAAACATATATGTCATTTAGAGCAAGGCTTAAAAATGGAAGTTATATTATTCTGTAATTATGGTTGTAAATGATTAATTATTAAATGATTTAATTTTATTCCTATATATAACAGGGAAGGCGAGTCATATATATTAATCTATTCTTGGGAGCGTATTTCATACCTCTTTTCTACTCGCAGGTCAAATTTTACCCTTCCATAGCCAACGCTCTCCCGTCTATTTCAGCAATGAACAATGCCATCTTCATTCTACAATAACATCTTCTCTGTAGGATTCTATAAATCAGCAATTCTCCAAGGGGCTAGCCTGCTTCACATGATTTACATAAGAACAAGAAAAGCGAAAAAGGTGAAATTTTCTGTGCTTTTTCTATTTTTACTTATAATTATATTAATTTACTGGGAAATTTTGTTTCATCTTTGTTTGGCGGTTATCTAAAGAAGTTGATTACTGCAATTTTTGTGAATCTTGGTCACGATCAAAGGTTAACTCAGGTTAGTTATTGATTTGAACTTGTGCCTATGGAACTCTATATTTGGATGTGTGAAAATTTTAGGGTCATTTTCCCTTGTTTATCATCATCATTGTTATAATTTATATATGTAGTTGATTTTCATGACCGTAGATTACTACCCCAATCGAAAGAAATTCAAAGCGCGATTGCAAGTGAGATTATTGGATTTAAGATTGTGATGGGAAAATCAATCGTCAGATTAAAATTGGCTATTCTATGTTATTGAAGTAATTTGATTGTTATTTCTAGATTTGATACTTTGGCACTTAATCCCTTGCGTATTGGTTCTGATTTTATTGCAAGTGATATGCTAGACATTTACTGACTGCCATTCAAAAAAGAAATCATGAATTATTTAAATTGGGAATGAAAAAGAAACTAGAGTTTGTAAATTCAAACTGCAAAATTTTGAACTGCAAGTTAATTTATCCTTTTAAACTTTAATTTCCTTTATCATTATTCTCATTATTATTGATTGATAGGAATTTTTTTGTATTAGTTTTTAAGAAAATTAGGTAAATGGTGTGAACAAGAGATAGGGTGTAAGGACATAAACTATTCACTGAATGCATATATTTATATTTGATTTCCGAATTAATAAGTTGATACTGGCACAACTGTGACTGTTATAAACATCAGATGTATTTATGATTTATCTAGAAAAATAAGGAACAATGTTGTTCTTCCTTCAATGCTACCGATCTTCACAATGCAAATTGAAGTTTTTTAGGCTTTGTATGTGGAACAACCATTAGTTGCGCTTGGTTGTTTGTGGTTGGGATGGTTTGGTTTCTCACTAGATTTTTACATATCCAGATATAAATGGAAATAAAGGGAAAATTAGGCATGTTTTTTTTCTTTCTACAAGAGCATTTCACCACAATTATCATCCAAATTTGTTTACTGATCATCTCATTGTCATTTAAGGTGTTTGACTGTGCCTATTTGTAATTCTCATTATTTCTGGAATATAGCTTTAACTTGACTACCTCCATTTTACAATCGTGAAACCTTGATCAGTTTTTATTTGGATTTTTATGTACTTGCAAAATCTACTAACGCTTAACCATTCGTTTTCATTTTTAGAATTACAAATAATCAATTTGATTCCCTTGCGTAGTGTAATCAGTTTTGAGCATGTATCCATTTTATTTGGATTTTTTTTTATCCTTGCAAAATCTACTTATGCTTAACCAACAGCTCGGGTTTTGATTTCACTTTTAAAGATATTATTTCTCTTAGTTAAAGATATTGTTTTTGGCTTTTACACCAGATTTTGTAACTCGCATAAATAATCATCAAAGTCGTGGGAAGGAGATATTATTACATTTTACGTGCATCTTTTTAAGATTTTTCTGTTCTTTTCCTATCATCACTCATTTAAGTAAATGGCTATTCTTGTGCACAAATTAATTTTTATTTCCCTGATAATGCAACCGAAGGATATAATCAGCACAGTTTTAAAAGCGGTCTGATTGTTATTTACAAACGTCTGTAGCACGTTAACTTCTTTATGATTGGTTTATTTACTGGATGCACTTGATATCTCATAGACTTAATCAACTTATATTTTTGTATAAATTTTTTGTGCCGGTTTTCTTCTACAGGGAGTATTATTTTTTGTCAGCATATTCATATTTACCGGATAAGTTGTAGCCCTTGGCACAATTACGTCTGCAAAACCCTTACATGCTTTAGGTTACAAGGGATGGAGTGGTCATCATGTATGGGCAGTAACTGCCTTAATCGCTTTGCTAGTTACTGCTATTCTACCATCATTTCGTGGTTTGCCACATATGGATTTTATATCTCTTCTGCTTGATGCATTACCATATTTTAAGGTATAAGCCAAACTATACCATAATATCTTCCTTATTATAATCATATTTATTTCATTTCTAAACTATTAGTTTTGGTTTAGTTGTTCTTGTCGCTTTATGTGGAGTGACATATTGGGAAGCAGTGAATTCTCAGGTGGATAGAGTACCGATGAAGGTGGATTTTCTCACAGCTTTGCTTCCTTTGATTTGTGTACCTGAGATATTCTCATTATTCGTCGGGTTATATAAATGCAAGTCCATGAGTTATCTAGTTTTCTAATTTATTGTTGTATCAACATATAGGTCTTGTTCCTTACAAGTTGCAGATGATTTTTTTTTCTTCCGGAAAGACGATGGTTGGAAACTTTATTTTGGTGTCTATATGTTTGTTATGATCGGATTTTTCTCCTGATTGGTGCTATATATGCAATTACAACTCTCATTGCACCATGGGCGGTCTGTAGATATGTCGAGATGTTTTTCACAGCTGAATTTTATTTTCACCATAACTTGTGATAATTTGTAATCAGGTCAGTAACAATACTGAAACATATTCATCATTTAATCATGAAATCACAATATTTTGCTTGTAGAAATTAGGTCCTTTCATCATCAAATTAGTGCGGTTACACTGGCTTGAATCATTATCTGAAAGTACACGAAAAATCCATACACTATGAACATAACTTAAAAGCTGAATGATAGAACGAGAGTGGGAATAGGAAATGAAAAATGCCACCATTTAGATTGTCCAGAATTCGAGGCAAAAACATGCTTTAGCTTTGATAATATTTACTAATGTTGCCATGAAATTATACAAATGTTTCGACATAAGTTTAATATATTATATTAGGTGTTTGTTTAGTAACATGTATCTTTTTTTTGCTAATTAGGCAAGCCCGTAAAACTCAAACACAATATGCAGTAACATAGTTAATTTGTAGCTTACCAAAATAAAATATGTTATGCAGTATAGTTTATGGTACAATTCTAATAGAATTAACAATTAAATAAAATTTATGGATTGTAGATAGTGTTACCAGGCTCGCATTTTCAGCCTTCAACTGCATATTCAGTGTTTTTGTTAGACTTCAAACCGTTAATTATTGCAGGCATTTGGGCAGCCAGGCATGGATCGTGATCTCCGCCACAGACTGCTACAATTATATATGATGAGAAGGAAAAGAAAGAGATGGATTGTAATCTTCTACATGCTACAATTGCTGCTGCTACTCACCATGAATGTCTACGATGAATACAAGCGCAGAGTGAACAGGTACATTATACTATTAAAATGTCTGCAAGTTTTAGATAATTACAATTTCAAACAAGTGTAATAATGTTGCTATTATACCTAGGGAACCAAATGAAATCCATAATACTTCAATGTGAGTGCTCAGTCTATAATGAGTGAACACATACATTATAGTATTTTGTATGTATTACTTTCTATTTGTCATTATTTATTATCTTGGTTATATGCCATGGTTAATGTATGATTAAATCGTGCATGGATTTGCTTCATACTCTGACAAGCTAATACTTCCCAATATATTTTCTATAAAAATTTGCATGCCAGACCTCCACGTGATTTGCGTATATAATTACTATATGGAGTACTCGGATATTTCATATTTTGAACGTCGTAGTTCTCCATGGTGACTAACAGTTTTTTTTTTTTGAATTACCTAGAGAACCAAGCTTTGCTTGTAAACTCTAGGGAAGTATGTGCCTGCTAAACACATACTTCGGGTACTTGTTACAGGGTTGTCAGTTTCGGGGCTTGAACTCGTGACCTTCGATCACGCAGTCCGGACCATCAACCAACTGCGTGCTTGGCAAATAACGTACTACATTCCATATCTAAACTTTGTCTAAGAAGAAATCACTATTTTTTAAACAAAAATAATTTTTTTATATTAACTCCAAATCAGACGAGACTTTGATTAATGAACTCGCATTTAAATTACAGACAGTAAAAAACACTCTGGTACTTCATATTTTGAATGTACATCATAGTCCTTTATGGTGATTAACAGTTGTATTTAGAAAATAATAATCTATATCCCTATATCTAAGCTCTAACTAGGTAGAAGTTGTATTTTTTTGGGGTTAAACTGTAATAATTCTTCAAAACTAATTCAGAATTAAGCGAAGCTTTAATCGATGAACTCCCATTGATGAATATTTGCATTACGTTAATTTGTAGTTTAATATTGAATTTTAAGATTGAATATTAGAATAATAAATTTCATATTAAATTTAAATTTTGAATTCCGCATTTGACTTTGGATTTGAAAATTTTAAAAAATTTGGACTAAAAAGAAATTCAACGACATATAGTTTCAACATAAACATATGTATTTAGTTCGTTTATTTTTATATTTAACTGAAGATAAAAATTAAAACTTGACTGTTAGAAGCCCACTAAACGACTATTTGTGCAATGCTATTCAAAGATGGATTTTCTCTAGGTGTGGGCCTACGTAAAAGGTGTTATATTCAATATTTAAATTGTTTTTTAAGGTATTTTTCAATTTTTAAGGAAGTTTTGTTCAAACAAGTGTTATGTACTGCAATATATATAATACACGTGAATTAGCCTGCGCGCGCACACACACATAGGTAATTACTAGATCATATGTAGCCTTTGCATATTCAGAAATAACCAAGTATAATTAAGCAACTTGTGTCTTTATACGAATAGTTACCCGAATCATTAACATCCAAAGAAACTATTGATTATTTTGTTTCAATTGCTGATCTTTATAACACTTGTATCCTTTTGGACAATGAAGCATCAAACTTAGTCAAGTTTGAAGAAGTATACATTGCAAAATACGGTAGTACTAGCAGATTTGTTGCATTTTATGGACATTTGGTTGAATTAGTAAGGTAACAAATGTGATGCACTGTATGGACATTTGGTTAAATTAGTAAGAAAAAAAAATAATCAATGCATTGTAGATGATAAGCAATTTTTTTACTTGTTTATTTTTGTACGTGCTTCTTGCTAATTAAATCAAACGTCCGCATACTTCATCATATCTGCTAGCACTGCCGCATTTTGCGATGCATGCTTTTCCGATTTCTATTAACTTTGATACTTCATCGTCTACAGGGGTATAGATGTCATTAAGGTCCGTAATTGAACACGAAAACAAAATTATAAGTTTAAAAATATTGAAGACAAAGTTGAATTGAAGAACAAGGGTTAGAGAGTGAAATTCTTCAGACTTCAAACAAAGTCTCACTGCTGGGAAGTATGTTTCCAAAAGCAACTTTGGATGTTAATGATTCATATGCGAAGTGGTAGTACCGACTAAATTTAAAAACCGAAATATATAGAGATTCAAATTTTAAAATTGGAAGTTAATAATTTATGTGTTTGTATCAAAGATACAAGTTGGTTAATGCTAAATATGCTGGGGTTACATAGGATCTAGTTATTATCTATTTAGACAAAACTTTCTTGTAAAAATAAAAATACCTTAAAAATAACCATTTAAATACTAATATAATATCTTTTACGGTGTTTTTCTGTCCACACGTAGAGCAAAGCCATCTTCGAATAGCGTGGCACAAACAACCGTTCTGTGAAGTTTTACCTATTAAGTTTTAATTTGTATCACAGTGAAATATAAAAGTGAACGAACTAAATAAAAATATTTTATAAATTTGTTGAAACTTAATGCGGTTGAATTTTTTAATATTTAGTCCAAAAGTTACCAGTCATTTTTTCGTCATGTAATGTTTTTTTTTGGTCATGTAATGTTTTTGAAAGATTGTTGTGCTCTCTAAGCTCTATGTGTTTAGATCTAAGAAAGGTAGTCTATAGTATGATGATCCACATTTTGTGCCATAGCGATTATGTATTTGATTTAAAAGAATGTCATGTCATATGGTTCCATAAGTGTAATTTTTCTTTGCTATTTTTTTCGAGTGCATTAGAAGTCAGCAAAAATGCCTCTGTTAAACTAAAATAATCAAGCTTGATTACTCCACATGTAAATAACCATTGTAATTTCCAAAGAGGACGAGGTCTCTCAAGCATTCTGCAATAACTTATCTCCTGTTTCACCACGATGAGCAGCTTAATTATGTGGATTGAAATACAGAAAAATTATTGAGAACTTTGAAATACAGAAAAGAAAAATTATGGTTTGATTGTGATATTAAGTTTTAATAATTTTTTTAATATTTTCTAACCACTTTTATACTGTTTGCTCGGTGTAAACTAGGCTGAAAAATTTAATGAATTAACTGTTACTACATAGTGCCGTTTGTACTACTTATACTAAAGATGATTTCGAAAAAAATCAAACGTTATTATTTTTAATATCAATTTATGAAATTACAAACTTGTCATAATACTAAATTTATTGTAGTTGACCTACAGTTATCTTAAACAAGTGACGCATAGTTGTATTATCAATAATTAGTTTGGTACCTCAGATGTGGGGTTCTGTAAATACGTTTTTGATCATTTATCAAACTTCTAATTATTTCGAACTTAACAATGTCTCTTTAGATTTGTTCCTAACACCTCTACATAATGTGTATTTTGTATGTTCAGGTAGAGAGAACACAAGAGCGCACACGCATATACATGGAGGTTTGTTTATTTATGTTGCCTTTTAATTGTTTGATTATTTGCTTCACCAAGTGGATGTGAATTCATATCGAGGTTTGCTGAGCTGGAATTGTCTGGTTCATATAATTCAATACATACTAGCCATAAGACTACACAGTCTTGGTAAATAGGCGAAAACACTTTGTTTGCATATAGGCTTTGGTAGATGAGAAGATGATGATCGGACTATGGGATGTATTACAAATATTCAACGTTTTTGATTTGCTTATTACACAGTTCGAAGACTGCACTTTTGAGTGGCTGCTGGCCTCAGGCACGCCAGATATTCAGTTCAGCAACCAAGTCTTGCATAGAATCACTAGATGTCGAGCAGGACATCGATTTGCTAAAGCTGTACGGATGGAATCTCTCTATTCAATGCTACATGACTCTTTGCATATCAACTATGCTGTTGAAGGAAGGAGCCAAACGTGATCCGTCTCCTTTTCAAATCGGACGCATATTATGCAGAGAAACACTAAACATTGAATCTAAAATAGAGGTGACCGTTCGGGAGGCTATGGATTCTCTTATTCCAGGCACCAGTGAAGCTGAATTTGTGACATCTGTTTCTGAGATTATGTGTCGCTACCTTGATCAAGTTGGGAATTAGCAAGTGCAGAATATGTGTGTAGCTGTTATGTTATGTCGTATTTGGAAATTAACAAGTGCAAATCAGAGCACGTGTGTAGCTGTTATGGTATGTATGTTGTCTTGTTATGACTGGTTTTAGCAGTACAAGATTGCACGCATTGCCTTGTACACACGATTTTAAATGAAATTCTTTGTTCTCGTGCATAAGCATAAACCACGCCTACTTTGCATGAGATATTTACAATTTATCTGTACAGTACTTGTACTGCTAAAACCAGCCATAATAAGACAACATACATACCATAACAGCTACACACGTGCTCTGATCTGCACTTGTTAATTTCCAAATACGAAATAACATAACAGCTACACACATATTCTGCACTTGCTAATTCCCAATTTGATCAATGTATCGACATATAATCTCCGAAACAGATGTCACAAATGCAGCTTCACTGGTGCCTGGAATAAGAGAATCCATAGCCTCCCGAACGGTCACCTCTATTTTAGATTCAATGTTTAGTGTTTCTCTGCATAATATGCGTCCGATTTGAAAAGGAGACGGATCACGTTTGGCTCCTTCCTTCAACATCATAGTTGATATGCAAAGCGTCCTGGAGCACCGAATAGAGAGATTCCATCCGTACAGCTTTAGCAAATCGATGTCCTGTTCGACATCTAGTGATTATATGTAAGACTTGGTTGTTGAACTGAATGTCTGGCGTGCCTGAGGCCAGTACAGCCACTCAAAAGTGCAGTCTTCGAACTGTGTAATAAGCAAATATAAAGTGATGTCATTTTAGCATTTTAAAAAAAAATAACTGAAAAGTTCAATTGAGAGTTGATTGTTCCCTTGTGGATCTTTTTAGCCTTTTTTAGAGTAGTTTCCTTTTTTTCTTATGGTGAAGCATATATAAAATACTAATTTAAAAAGCTCACCATCGACATGGAGATCAAAAAGCTTGATTAAAGAGATCGAAGCTTTTGCAAAGAAGAGAATTGATTAACTTTTTTATTTTTTGTATCCCGGTGTTTACTTTTTTGTATGAAAATTTCGATCGATATCTGATATTTTCTTTCTTATATAAAACTAGTATGGTAATTATTTTAATATTAGTAATTATGGTGATACAATATCTGTTATATGAAATTTCATTTGAGCACACATACCCTTCAAATTTTTATATAACGAACATTTAATTGTCCTTTATAATACTTTCTAAAATGCATTTTCAACCAGCAATGATGCATTCACAGCCATTTTTTACTCTGTTAAATGTAGCAATGTGGTAAATATTGTTTCAAATTTTTTTTTGCAGGACATAATCTTCATTTATGGAAAACTAAATATTACGTACCGGTTTAAAATGGAAGAAACCCGTAACGATACAATAAATTATATACTATTTTAGAATTTAAATGGTACTTAATGATAAAATTTTGCCATCAGAAGCGCGTAAGCAATTTCCTACGGCATTGTGACACCTTTAAATCTTTTAATCTGCATCTAATCCAAAGTTTTATCCAACGTTCTAGAAGCCTCCACCTCGTCGATCTTCGCCATATTTCAAGCCCATTCTTCATAAACACACTTCATCGAGTCCAGAACCTAAATCCCAGTACAATTTCCCCCAAAACTTGGAATCCCTAATTCTGCCAATGACCTTTTGCAAAGTAGTACTTACCTCTCCTCCTTCATCCACGATCTCACCTGATCCTCCAACGCCGTCTTCACTGTGTTGTGCCACTCTTCCAACGTCCGATCCATCTCCTCGAATCCGGTACCGGCCTCATTTCCTCCCATCCGGATGTTTCCATCATCGTCGACATCACGAACAATGACTCGAATCTTGCACGCAAAATATCATCCTGTGCCGTACCCAGAAGGCGCCACGCAGTGGATGCTCCGGTCTCTGGTGGAGACCTCGGCATATTCTTCCATTTACTTCATATAAGTTCACTTAGAATCAGTATATTCTGCCTTATACAAAATCATATTCCAAAGCATTGAGTTGCAGCTTTCAATATTAAAAGGGGGGACAAGAGTCACTGGTGAACTTTGAAATACAGAAAAGAAAAATTATGGTTTGATTGTGATATTTTGAAGTTTTAATAATTTTTTTAATATATTCTCTAACCACTTTTATACTGTTTGCTTGGTGTAAACTAGGTTGAAAAATTTAATGAATTAACTGTTACTACATAGTGCCGTTTGTACTACTTATACTAAAGTTGACTTCGAAAAAAAAATCAGCCGTTATTATTTTTAATATCAATTTATGAAATTACAAACTTGTCATAATACTAAATTTATTGTAGTTGACCTACAGTTATCTTAAACAAGTGATGCATAGTTGTATTATCAATAATTAGTTTTGTACCTCATATGTGGGGTTCTGTAAATACGTCTTTGATCATATATCAAACTTCTAATTTATTTCGAGCTTAACAATGTCTCTTTAGATTTGTTCCTAACACCTCTACATAATGTGTTTTTTGTATGTTCAGGTAGAGAGAACACAAGAGCGTGCACGCATATACATGGAGGTTTGTTTATTTATGTTGCCTTTTAATTGTTTGATTATTTGCTTCACCAAGTGGATGTGAATTCATATCGAGGTTTGCTGAGCTGGAATTGTCTGGTTCATATAATTCAATACATATTAGCCATAAGACTACACAGTCTTGGTGAAAAGGTGGAAAACACTTTTTTTGCATATAGGCTTGGGTAGATGAGAAGATGATGATCGGACTATGGGATGTATTACAAATATTCAACATTTTTGCACAAACCAATACTAATTTTTTTTTCTTTTTGCTGAAAATAATTTTTTCATTAAGCATTTTTTATACAAATGGACGGAGTATCTATTATAAGCTGCATTCTTGATGCTCATTGTAATTGATTTTGAACCTGGTCTGTGAGAAGCCAGAAAATGTTCCAGATCAGTAGGTTAAGTTTAGGCCAATTTTCCACTACAAATAAAGAAATGCCAAAGTTAGGGCATGCAACACTCCAGTTTAGTACTAATACTCTACTACTATATTATTTGATAAAATTAACCTCACTTTCCTGACATGGCAATGCCACAATCGCTGGTTGAACCAAGACAATCTCGAGATTAAGCAGCAATGGTAGACTTTATTGTATTTTTTTCCAAAGATTCCATATATTAGTCATAAATTTTAATATGATTCCTTATGGTTAGTGGTAGCATCAATTTATCTTGCAGTAACTTCTGTTTGTCAATAGTTCCTTAATCACAGAAGAATTTGATGGCAATTATGTGATTCAGACCAAGGTTTGAGAACTCGGTTTTGGTTTCGGTCATTTTAATTTTTTGCCATTTCGATCAATTTTGAAAGTTTAAAACGTTCTGGATTTGGTTTCGGTTTCGGTACTTTTTAATGAAAATGGCAAAATTAAAGTGAAATGGATTAAATTGATTTAAAATTCCTAAATCAAATAATAATAATAATTAAATAAAACTAAATTTGAAGTCTAACTAAATAAACAGCCCACTCTAATTAATAATACTTTAACCCAATAGCCCAACCCTAGTTAAGCCCAGTAAAAACAGGTCAGTCCAGTTAAATAGTTGAAGGGTAAGTAGTAAATAAAGACATTGCCTCATAAAATTAGGAATTAAGGCATGACGATATCTCAGTAAATAAAAAACAAAAGTAGGGCAAACACAAAACCTCTGTTTCCCGCTCGATAGTCGATACATGCTCCCTTCACGCTTGCTTCAAAGAAGAGAAAAGAGGAATCATACCACGGAAGGCTGCGGGAAGCTCGATTTGAGATACAATTCGAAGAAGAGTGTCGATTTCAACTAGGTAAGTAATAATCGATTAGTTTTTTTTGTATGTTTCGACTTCAAAAGTTGTTTCTTCTTTCCTTTTTTGGATTTTGATTTTCTTTCTCACCGAACCAGCCCGAAACCGAATTTGTGACCTAATTTCGGACCGGAGGTGATCGATACCGGTCCGATACGACCGAAATTTCGGTGTACCGGCCGATACCTTATACCTTGATTCAGACGCATAAAAAAAAGAATAGATAGGTATTCATGTTTGAATTGATCACATGTGTTTTTAAGATAGGAGTTGGGATTATTTTGTTGAATTTTATTGAAAACTCGACAGTGGTTCACTATAAATCGGCTTGGAGCAATAAAATCTGTTACGACTTTGTGAAGAGATAGGTTTTGGGATTCATAAATGATTTTTGACATTCATGCATGTCAGTTTAATATGTTGAGTTTACCAGCATTACGAACTTGGTAGCTCAAATATGAACGCCATATTGGGTTATAAAAGGAAAACAAATAAAAAGAGAAGATATCCTCCATTTTTCTTAACAGACATCCACTTTTCTAAAAAAAAATGAATAACTCAAATAACTCAAACAAATCAAGAAAGACGAATACCTACTTGACTTTTGTTAACAAATATACGAACACCGTATTGTCTTAGAAAAGTGGAAGAAGTCTTGAGCTTTGTGAAATGACTTATATCTTGTCCATGATGAGCAACTTAATTATGTAGGTTGTATGTATGTAGCGAGTGCTTGTTTCAAATTAATACTATTGTTATATCTGTTTGAAATTTCATGTCTACACTGTAGTTATATGAGTCATGTAGTGGAGGCTAATCTATAACTAGTTGTATTTTTTTACTTGTGCGTTGTATTGTCATGCTATAGTACATCTTTGTAATTTGATGGTCGTTAACTTCGTTGTCAGCATGTTGTTTTCATGGTATTTTATTTAGCCATTTTATAAGAATGAAAAACAAAATACATATTGCATGTACAGATTTTTAAAGATTTAATCTTAAACAAATAAAAGTGTGAAAAACACATGAACACGATTTGGGTTATAAAAGAAAAATGATAAAAAGGAGAATATATAAATAGTCTTGTCAACGAATACTTTCAGATATAGATAGTGCGATATCTGCATCCACAGCTGCATCAGCATGCACATCTGAAATCCTTTTCGAATATCAGATATCCTCATCCACGTATATGGACGGATACGGGATAATTATCCTATCCGCCAATGATCGATAAATCAACAAACGTAAATTGAAGTTTTTGGTTTAACATGATTTTTTCCGATCACATTGATTATAAAAGTATGCAAAATCAACAAATATGATGTAATGAATACTTTTGAGCAGTTAATATGCATTAAAATGCTTAAAATATATAAACTATTAATTTTATAAGAACGATAAATTTATATCTTTCATTGTGCTATAATAAACATAAAATAACCTATAATCTTGGTAAACAACGGACTGATAATTTTCGAATGTGGATACCTTCGTATCCGCATCGGTATCCACTTTTTCAGATACCATATATTAATTCGCTTTTCAGATACTAATGTGGACGGATTTTTCGAGTATCCATTGACTGCCTTATATATACTCAATTTTACTAACAAACATTCATTTTTAGAAGATAAAAAATTGAACATGAACACCATATGGTCAAGGACCTCAAACTTAAGTGGTTAGATGTAATATGCATTAGACAAATGGTTCTAGATGTCATGTGTTCGACATCAAAATGAGTGATCTACTTGAATTAAGTATCACTCTTATTATAAAATATAACATGAACACCATATGAACATATGAATGATTCAAAAAGTGAGTAACTCGGATAACTCAAAGCTAAATAGCTTAAAAAAGATGAATACCTACTCGATTTTTTAACAAACATATGAACACCCTGTCATTTTAGCATTTAAAAAAACAGAATAACTGAGAAGTTCAATTGAGAGTTGATTGTTTCCTTGTGGATCTTTTTAGCCTTCTTTGGAGTTGTTTCCTTTTTTTCTTATGGTGAAGCATATATAAAATAAAATACTAATTTTAAAAGCTTACCATCGACATGGAGACCGGAAAGCTTGATTAAAGAGACCGAAGCTTTTGCAAAGAAGAGAATTGATTAACTTTTTTTATTTTTTATATCCCGGTGTTTAATTTTTTGTGGGAAAATTTCGATCGATATCTGATATTTTCTTTCTTATATAAAACTAGTATGGTAATTATTTTAATATTAGTAATTGTGGTGAGACAATATCTGTTATATGAAATTTCATTTGAGCACACATACCCTTCAAATTTTTATATAACGAACATTTAATTGTCCTTTATAATACTTTCTAAAATGCATTTTCAACCAGCAATGGTGCATTCATAGTCATTCTTTACTCTGTTAAATGTAGCAATGTGGAAAATATTGTTTCAAAAGTTATTTTGCAGAACATAACCTTCATTTATGGAAAACTAAATATTACGTACCGGCTTAAAATGGAAGAAACTCGTAACAATACAATAAATTATATACTATTTTAGAATTTAAATGGCACTTAATGATAAAATTTTAAAAAAAATAATTTTTCAAACATAAATTTATTATTTATTGGACATTAAACAACTAAATAATATTGAACAAAAATAAATTTTTAAATCTGTTTAATCCGCTCTATTACATATGAAAGGGAATATGTGAATATTTGTATTATTTCTCCACAATTCTTCTCATTCTCTATTATTACTTCTTCATATTTTAAGAGACGACTTCATATTTAGTCCGTAGTAATTCCATTTTATTATTCCAGCTCATCATAGTTACAAGGAATGTGTATGTAGCATGGGGAAAGTTGTATTTTTGTTTTTGGACCCCTTATAAACCATGTATAATTATGTTGAAATCTTTACTATTCCCTTCTTCAAAATATGAAGCATATCCAAAAATAATTTCAAGATTTTTATGGATAATCTTTTTAAAATATAAATTACTTGGTAGTTTGGTTTATACCATTTGCTTAAACTGTTTGATTCTACTGAATTGGATTTAGATTTTGCATCAGCAATAACCCTAATTTCATGGATTTTGATCTATAAGGTATGTTTATTTCTCTGAACATATTAGGAATAGGAGATATATAAGTTATTTTATGATTTGATGCAGGCTTTCAAGGTAGGTATATTGTGGAAGAAATTATCAAGGAAATTGCAAAGAATCAACCAATTGACACCAAGTGAAAAAAAGAAAAAGGTTTAAAGTATTAGTTCTGAATGAAGTGGACAAGCTTTCAAGAGAACGTCAACACTCGCTTAGAAGAACAATGGAGAAGTACTCCTTCAAAGATCATAGAGGCTGCATGCAATCAGTTTTTAAAAGTTCGTGCTAATGCATCTAACGATGTTCAGATTCTCAAAGTGCTAGAGTTTATTTGCAACACGTATGGCTGTTACAGCTCATTCGATTCATAGGTTGAGAAAAGCCAACTTGGCTTTTTACGTGCAAAGTTCAGCAATATCCATTCGCTAATCACTGCTAATCAAATAATCCCACCCTTGGATTGCAAACAATATGTTTTACCAATAGCATTTGATATGATTAAGGAATAGAGTCCTAACAGGTTGTTTTACAATTCATGGCAAACTATATGAACCGCTTGTTTATTGCATTCCTCCTAAAGTCATCCAAGAGTTTATTGTCAGAACCACCAAGGAGTTGGACTCTGTGCTGAATCACGAAGTTTGCCATTGGGCTGCATATTATGAACACAGGATGCGATAAGGGCATATTATGAACCAGCCTATCTTAGCTGAAATTTGCAGTCAATAGAACAATGTTTCATCTACTTTGTTAAATGTATATATTGTAGTTAATAGAACAAATGTCAGTGCATATCTTTTCTGAAACTTGCAGCTCTTTGTTGTGGACACTAGTTGCATATGCAGTGTATTAAAATTATTATTCTTTTTGTAAGGATTGAGGAGAAGAGCTCGTTACTGAATTGAGTGAGACCATAGTAACTATAATTTTGTATCTATTGGTAATGTTTGTCCTTATAACCAGTTTGCTGTCGCCAGTGGTTTTTCTTATAACTGATATCGTAGTAACTTTTATTTCTTCATGTAATTAGCCGCATGTATGCCTTGTTGTTGGACTTCTAACAAAAGTTAAATTATTGAATGAATTGTAATTATCGTTCGTTATTGGACAATTGATGTACTCTGGCCTTTTCACTTGTATATGATTTTATAACGTGCATGCAAATATTTAATTAAAGTGTGTTTTATTTTTGGGCTGTACTATGAATATTTCCTTTACAGAATACTCTATTGGGTTTCCAGCTAAATATAGATAGTCCATTTTTACATGTTGCCCAGTAAGTCAAAAAATAAGTTGTTCCTGAGAATAATATTTGCCAGCTCAGGTGGATCAATGGAAAATTTTCTTTCCTAATTTTTGCTATGATGAACAATTTAAGATGTGCTTACTCTTTATAATGATAAATAAGTCAGAGTCTGTGTTTAAGCTATACTTATGTGTTGGCAACTTTTAACTTTTTTTAAAAAATGGGTAGACATGGAATTTTGAATCCTGTGCTTTTTTCAGGCTGTATGTTTTAAATACGATAATGATAATACGTTGAATGTAGTTAATGGTCAAGCTCGGTATTCAAATTAAAATTAGATCAACATAAGTTATATTATGTTGAAAACGCAGGTCCTGATTGTTATAACTGAAGTTGTTTTTCTGTGAAATGGTTATTCAAATGCAAGTCTCATATAAATAAATAATATAATAGTCTTTCGTGTTAGGGCAGGGCCGGTCTTCATCAGTTAAAATGAAAGAATTTCGTGTTTGGATCGTAGTGGAACTATGAAATTTAATGAATTTTATCAGATCTAATCTAATTAATTTATATAAAATACATTTAAAAATTAGTTTGTGTATTATTTATGAGTATATTATTATATATTCATGTACGTATAATGGATATGTGCAACATAATAATATGTATGTGTTTAATGTATACTTATATAGATGTTGAAATTTACGTCTATAACGTATTCATCAACTGTTGACAAACACACGCACCCTCCTATTTGTGTGGGTAAATTTTAAAATTTATTTTATATTGAATATAAAAAAAACATTTTTTTAAACATCTAGCTATATTTTAACCAAACTCAATAAAATTTGAATTCAAATTCAATATCTAAAATATCCAGTTATGACTTAGTAAGATAATTTTTAATCTAGATATGTAGAATACAAAATAAAATACCATTTAATTGTTACACACACACGTACATAAACACACACGTACACACACAAATACACACGGACACAACACATTCAAAAAATTTGTTTGTTGGCGAAAGAATCTTCTTTAGTTCTTAAATAATTCATGATTGCATAATATATATATATATATATATATATATATATATATATATATAATGTATTTAATTGTTTTTAGCCATAAAAAATTTCTTTTTAATTATGAAATCATTTAGTAATTTTATAATACTTCTTCATGCTGGCTCGACATGAATTTGGAAACGCTATTTTTTTGTTTAAACTATAATAACTTCTTCATGCTAGCTCGGAATCGGACGAGATTTTAGCCAACGAACTTGCATCATCATTACAAATGATATGGTACTCTCAGATATTCCATATTCTAAATGTATGCCCATTTTTCTTCATAATGACCAAAAAATTATTTAGCAAGTAACATGCTACATTCCATATCTGAACTTCGACTAAGCAGAAATCACTATTTTTTTCGTTCAAATTACAATAATTTTTTAATATTAATTCAGAATCAGATGGTATTTTAACCAACGAATGTGCATCTAAATTATGGACAATACAAAATACTCGTATACTTCATATTTTGAACGTATGCTATGGTTATCCATGCCGACTAACCCTTATACTTAACAAATAATAGGCTATATCCCCGTGTCTAAACACCGACGAGGCAGAGATTGCAAATTTTTCATTCAAACTGTAGCAACTTGTTCATTCTAACTCGAAATTAGGCAAGACTTTGCTTAATGAACTCTCACCAAATCACGGACAATGTGTAATGCTTGGATACTTCATCTTCTAAAAAATACGCGCTAGCTCTATATGGTAACTAACAGTTGATCTCTATTAAATAACAGGCTGCATCCCATATGCAAAATTTTACTCGAAAAATATTGTGATGATTTATTCATCTCAAAATCATTGGGTAGCCGTGCTAAAATTTACCCATAACAATTTTAAATTTGAAACTTCAAAATTTTCAAATTTATATTTTGAACATTTTCATTAGGTTAATTTGTAGTTTAAAAATGAATTCTAAGTTTGAACATTTAAATATTTGAATTTTATATTATTTAAATTTTAAATTTACATTTGAAAATTTAAATTTTGAAAATTTTCCTTTGACTTTGGATTAGAAAATTTAATAACTGTAGATACAAAATATGAAAATTTTGAATTTTGATTGAAAGTACAACTAATTTTTTTTTGATTTTGAAATTTTCGAAAATTTTGAAATTCAAAAATTAAATATTAGAATTGGAATAGAAACATATACCGTGACATTTTTTGAATCAAATACATAATTGCTATAGCACAAAATGTGGATCATCAGCTACCACTTTTCTTAGAACATATTGAGTTAATACAGCACCACTTTTCTTAGAACATATTGAGTTAATACAGCACAACAATTTTATAGAAACATCACGTTATAAAAAATGACATGTAACTTTTGGATTAAAGATAAAAGAATCAACCACTTATAGTTTCAACATATTTTTACAATATACTTATTTAGCTCTTTACTTTTATGTTCAACTGAAGATAAAAATTAAAACTTGATTGTTAGAATGTAATTTTTCATCGTGACTAACAGTTGTAGCTAACAAATAACAGGCTTCACCCCATATCTAAATTCCGACTCTTGATGATTCATTTATCTAAAAATCATTGGGTAGTCGTGCTAAAATTTACCCATAACAACTAGAATTTCGAGGTTTTAAAATCTGTAAATTTTCAAATTATATTATGAACATTTGCAGCACGTTAATTTGTAGTTAAAAATTAAATTATAAGTTTGAATATTAGAATATTAAATTTAAATTTCAAATTTTGCATATGACTTTGAATTTAAAATTTAATTTTTTTTGACCTAATAAGAAATTCAATGGCACATAGTTTAAACATATTTTTATAATATATTTACTTAGTTCATTTACTTTTATGTTTAGCTGAAGATAAAAATTAAAAATAGAACTTTAGAAGCCCATTGAACTGCTAGTTGTGTAATACTATTCGAAGAAGGATTCCCCTTAGGTGTGGTCGGTGTTATATTTAGTATTTGAATGGTTATTTTAAAGTATTTTTCAGTTTTTAGGAAGTTTTGTTCATATAAAAGTATTATGTCTTGCAATATATGTAATGTGCGTATACATGGCATGTGCACATAGACACACACACATGTGTGTATGTATGCAAAAAAGTGCATACTTGTGCACATATAGGTAAGTATTAGATCATATGTAGCCCTACATACTTAGCAATAACCGAATATAATTAAGCAACTTCTATCTTGATATGAACATACCTAAATCATTAACATCTAAACAAACTATTGATTATCAAAACTAAGTCTTTAGAAATTAAGCAGTGGCCGAATATGATCTTTTATTATCCTTAATTCTTAATGACAAAAGTGAAGTCATATTTTAGTTTCCACTTTTCGAATTAGATAGTAGTATATTTTACCTGTAGTGTTCCATTGTTTGAACATCAAGTAATTTCACCTTTTAATATTTATCATTAACTCAACTTTATCTTCCAATATGTATATACTTACCATTTTGTTTTCATATTTCAACTGCTGATCTTTATAGCACTTGTACACTTTTAGAAAACGAAGCATCAAACTTAGTAGATTTTAGAGAGGTATACATTGCAAAATGTCATAGTACTAGATGAAGTGATGAATTATGTGGACATTTGGTTAAATTCGTGAGAATTATTTATAAAAATAAACCAGTAAAAAAATAATGTTTATTATGCACAATGCAATATAAGTATTTCTTCTTACAAATTTAACAAAATATCCACGTAATATATCACATTCTTATCTTACAAATTTAATCAAATGTCCACATAATGCATCGCATTTAGCACTATCCCATTTTGCAATGCATATTTCTCCGATTTCTATTAACTCTGATGCCCCATCGTCTACACCGGTATAGATATCATAAGGACCGTAATTAAATATGGGTACAAAATTATAAGTTTAAAATATTTAAAGATAAAGTTGAATTAAAGAATAAGTGTTAGGGAGTGAAATTCTTCGGACTTCAAACAAAGAGACACCACAAGTATGTTTCCAAAAGCAACTTTGGATGTTAATGATTCATATGCGAAGTGGTAGTACCAACTAAATTTAAAAATTGGAATAGATAGAAACTCAAAATTTAACTCTGGATGTTAATAATTTATGTGTTTGTGTCAAGGCACAAGTTGGTTAATGCTAAATATGCATGGGTTACATTGAATTTACTTATTACCCATCTAAACAAATCTTTCTTACATAGAGTTTAGTCATTTTTTGTCTTGTAATGTTTTTGTAAAATCGTTGTGCTCTGTTAGCTCTATATGTTTAGATCTAAGAAAGGGTAGCTTATAGTATGTTGATCCACATTTTGTGCCATAGCAATTATGTATTTGATTAAAAGAATGTCGCGTCATATAGTTCCATAAGTGTAATTTTTCTTTGCTTTTTTTCGAATGCATTAGAAATCAGCAAAAACGCTTCGATGAAACTAAAATGATCAAGCTTGATTACTCCATGTGTAAACGGAGGAGCATCGAATGGAAATCCAAACCCAAGGCTTTCACTCAATAGCCATTGTAGTTTCCAAAGAGGACGAGGTCTCTCTAGTTTTCTATAATAACTTATCTCTTAGTTGACCACGATAAGCAGCTTAATTATATGGATTGGATATATGTAGGGAGTGTTTATTCCATATTAGTACTATAGTTTCTTGTCAAATCTATTTGAAATTTTATGTTATGTCGTGGTTAAAAGACTTCTGAAAAAGATTCATTTGGTGGAGGCTAATATGTAACTAGTTTTAGCTTGTACTTGTGCATGGTAATTTGGTATGCTAGAATATATCTTAGTAATGTGATTAAGAAAATGTACTTTACCGTAAGTATGTTGTCATTATAATAGATTTAGCCCTATTTATGAGATGAAAAAGTAAACGTAACGCTTGTATCGATTTGAAAGGTTAAATAAGTCAAAAAAACCATGCACACTATATGAATATATGAATACCTCAAAAAACCAAATAACTCTGGTAACTCAAAACTAAATAACTCAAAAAAGGAAGAATACCCATTCGATTTTTCTTAACAAACATTTGAACACCATATTTTCTTAGCCGAAATTAAATAAGTAAAATACCAAATATTTCAAAAGTTCCACAGAGAGTTTATTGTTCTCATGAGGGTTATCTTAGCATATTTAGAGTTACTTCATTCTTTTCTAGTGGTGAAGCATATATAAATGGTGGAACCCAGTGAATATGTCTCCCACATGATAGCCGACTCTGGAAAGGTCGATAATGTATGCAGCATTT
Source organism: Allium cepa (assembly GCA_030765085.1). Lineage (NCBI taxonomy): Eukaryota > Viridiplantae > Streptophyta > Magnoliopsida > Asparagales > Amaryllidaceae > Allium > Allium cepa. The sequence continues at coordinate 800,246,075 of CM060939.1, forward strand.
CCCTCGCATTGCGAAAAGACTGTTTCCGAACTCGAACCTGTACACTCAGATCGCCATACGGGTGACCTAACCTAATGGTGAAGCATATAAAAAATAAGAATAATTTGATAAATGTACCTCCAAATGTGAAGCTTCTACATGCAAAAGACCACATTGTAGTTCCTAAGAGAATTGGTTTCTCAAGCTTCGTGAAATGGCATATCTTGTTTCATCACGACAAGCAACTTAATCATGTAGGTTTGGATATATGTAGGGAGTATTTGTTGTATGTTAGTATTGTTGTCAATTGTTATATCTATTTGAATTTTTTTTTAAGTTGTAATTAAAAGATTCAAGAAAATGATTCATGTAATGGAGGCTAATATATGTAAATAGTTGTAGTTGTTTACTTATGCCTGGTATTTTGGTACGCTGGAATATGTCTTTGTAATTTGATTATGATCGAAAACTTCATATTATTATGTTTTTTGCATGATAATTTATTTAGCCATTTTTATGGGCATGAAAAAAATGTACATAACGCATGCAAATATTATAAAGATTTAATATTAAAAAATTAAAAGTGTGGAAAACTAATGAACATGGTATTTGGTTATAAAAAAAGAAAAAAAGGAATAGGTACTTCATTTTTTTAACAAATATCCAATTGAAGAAGAAAAAAACTAAATAACTCAAAAACAACGGACACCATATGGTCAATGACCTCTAACTCAAGTGGTTAGAGATATGACGCTTTAGACAAAGGTTCTAATATCATGAGTTCTGGACTTCTTTTTCAATGTTTTTTGTGGGCTTGGATGTACACAGAGATGTAAGAACTACGTAATACTTTATGGATTTTAGTTGTAAAATTTAATAACATATAAGTGAAAAAACTGAGAAATAAATCAAAAATGAAACTCAAACAAATAAATGTTATTAGATTAACACATAATAAAAGAATCAGGTAACTGTTAATTTGCAAATATAATTAAAATGAACACCATCAAGCTAAGTACAAACCGAAACCCCTTTCATTTTTTGATAAAACTCAATGATGATGAAGAAGAAGAAATTGTGTAAAGGCATAGAAAACTTCAAACCCTGGAAACTTTTGGCATCTCTCTTAAAAGATAGGCATCATGGCCGCTTCTATATTGTTAGGCACCATGGCTGCTTCTGTATTATTAAGCATCGCACATATGATAGCTAGTTACCATTTAGACAAAGAAAAGTTTGTGTCATTGTTGTCCAAGCATAATTACGGTCATATGTCTACATTAATTATAGTTGCAAACATAGCTTCGCTTTTCAAAACTGTGAAGGAGAATAATAAATTATGATCCTAGTTTCTTGCTTGGTAAGGGCTTATACAACTACTCATGATAGAGTTTTTCTAGAAGCTAACCTGGTAATTAGAATATAGTTACAAACTCTGTTGGTTATGAAAAATTTAACTATTCCCTACCACACTACTAAACGATTGACATTTATACATTAAAATCTAATCAACAGGCATGCACGATATTATCATGACTACATATTTATACCATTAGATTTAGAATAAAAGTTTACTATAACTCAATTGCATATCAAATCATTAACAATGCAAATATTATCCACTGAATCAGATTATTTTAAGAAAGGGAAAGAACAAAGAATTGCCCTGTAGTGAAATTTGTTTTAATTTGAGAGAAAGCGTATTATTTCATCAAGATCTAGTACTGTCTATTTAGATAGTAATGGAACATAAAAATAAAATCAATTATGTAGTCTCATAGAAACAATAGCAGGAACAAGAGACATAGAAGTTTTAACGTGGTTCGGATATGAATATCCTATGTCCAAGCAGACCCAACAACTTCTTTTATTCCATTGAAGAAAAGAGTACAAAAGAGAGAAGAATAATGGTGTATGCTCTCACACACCCACTTGCACATGAAGATGAAATTCCTTCATTTAAATAGACTTGATAATAAAGGGTTGCTTAGAGATTAAGAAAATCAATTTTCTGATTACCCAAATATCTTTCCAAATTGCATGATTTGATTTTAGTACAAATAGATGGCGTAATCTTGGTTTCCATATCCTTCCTTTGATTGATTGATTTTTAATGCTTAATCATTTATTTCTTCATATAATAAAAATCACCATCCCAATTTGCAAGAGAAGAATGAACCACGATTTTTAATTTAGTTTGATGTTGATTTGAATTCGTTTTGATGTTTGTTTCTTTTGAATGAAGTTTCAACCATTGATGAATGATAGAGAAGAGGAAGAAAAAGAGAAAAAAAATGAAAGTCAAGTTCTGTTCTCTGTACTTTCAAAAATGAGGAATACTTTCAAAAAATGAGGAGGTTTTGTTTTTAATAGAATTAAAGAAATCTTGTCCTATTCTCTTATTAGAACTTCCTTCTTTATTTCCTTTTTTATATTTCAATTAATCTCATTAATTGATTTCCTCCTCTTACCATTATATGGCTAATCCAAGCGCATTCCAAATATGCAACATTTTCAAATGAAAGAAAACAACTTTTATGTAATTTTTTTATATTTAAAACACGTTTAAAATTTTACCGATATAGCATATCAATATATGCAAATATAACTTGCATTAAAATAATTACCAACAACATTCAAAACATCAAATAAATTAACAATAATTAATATTTCATAAATATTAATTACTTTAAATAGTTTGAAACATTTTACAAACTAATTAAATTGTGTGATTTTAGGAGAAATCACAAATGTGGTTGTGCGGCTTAAAGGTGTGAATTTAGTCAGCGATTAATATTGAATAATTTAAATATTAACGTTCACACGTCACTTAGCAGGTGGTATGAAAATTTGGCTGAATTCATCGCTCACAAGTCTTTTCGGTAAAATCAAATTTTACTTATAATAAGCGGTACTTAATAGTCACAATTATTTACACCATTTCTCTTCGTCAAAACTATATCATATTAGGACTTATGTAATTTGGTAATGGTCAAAATTTCAATATCGTGCAGATTCAACTTTATAGTCCAAACACAAGGTCCTTGGTTCAATAATAACAATTGTTATCAACCAAAATGCTCTAGCAAAAGACTTTGAATTTATTTGACTTGAGTCGACCATGATACTAACCCTATATAACTGAGGATATGAATCGTCTCTTAAATAGTGCTTCACTTCCAATACTTCCACTCGACCTAACTACGGTCATTCGATGGAACACCATGCCATGATTTGATTATAATCAAAGCAGAGCTTTCATGTTGAAAATCCATAGTATTCTCAAGTCGAGAAAACTATGTAAATCAGTCATATCGATATTTTATGTTTGACCTTAGTTATATTAACCAACTGAAAACTATCGAGTGAGTCGTTCCATAGTTATCCAATAGCTATCAATACGTAACTCCTAGGTGCCCTCAATAGTCATGAGTAATACGTTGTACATTATTTGGAGAGCGTTACATAGTCTAGTCTCAACAAATATATCGATATCTAGTCTCGATGTATCTTAACTAGGAACATTTAAAATGTTATATTTGTTTTATTATGATAAATTACTTATTGTTATAACAGTTTCTTATTGTTATGACATAATATGTCATTTATGGATTTTCTATTAAATATACATTTAATTAAATTAATTAATTAATATAACCACATTAAATCAAGTATATAATAGAAAGAAACACCTTTAGTATGAACAAGATTGTTCAGTGAGTTAGATATATGTAACAAATTACATAATTGCCCATAGGGCATACCCCTAACTCTATCACCTGAAACGTCTTGGATTTACCCAAGTATTATATGAATGACACACAGATTATACTATGTTTAGAATATAGATATTAATATAAAATATTATCTGGTATGTTATAACTAAGTGTAACAAAGGTCTCTAGTTCATATCTCAAGTGTCAAATAACTCTAAACCATTCGCATAAAAGATAACCCATCTCTAAGTAAATTCGATTAATACATCAAACAGACATATAATTAAGTGGGTGAAACAACCATACATCTGACTAGCAACATACATAAGAGGTCATTAAACATCACGTGGCGCTCATAGCAATGCCCGGATCTATCTTACTCAACATATATTAAAACACATAACAATTACCAAAATCAAACATACATGAAATTTAAATATGGCATACCCTCGATAACTAGGGTCATCTCCTAGATAACCATATAAAAGATAGGTGCATGGTCCAAATCCATGCTCTCAGAACCTCTAGTTATCCTCGATGGCGGTATAATCGACGTATATGAGGTTACAAAACTTTGTAGACTCTTGGCCTCATAAATAATCCATGGGGTCGATAATTATACAATAATCATCCATATTTTCAGCCTTATGGTAATCGACTTAGCTCTCAGCCAGTAAAAAAAATACTTTCATAATGGTATAATTATCATCTCATAATTCACCCGTCTGTGAAAATTCCAATCGCTTAAAAGAGTAAAATTACTATTTTACCCTTTATTAATTATTTATCTAATTATTCAAACTTTATGGAGTGTTACATTTACCCACATACCTCAAATAACCAAGTGCCCGTATTGTATTATCATACCAATTTACAAGAATAATGACACACTTCACTTATTTTCTAATTGTGCATTTATAGATATTTTTTTAAACTATATGAAGGTGAAGCATATATTTTTAGCTGTGAATTTTTTCGAACCGGGTTTTCCTTGAACACAACTAACAGGCCTTAAATTATAATTATTCTTAAAGACTTTCAAAGCTAGGGATGTCAATGGGATGAGTTTTCTATGTCCTAGACTCACCACGTAGACCTAGTGCGGGTTTAGACTTTTACCCCGTACCAGGAACTCGTACGGGTCAAAGTAGACCCACCCAGCTCTAAGGTCCGATGAGGCTTTACACATTCATTCGAATGTAAATTTTTTTATAACTTTTTTGTAAGAGGGATTGTCCCGGAATGATACAATAAATATATATATCAATGTGTTTACAACGATAAGTGAGGTAACAAAATGAGGTGCATGATAACGATTAAACAAAAACATTGAGAAGTTATTATATAATTGTTAGTGTAAAAATCATATAACTTATTAAATTTAATGTTAGAATATCTATATTATAGCCACTTATGTATAAAAGAATTAACAAATATTGTCATAGTAATAAAGCGATTTTATTAGATCCCAGCAGTGTGGGTCGGGTCAGCCAATCCACGACCCGACCCTCGATCTTGAACTCCTAAGTACGGATCATGCGTTTATTCGCCCCGATGACCCATGGAGCAGGTTTTGACTGATCAAAACAAGGGCAGGTCTTTCGGGTTTAGACGCTGGTCTGAACACCACGGACGCTTTTGTGATGTTGTCAGAAGCACGTAAGCAATTTCCTACGACATCGTGACACCTTTAAATCTTTTAATCTGCATCTAATCCAAAGTTTTATCCAATGTTCTAGAAGCCTCCGCCTCATCAATTTTTTCCATATTTCAAGCCCATTCTTCATAAACACACTTCGTCGAATCTAGAAGTTAAATCGCTGTACAATTTCCCCCAAAACTTGGAATCCCTAATTCTACCAATGGCCTTTTGCAAAGTAGTACTTACCTCTCCTCCTTCATCCACGATGTCGCCTGATCCTCCAATGTCGTCTTCACCGTGCTGTGCCACTCTTCCAACGTCTGATCCATCTTCGCGAATCCGATACCGGCCTCCTTTCCTCCCATCCAGACGGTTCCATCATCGTCTGCATCACGAACAATGACTCGAATCTCGCACGCAAAATATCATCCCGTGCCGTACCCAGAAGGTGCCACGTAGTGGATGCTCTGGTCTCTGGTGGAGACCTCAGCAAATTCTTCCATTTACTTCATATAAGTTCATTTAGAATCGGTATATTCTGCCTTATACAAAATCATATTCTAAAGCATTAAGTTGCAGCTTTCAATATTAAAAGGTGGGACAAGAGTCACTGGTGAACTTTGAAATATAGAAAAGAAAAATTATGGTTTGATTGTGATATTTTGAAGTTTTAATAATTTTTTTTGATATTTTCTAACCACTTTTATACCGTTTGCTCGGTGTAAACTAGGTTGAAAATTTTAATGAATTAACTGTTACTACATAGTGCCGTTTGTACTACTTGTACTAAAGATGATTTCGAAAAAAATCAACCTTTATTATTTTTATTATCAATTTATGAAATTACAAACTTGTCATAATACTAAATTTATTGTAGTTCACCTACAGTTATGTTAAACAAGTGATGCATAGTTGTATTATCAATAATTAATTTAGCACCTCATATGTAGGGTTCTGTAAATACGTCTTTGATCATTAATCAAACTTCTAATTTATTTCGAGCTTAACAGTGTCTCTTAGATTTGTTCCTAACACTTCTACATAATGTGTATTTTGTATGTTTAGGTAGAGAGAACACAAGAGCGCACACACATATACATGGAGGTTTTTTTATTTTATGTTGCCTTTTAATTGTTTGATTATTTGCTTCACCAAGTGGATGTGAATTCATACCGAGGTTTGCTGAGCTAGAATTGTCTGGTTCATATAATTCAATACATATTAGCCATAAGACTACACAGTCTTGGTGAATAGGTGGACAACACTTTGTTTGCATATAGGCTTTGGTAGATGATAAGATGATGATCGGACTATGGGATGTATTACAAATATTCAACGTTCTTGCACAAACCAATACTAATTTTTTTTTTCTTTTAGCTGAAAATAGTTTTTTCATTAAGCATTTTTTATACAAATGAACGGAGTATCTGTTATAAGCCGCATTCTTGATACAACGATAAATCCATTTCTAAAGCTCGGTTATATGCATAAATTTATTTATAAACCTGTTTACCCTGTAAATAGTTTCCTTTTAAATCTTCAAACCATTTTACAAGCTCCCCTTATGAAAATCCAAATCCGTTTACAAAACTCTATTTATGAATCCCGAAATCACCGTGGTTGGTCTTCGATTTACCATCGCTGGAGAGTGGTGCACCATGGTACTGTTCCGTTTCAAATCCATGCACCCATTTCTAAAAGCCGTACGACATTGTTTTGGCATTTGGGACGGATGTTGCACCTTGCACCATAGATGTTGCACCCTGTGGATATCGATTCTTCGGACGACCATAACTGTTGACTCGTTTAGAGTTACGGGAGCCATAATCAGTCAAAACGAAGCTCTCTATGAGATCTACGGCTTTGATTGCTTTAAGCCGTCGTTTAATAGTTTCATACCCTAAAAAGACCATCCGAACCTCAATCGAGTCTTTGAAGTTTTTTACCCTTCGTTTTTTCGTCACGTGCACTTTTACGTTAAAGCAGGATCACCGTGACTGGTCTTCGATTTACCATCGCTGGAGAGTGGAGCACCATGGTACTGTTCCGTTTCAAATCCATCCACCCATGTCTAAAAGTCGTACTGCACTTTTTTGGCATTGGGGACCGATGTTGCACCTTGCACCGTAGATGTTGCACCCTGTGGATATCGATTCTTTCGACGGCCATAACTATTGGCTTGTTTAGAGAGCCACAACCAGTCAAAATGAAGCTCTCGGTGAGTTTTACGGCTTTGACCGATTTAAGCTGTCATTGGATAGTTTCATACCAAAAAAGACTACCCGAACCTCAATCGGGTCTCTCAAGTTTTTTACACTTCGTTTTTCGTCATGTGCATTTTACGTTAAAACGCGATAACCGTGGCTGGTCTTCGATTTACCATCAGTGGAGAGTGGCGCACCATGGTACTGTTCTGTTTCAAATCCATGCACCCATTTCTATAAGTCGTACGACACTGTTTTGGCATTTGCGACGTTTGTTGCACCTTGCACCATAGATGTTGACCATGTGGATATCGATTCTTCGGATGACCATAATTGTTGGCTCGTTTAGAGTTACGGGAGTCACAACAAGTCAAAACGAAGCTCTCTGTGAGTTCTACGGCTTTGACAGCTTTAAACCGTCAATGGATAGTTTCATACCCAAAAAAAGACTATTCGAACCTCAATCGGGTTTCGAAAGATTTTTACCCTTCGTTTTTTCATCACGTGCATTTTTACGTTAAAACGAAATCACCATGGTTGGTCTTCGATTTACCATCGCTGGAGAGTGGTGCACCATGGTACTGTTCCGTTTCAAATCCATGCACCCATTTTTAAAAGCCGTACGTCACTGATTTGGCATTTGGGATGGATGTTGCACCTTTCACCGCAGATGTTGCACCATGTGGATATCGATTCTTCGGACGACCATAACCGTTGGCTCGTTTAGAGTTACGAGAGCCATAACCAGTCAAAACGAAGCTCTCTTTGAGTGCTACGGCTTTGACCGCTTTAAGCTGTCATTGGATAGTTTCGAAAAGGTCACTATAAACCAACCATCCGTTTATGCATGGTTACCCAAGGGAATTCACAGGATCAGTAAATGTACAAAAAGAAACATGCAAAACTCGAGTGCTATAAGTTTTATTGAGGACCGTGGCTGTTGTAAAGCCTTAGATCAGTTACTAACATTTTCATGTTTTATTTGTATACATAAATTATCAAAGTATAGTTATGTAACCACTAAACTACATGTGCTTCCTTTCTCATTGCTGAATTGATGTTTAAAATGATCTAATAATTACTGATCTAATCTTTAACTAAGACTGTTTGTGAGTTTGGATCTTATTCAAATATAAACATAAAGATAATATATCCGATTGTCTATAGAATCACTACTAGCTATTTTATTTATTCATTTTCTCTACATTATAAAATTAATGCAGTGTTATTTATTCATTATCACTAGTCTTTATTCTATCATGTCAATATCTCTGCCCCCGATTTTTCTAAACGGACCCAGTTTCTGATGAAGTAAAATCTTACTAGATTATCATGTTGCAGACTTGCTATCAAGGATCTATCTTCAGGACTAAGCATTGAGAATTCCATCACTGATTCTTTGTACTTGCGTGGCTCATGTTATCATGCAATTGGTCAATATGGAAATGCGGTATTTATAATTTTAAATTCTTTCATTGTGTACCATTTACTTTTAGTTAACATATCTCCAACACAGTCTTCCCATGAAGGACTTTTAAAGACAAAAGTTGTTGCCATAATTTAAATGGCTAACGCATGTGGATGGATAAGAATCCATGCTCTGTTTCCTACACCTTGCATAAACATCTCCTACTTCATTTGGTGCATGTAAATGTCATTATACCCCACATTAAAGGCACCTCTTTCTTTTGCACGCAAAGGTTTGAACACCTGATGCTAACTTATCTACAAATAGGCTTGCACCTTTGGATGTAGAGATGCAATATAGAAATGAAATTCTTTTCTTACTTTATATTGTGCAATTACCCAATTGCTATTTATATAAAATGTAAGTTAGATGGTATGTTATATTATATGTTAAGCACGAATTGCTCAATGACACATGTTTATTTTCCTATTCTATGCACTATAATTGTTATTTGTAAATATCAATTGTTCGTCTTTATTTATTTTACAAGACAATTGTTATCCTGACGTAGTAATTTAACACATCGTAAACTTCTATTTGTGTTTATACCGGAGATTAATAATTTTCTTCCCTGAAGTAACGACCTAATATCTGAGAAGAAATACCATAATATTTTCAAAAGAGATGATCATAACAATTCAGAAGTAGTGATTACAAAATTTTACTTCTCATATAACATTTATCTATTGCAATTAACATTTAGTTGTTGCGTATTGTATATCTAATGTAACACTTCAGGAGCAGTGACTTAATACCCGAGGGGGGGGGGGGGGAGGAGGTGGTGGTGTGTGTTGTTGTGTGTGTTTTGAAACAACACTACATAAGCAATAGCTATAAACCGTCTCAAGAAGAGATATTATCGGCAGAGTACTCCATAATTATTTGCTATAAACTATCTCAAGAAGGGATTTATATTGATAGAGCACTAAGTTATGCTTATAACTATTCTAGAAGATATATATCAACACAACACTCCAGAAGTAGTGGTTTTGTTTTGTAGAATTTCAGTAAAACACACTCTTTTAAGTTCCAAAATACACTGTCGCACTTCCTAAAAAAAGGTTTAAAAAACATTCACGTTTTTATTTTCAACCAGACATCAAATATTTGCAGTTTAAAATGCAGGTATTTGCACTTTTAAGAAAAATTGGTTTTGGTCATATAAACATGCAATTAAGTTCATATTTGATTTGCCAAAATAATTGGGAAAAGAATTATTAAAAATAATTTTAAGAGTTCAATTTGGAATATATTTTTAAGGAGGATTTTTCGTGTATCAAACTAAAAAATAGGGGGCAGATCCAAATTTCTATAATTTTTTCATTTGACTTTTATACATCACATCTTATTCTTATCTTTATAATTGGATTTGACATTTAATGCGAATAAAATAGAATGAATTATTTTAAGCCGAAAAGGGTTATAAAAGGCCAAGCCTACATAATGCCTAAACCCTAATTCTCTCATCTCATAACTATTTAAAAGAAAAACATTTAAATGGTTAAATTTGAGAAGAAGAAGGAAAAGGAAAGGCAATATAAGAAAAAAGTTTCATGCAAGTAAAAAAGTTATTTAGCTAAATTTCATACATATTTATCCATGTTAACTAATTTTCTTAAAATTTACTAGTTTTTATAAAAATAAACTAAGTTTTATAAAAATTACATAAGTTCATAAAAATAAATATTATTAGGAATAAAAAAAAAATAGTATCTATAAGAAAATTGTATATTTATTATTAAAACAAATACAATATTGACTAAGTTTACAGAATTAACTTGGTTAGTAGAGTTTCCGTACAACCGGACATTAACAGAAACAAATACAAAAAGGTACGAAGAACTACAGAGTAAACAACTATGCCATGAAATGGTACAATAATGAATAAACAGGTTGGTAAAAAAACAAAACCACTATAAAGCTATTCATCCACATCTAAACATGCTATCGCTACCTACCCGATAAATAAACAAATGTAATAAGACTTGATAATTATGAATTAACTAGTGCGAATCCGTGCTATTCACATAAAATTCACCACATAATTTATTTAGAACTACACTTTAAGATTTTTTAGGATCTTAAGATGAAAGCGTTTATTTATATGCATTGTATTCTTTAGATTATATTTTCTAAAACAACATCGACGAAGATTTGTTAATAACCTATTTAAGTAATCTAAAAGCACACGATGTACAACTACTTTTTAAAAGCATAATGGGCTACATATGACAAACAATTACATCGAACCATAAATTATTCTTAATTTTGTAAGAACGCTTTACTATGCATCACTGAATTTGAAAAAACAAAGTTCTATTCAAAAGAAAATAAATGTAAAAGAAAATGGTTCTTTATGAAAGATCCTAAAGAACAAGAAATGTGGATTAAAAGATATAAATTATTTTAAAAAAAAAATGAGAAATGACCTACCAGTAAACTATGATATCTTTATAATGATAGAAAAATTTTACAAAATAGAAAAACAAAAGGATACTTTTCCAGATTTTGATGATTTATTGACAGTTTCAATATAAATTCTGTTTATAAAGAATATACAACAAAAGCAGGAAAAACTATTAGGAGTATACATCCTCCAGAAGCAAATTTATCAGTTAAAATGGATAAATAAGAAATTATTGATACTCCTTATAGAAAAGATAGATCATTTGAAGCTATTGTAGAGCAAAATAATTTTACAAATTTAACATTACAATCGATAGGTAATCAACTTACAAGAATTGAACAAGAATATAATAAAGATCAAACAAAAATCTACGATACAGATGAAGTTTTATTCAAACCCTGGTCAGCACAAAGCTTAGAAATGAATATGGATAAAACAGGAGAAAACTCCGAAAAGTTGAAAGAAATAATGAAAAGATTAGACACCTTAAATGTTAATGAAAAGGAAGTTGCACCCATAATTGAAAGTAAAGAATCTAGAGAAACTTCAGAACCAGAATCTGATAATAATTCAGATGAAGAAGTCAATAATTTACAAAATATGTTCTTAAATATAGAACAAAACAAATTAGAAAATAAATCAGAAAATAATTTTGAAATCAATAAAATTAATTATGGAAATACCTCGTATAATAAACCTTATTATACGAGACCAACACCAGTCGATCTCTTATTTGAGGAACAAAACAATTATGGAGCCGTATCTTTTGACGGCACCTCCATTGTAGAATGGAATATTGATGGTTATTCCGAATACCGAATACAAACTTGTTTGAATTATATGACAATGTATGCTACTGCATGTTTAATTAAAAATAATTCGGACGATAGAATAGCAAAAGCTATTGTACAAGGTTTTACAGGACAACTAAGAGGTTTATGGGATTTTCATCTTTCAAATGAAGCGAAAGCGCATATATTTACTGCGACAAAACTAGAAGATGGAATGACCAAAACAGTTTGCGTTAATACTCTAATATATACAATAGCTAAACATTTCATTGGAGCTACTGCTCTTCAAACAGATAGGACACAAAAGCAGTTAATGAATCTAAAGTGTCAGAATTTATCTCAATTCAGATGGTACAAAGATGTATATTTTTCAAAGTTATTTACTAGAAGTGATAGTAATCATGAATTTTGGAAAGAAAAGTTTTTATCAGAACAGCCACCCTGTCCTCGTCGAGCATATCGTAGATGACGTCCATGTGAGGGAACTCATCGGGCTCGTCTCTCGGTTGCGGGTGTCAGGCCATCGGGTTCACAGACCCGAATGTTAGTCCGGGTCCTGCAGGGCTTTGGTGTGGGTAGGTGAAGGTGATGGGCCGGGTGGTGGATGCTACGTTCGTGCCTGTTATGGCGTTTTGGTACGAGTGGGGGATGAAGGGTGGGGATGGGTACATGTCTGCGCCTAGTCGAACTGCTGCGCTGATGGAGCGAGATAATGAAGATGACGAGAGGATGAAGATGATGGTTGTGGTGTAATGGAGATGGTTGATGGCCTTTGAGGTGGAATAAGAGGAGCGCTGTAGGGCCTTGACATGGACTCTTTTGGGTGGGCCGACTCGGGTGGACTTTTGGTTGGCGTTTTCATGAGTGTGGGAGCAGGGGCGTTTTCGAAAGAGTGGTTTTGGGTTTGTTTCGGTGAGTGTGTATTTGTTCTTGAAGCGAAAGATGGTTTGGCGTCAGTTTTGGTGATTTCAGCTCTCGGTTCCTTTGGTACAGATGTTGATTCCTCCTTGGATATCTGTTACATTGCCATATTATTAGTCTCCGCACATATATCATTCATTTCATAAGTGTATATACATCATTTTAAACTTGTTCTAATTAGGGCTAGACATTTCTACCAAATTACCACTTACCAAGAATTATCAACCGCAACCAAAATGGTACCCAAAAAAGGTAACCGGTTTGATTGGTACAATTTGCCAAATCGAACCGCATGAAGATATATGGTACGTGTATAGCATCTAACATCTTATGTCCACTGATTTAACGGAAAATCTAGTAAAATATTATTATGATACTAGATTGAATGCAATTCTTATCATGTATTAAAAAAAACAACCTGATATTACACAGTCTTGGTGAATAGGTGGAAAACACTTTGTTTGCATATAGGCCTTGGTAGATGAGAAGATGATGATCAGACTATGGGATGTATTACAAATATTCAACGTTTTTGCACAAACCAATACTAATTTTTTTTCTTTTTGCTGAAAATAGTTTTTTCATTAAGCATTTTTTATACAAATGGACGGAGTATCCATTATAAGCTGCATTCTTGATGCTCGTTGTAATTGATTTTGAACCTGGTCTGTGAGAAGCCAGAAAATGTTCCAGATCAGTAGGTTAAGTTTAGGCCAATTTTCCACTACAAATAAAAAATGCCAAAGTTAGGGCATGCAACACTCCAGTTTACTACTAATACTCTACTACTATATTATTTGATAAAATTAACCTCACTTTCCTGACATGGCAATGCCACAATCGCTGGTTGAACCAAGACAATCTCGAGATTAAGCAGCAATGGTAGACTTTATTGTAATTTTTTTCCAAAGATTCCATATATTAGTCATAAATTTTAATATGATTCCTTATGGTTAGTGGTAGCATCAATTTATCTTGCAGTAACTTCTGTTTGTGGATAGTTCCTTAGTCACAGAAGAAATTGATGGCAATTATGTGATTCAGACGCATAAAAAAATGAATAGATAGGTATTCGTGTTTGAATTGATCACATGTGTTTTTAAGATGGGAGTTGGGATTATTTTGTTAAATTTTATTGAAAACTCGACAGTGGTTCACTATAAATCGACTTGGAGCAGTAAAATCTGTTACGACTTTGTGAAGAGATAGGTTTTGGGATTCATAAATGATTTTTGACATTCATGCATGTCAGTTTAATATGTTGAGTTTACCAGCATTACGAACTTGGTAGCTCAAATACGAATGCCATATTAGGTTATAAAAGGAAAAAAAATAAAAGGAGAAGATGTCCTCCATTTTTTTAACAGACATCCACTTTTCTAAAAACACTGAATAACTCAAATAACTCAAACAACTCAAGAAAGACGAATACCTACTTGACTTTTGTTAAGAAATATATGAACACCGTATTGTCTTAGAAAAATGGAAGAGGTCTCGAGCTTTGTGAAATGACTTATATCTTTTTCATCATGATGAGCAACTTAATTATGTAGGTTGTATGTATGTAGCGAGTGCTTATTTCAAATTAATACTATTGTTATATCTGTTTGAAATTTATGTCTACACTTTAGTTATATGAGTCATGTAGTGGAGGCTAATCTATAACTAGTTGTATTTTTTACTTGTGCGTTGTATTGTTATGCTATAGTACATCTTTGTAATTTGATGGTCGTTAACTTCACTGTCAGTATGTTGTTTTCATGATAATTTATTTAGCCATTTTATAAGAACGAAAAACAAAATACATATTGCATGTACAGATTTTTAAAGATTTAATCTTAAACAAATAAAAGTGTGAAAAACACATGTGAACACGATTTGGGTTATAGAAGAAAAATGATAAAAAGGAGAATATATAAATAGTCCTGTTAACGGATACTTTCGGATGTAGATAGTGCGATATCTGCATCCACAGCTGCATCAGCATGCACATCTGAAATCATTTTCGAATATCAGATATCTGCATCCACGGATATGGACGGATATAGGATAATTATCATATCCGCTAATGATCGATAAATCAACAAACGTAAATTGAAGTTTTTGGTTTAACGTGATTTTTTCCGATCACATTGATTATAAAAGTATGCAAAATCAACAAATATGATGTAATGAATAGTTTTGAGCAGTTAATATGCATTAAAATGCTTAAAATATATAAACTATTAACTTTATAAGAACGATAAATTTATATCTTTCATTGTGCTATAATAAACATAAAATAACCTATAATCTTGGTAAACAACGGACTGATAATTTTCGAATGTGGATACCTTCGTATCCGCAACCGTATCCGCTTTTTCAGATATCATATATTAATTCGCTTTTCAGATAATAATGCAGACGGATTTTGGATTTTTAGAGTATCCATTGACTGCCTTGTATATACTCATTTTTCCTAACAAACATCCATTTTTAGAAGATAAAAAATTGAACATGAACATCATATGGTCAAGGACCTCAAGCTTAAGTGGTTAGATGTAATATGCGTTAGACAAATGGTTCTAGATGTCATGTGTTTGACATAAAAATGAGTGATCTACTTGAATTAAGTATCACTCTTATTATAAAATATAACACGAACACCATATGGACATATGAATGACTCAAAAAGTGAATAACTCGGATAACTCAAAGCTAAATAGCTTAAAAAAGATGAATACCTACTCGATTTTCTAACAAACATATGAACACCATGTCATTTTAGCGTTTAAAAAAACAGTATAACTGAGAAGTTCAATTGAGTGTTGGTTGTTCCCTTGTGGATCCTTTTAGTCTTTTTTAGAGTTGTTTCCTTTTTTTCTTATGGTGAAGCATATATAAAATAAAATACTAATTTAAAAAATGGTGGAAATTAGCCACAAGGCCCTCTTTAGCAAGTGCAATTAGTTTTTAGAACACTCAACCGAAATAATTACTTTTAAGGACAAAATGCAAAATAATTAGTTTATAAGGCCTAAAAACCTATGAAATTATGTTCTTGAAAATAATTGGACTGCTGACTTTGTCCTTAAAAGAAATTATTCTGCTGATTTTGGCCTTGAAATTAATTTCTGTGGATGTGTGTATTAGAAACTAATTGGACTACAAAGTTTGTCTTTCTAGTGAAATGCCCCTTTAAAAAGCTTACCATCGACATAGAGACTGGAAAGCTTGATTAAAGAGACCGAAGCTTTTGCAAAGAAGAGAATTGATTAACTTTTTTTATTTTTTATATCTCGGTGTTTACTTTTTTATATGAAAATTTCGATCGATATCTGATATTTTCTTTCTTATATAAAACTAGTATGGTAATTATTTTAATATTAGTAATTATGGTGATACAATATCTATTGTGGAAATTAGCCACAAGGGTCTCTTTAGCAAGTAAAATTAGTTTCTAGGACACACAACTGAAATAATTACTTTTAAGGACAAAAGGCAAAATAATTAGTTTCTAAGGCCAAAAAAACTTTGAAATTATGTCCTTTAAAGTAATTGGACAGTTGACTTTGTCCTCAAAATTAATTATTCTTCCAATTTTGGCATTGAAATTAATTTCTGTGGATGTGTGTCCTAGAAACTAATTGGACCGCAAAGTTTGTCCTTATAGTAAAATGCCCCGTTATCTATTATATGAAATTTCATTTGAGCACACATACCCTTTAAATTTATATAATGAACATTTAATTGTCCTTTATAATACTTTCTAAAATGCATTTTCAACCAGCAATGGTGCATTCATAGCATTTTTTACTCTGTTAAATGTAGCAATGTGGTAAATATTGTTTCAAAATTTATTTTGTAGGAC
The DNA here is from genome assembly GCA_030765085.1 of Allium cepa. Classification (NCBI taxonomy): domain Eukaryota; kingdom Viridiplantae; phylum Streptophyta; class Magnoliopsida; order Asparagales; family Amaryllidaceae; genus Allium; species Allium cepa. The sequence continues at coordinate 800,263,053 of CM060939.1, forward strand.
ATAATCTTCATTTATGGAAAACTGAATATTACGTACCGGTTTAAAATGGAAGTAACCCATAACAATACAATAAATTATATACTATTTTAGAATTTAAATGGTACTTAATGATAAAATTTTAAATATAATTTTTAAAACATAAATTTATTATTTATTGGACACTAAAAAACTAAATAATATTGAACAAAAACAAAATTTGAAATCTGTTTTATCTACTCTATTACATATGAAAGGGAATATACGAATATTTGTATTATTTCTCCACAATTCTTCTCATCCTATATTATTAGTTCTTCATATTTTAAGAGACGACTTTATATTTAATCCATAGTAATTCCATTTTATTATTCCAGCCCATCATAGTTACAAGGAATGTGTATGTAGCATAGGGAAAGCCGTACTTCTGTTTTTGGACCCCTTATAAACCATGTATAATTTATGTTGAAATCTTTACTATTCCCTTCTTCAACATATGAAGCATATCCAAAAATAATTTCAAGATTTCTATGGATAATCTTTTTAAAATATAAATTACTTGGTAGTTTGGTTTATACCATTTGCTTAAACTGCTTGATTGTACTGAATTGGATTTAGATTTTGCATCAGCAATAACCCTAATTTCATGGATTTTGATATATAAGGTATGTTTATTCCTCTGAACATATTAAGAATAGGAGATATATAAGTTATTTTATGATTTGATGCAGGCTTTCAAGATAGGTGCATTGTGGAAGAAATTATCAAGGAAATGGCAAAGAATCAACCAATTGACACCAAGTGAAAAAAAAGGTTTAAAGTATTAGTTCTGAATGAAGTGGACAAGCTTTCAAGAGAACGTCAACACTCTCTTAGAAGAACAATGGAGAAGTACTCCTTCAAAGATCATAGAGGCTGCATGGTATCAGTTTTTGAATGTTCGTGCTAATGCATCTAACGATGTTCAGATTCTCAAAGTGCTAGAGTTTATTTGCAGCACGTATGGCTGTTACAGCTCATTCGAATTCATAGGTTGAGAAAAGCCAACTTGGCTTTTTACGTGCAAAGTTCAGCAATATCCATTCACTAATCACTGCTAATCAAATAATCCCACCCTTGGATTGCAAACAATATGTTTTACAAATAGCATTTGATATGATTAAGGAATAGAGTCCTAACAGGCTGTTTTACAATTCGTGGCAAACTATAAGAACTGCCTGTTTATTGCATTCCTCCTAAAGTCATCGAAGAGTTTATTGTCGGAACCACTAAGGAAGTTGGACTCTATGCTGAAGCACAAAGTTTGTCATTGGGCTGCATATTATGAGGCAGCTCATCTTAGCTGAAATTTGCAGTTAATAGAACAATGTTTCATCTACTTTATTAAACGTATATTTTGTAGTTAATAGAACAAATGTCAGTGCATATCTTTTGGAGGAGAAGAGCTCGTTACTGAATTGAGTGAGACCATATTAACTATAATTTTGTATCTATTGGTAATGTCTGTCCTTATAATCAGTTTGCTGTCGCCAATGGTTTTTCTTATAACGGATATTGTAGTAACTTTTATTTCTTCATGTAACTAGCCACATGTATGCCTTGCTGTTGGACTTCTAACAAAAGTTAAATTATTGAATGAATTGTAATTATCGTTCGTTATTGGATAATTTATGTACTGTAGCCTGATCACTTGTATATGCTTTTATGACGTGCATGCAAATATTTAATTAAATTGCGTTTTAGTTTTGGGCTGTACTATGAATATTTCTTTTAAAGAATGCTCGCTCTACTGGGTTTCTAGTTAAATATAGAAAGCACGTTTTTACATGTTGCCCAGTAGGTGAAAAAATAAGTTGCTCCTGAGAATAATATTTGCCACCTCAGGGGGATCAATGGAAACTTTTCTTTCCTAATTTTTGTTATGATGGACAATTTAAGATGTGCTTACTCTTTTTAATGATAAATAAGTCGTCGGAGTCTATGTTTAAGCTATACTTATGTGTTAGGAACTTTTAAATTTTTTTTAAAAAATTTGGTAGACATTGACTTTTTAATCCTGTGCTTTTTTCAGGATTTATGTTTTAAATACGATAATGATAATACTTTGAATGTAGTTAATAGTCAAGCTCCGTATTCATAGAAAATTAAAATTAGATCGACATAGGTTATATTATGTTGATAATACAGGCCCTAATTGTTATAACTGAAGTTGTTTTTCTATGAAATGGTTATTCAAATGCAAGTCTCATATAAATAAATAATGTAATAGTCTTTCATGTTAGAGCAGAGCCGGTCTTCACCAGTTAAAATGAAAGAATTTTGATTCTTTTCGTATTTGGATCGTATTTGGCTCGGAATCGAATGAGATTTTAGCCAATAAACTCACATCATCATTACAAATGATGTGGAACACTCAGATATTCCATATTTTATATGAAAGTCCATTGTTCTTCCATATCTGAACTTCGACTAAGCAGAAATCATAATTTTTTTCGTTCAAATTACAATAATTTTCTATATTAATTCAAATTCAGATGATATTTTAACCAACGAACGCGCATCTAAATTATGGACAATACGGAACACTCGTATATTTCACCTTTTGAACGTATGCTGTAGTTATCCATGCCGACTAACCGTTATACTTAACAAATAATATGCTATATCCTAATGTCTAAACTTTGACGAGGCAGAGATTGCTAATTTTTCATTCAAACTATAGTAACTTGTTCATACTAAATCGAAATTAGACGAGACTTTGGCCAATGAATTCTCATCAAATTACGGACAATATGTAATGCTCGGATACTTCATCTTCTAAAGATACACACTAGCTCTCCATGGTAACTAACAGTTGATCTTTAGCAAATAACAGGCTGCACCCCATATGTAAATTTTGACTTGAAAAATATTGTGATGATTTATTCGTCTCAAAATCATTGGGCAGTCACGCTAAAATTTACCCATAACAATTTTAAATTTGAAACTTCAAAAATTAATTTATATTTTGAACATTTTCATTACGTTAATTTTTAGTTTAAAAATGAACTCTAAGTTTGAATGTTTGGACATTTAAATTTTATATTATTTAAATTTTAAATTTACATTTGAAAATTTAAAATTTTCCTTTGACTTTGCATTAGAAAATTTAAAATTTTCTAATGCAAAATATGAAAATTATAAATTTTGATTGAAAGTATAACTAAATTTAAAATTTTGATTTTGAAATTTTTCGAAAATTTTGAAATTCAGAAAGTAAATTTTAGAATTGGAATGGAACCATATATCTGACATTTTTTTTGAATCAAATACATAGTTGCTATGACACAAAATGTGGATCATCAACATACCACTTTTCTTAGATTTGAACATGTAGAGTTAATATAGCACAACAATTTTACAAAACATCATGTTATAAAAAATGACGTGTAACTTTTGGATTAAAGATTAATGAATCAACCACTTATAGTTTCAGCATACTTTACAATATATTTATTTTTTTCTTTACTTTTATGTTCAACTGAAGATAAAAATTAAAACTTGACCATTAGAAACCAATTGAATGGCTATTTGTGCAATGCTATTTCTGGATGGATTTTCCCTAGGTGTGGAGTGAAGAATCTCCATAGTGTCATATTTAGTATTTAAATGATTACCTTTAAAGATTTTTCACTTTTTATGAAATATTGTTCAGACAAAAGTGTCATTTACTATAACAAATATAATATGCATACATGCTCCTTGTGTGCGCATGCGCACATGCTCACACGCGTATGTGTGTATACATATATGCAAAAAGAGCATATTGTGCACAAAACATAGGTAATTACTAGATCCTATGCAGCCACTGGATACTTACCGATAACCAAACATAATTAAACAACTTGTGTATTGATACGAACACTTACATGAATTATTAACATCAAAAGTTACCATTGATCGAATATAATCGAACCCAAGTCTTTAGAACATATGCAGTGAAAGAATATAATCTTATATTAATCTCAATTTTTTACGACTAAAGAACGATCAAATTTTAGTTTTTATTTTTTGAAGTAGATAATAGAATATTTTCCTCGTGGTATGCCTTTGTTTGAATATCGAAGAACTTCACTTTTTGACATTTACTCTCTAATTCAGCTTTATCTTCAAATACACACACATAGAGACATCTATAGTTTTGTTTTTGTGTTTCAACCGTCGATCCTTACAACACTTGCACATTTTTAGACAAGAAGCATCAAAGTTATTAAATACTGAAGAAGCATACATTGCAAAATGTGCGAATATTAGCAGATATAATAATGTGGACATTCGGTTAAATTTATAAGTATGTATAAAAATAAACAAGTAAAAATAATCGCTTATTATGCACAATGCAATTTAAATATTTCCTTTTACAAGTTCAACCTAATATTTTACAATGCAAATTTTTTTATATAGTAAATTGGTTTGGAAAATCAAAATAATTGGAATGTTTAAAGAATATAGATTTTAACCCGTTTATCCTAAAATAACCATTTAAAATAGTTTCAAAGTCAAACCGGTTCACTTTTCAATTTTCCAATTAAAATCACATCCAATTTTCATTTAGATTTAATTGATTCAATTTCAATTTCAAGTCGAACTCATTTATTGACTCCAAATTAATTCAAATTCCAATTCCAAATTAATTTTGCTTCCTAATTCCAAATTAATTTAAATTTCTATTTCATATTAATTTCAACTCCATTTTCAAATTTTAAACCATTTCAATCTGATCAATTCCGAGTCCATTACCGAAATATCGATTCAAACACGTAAATCAAATTTATCTTCAATATCCAATTAAAATCCAAATCTTTAAATATAATTAAATTCCGAGCTAAATTTTGAAATATAGTTTTGTATCACTTTTACTTAGCAATATTCAAAATTCAAATAAAAGTCTAATCTTTCAAAACAAATCAATTTCCATAAATTCAAATCATATCCTGATTATAGCTTAAAATCTCAACCTCGATTAATTAAACAATTTCGTTTCAAATTTTAAATTTCAACATTCCGAGTTCTAATTCGAAAATAATTTGATTTCCATAAATTCTGATTTTTATCCCTTTAAAACAAATTATTTAAATAATTTCATAACGAAAATTTTAAAATCATTAAATTTAGCCAATCCGGTGTTCGTGTATAATTCTCAATCCTATGGCCAAGTTAAACAATTATTTCAATTTAAGTTCCAGGGATGGATATATATCGTTTCAATACAAAATAAATGCCATAGATATGTATATATATCGTTTGAACCTGTTTCTTAATTTAATCGAAGTAATTCAATTTACAGTTTTATATAATGTAACCAACATATAGTATGATAACATGATATATTAAACATAATAAACATCCGAATATCAACCAATAGCATCTATCACAACCAATCATCAAAACAATCAATAATTAAAACAATCAACCAATTATCTATAATTCGAGTATTTGACTAACATTTAAATTCTAATTAAATTTTAGCTGTCAATTTAAAATTTATCAATTAATTCAGAAGCTAATTAAATGTCAATTAAACTTACCAAACAACAATCAATAAATTTTCAATTACTTTACGATATAAATTTAACTATCATAAAAATATTTCAATCAATTGTGAGCGTATAAACACTCATCTTTTTATTTGAAATCGAAAATATCTTCAACTCCAAATAAATTTCACTTTGATTCCTCGCTGTAAACAACCTTGACGCGATCAAAATGTGATTCGTTCTACCCGACACGGACCTCGTAAGAGAAAACTACGAATTAATTAGCTTAAAAAAAAATTATTAACATATAAATTAACTAATCGATAAACGAATAATAAAAAAAAGCAACTTAACCTATTTCCTCCCAGTGCAAGCACACATACGTGAAGCACGCGCCCAGATCCACGTCGCCGCCCTCGTCTTTGCCTGCCTCGCGTCCACCACCAGCCAAACTCACGAACGAGAACCCCTAAATTTGTTACCAACAACCCAACAGCTCGTGCTCCTCCCTGCACTGCTTGCACTGCTTGGATCGCATCGCCACAAGTCGCCATAGCCTCGCTGTAAGCGCTTCCTCCCCTAGATCGCGAAGTCACGATCCCTTCTCCTTCCTGTCGCGATTTTTCCCATTGTCCTTTTTCTTTTTTCTTTTCATTCGATCGGCAGTGTTTTTATTAGAACCAGACCTCGTTTTGTTTTTCTTCTTCGATAATTTGGTTGAAGAAAAGAAGGAAGTGGTATCAGACTCGTATGAAAATCTTTTTGAGGGAAAAATATATATTATTAAAATTTAGGAAATATCTAGCTTCATACGTCCGAATTCGTGAATTCCAAATGAAGCATGCTGCCTGGCGTTTATAATATTTTACCTGCATTCTGAACACAATGGAACTAATCCCGAGGTCTAATTCGATCGTATGCAGAAAATAGCTTTTCAAAGTCGATTAATTTAATTAAATTTGAAATTAAATTTCTACGCGTTTTAAGCTCGTACGGCTAACCGACAAGTCCTTTTGCTACGAAAATTGAAACCATACAATAATTCACTATTATAGATCTGATGAAACTAGTTTCGTCGAAATCCGATGCAGTGACCAAAATGGCTATTTTTACTTGTCAATTAACATATAAAATTTTCAAATTCTAATATTCACATTTAAATCCAATTTTAAATGTTAACCATCCTCATTCATATTTATATAAAATTTGAATCAATCTCTGATATCATTTTAATCATATTAAATCCATAATTCAATTATTCAAATAATCTCCTATGTTAAATTTAAACAATTTAAATTATCCAATAAATTAATATTAACAAATCATTATATTTTTACCCAAATTCCTCCAATAATTTCATTATAATTAATAACTTACCAGATTCAAAAGTACGGATCGTTACATACTCCACTCAAATATTTTCATCCCCGAAAAGGTGTTAAAGTTCGGAATTTAACATACAATAAACTTACTCTAAATAAACAACTTATAAACATAAATATCTTATTTGCAAAATTTTTACTACGCTTTTGCCACGCCATTCCGATATCGGTTTTATGGAAAACATAATTTATATATAAAACAAGTAATAAAGTTTTAAAAACTTCAAAAAAAATTCTAACTCCCGGATTTACGGAAAATTTCGGCAAAGTCTCTTTTGCGTGGCTCGATTGGAATTTTTTTACAATTCAATATATAACACAATATAACTAATATATATCAAATATACATCTCATCTCAATGATGTGGCATCCCGAAGGGCAAAAATATAAAATCGCGGTATGTAATCCGAGATACGTACATTATCATTCGCGTTATAAGCAAATTAGCTTATATTAAAGTGAGCGAAAGCAATATACATGTAAGCGAGCTCCAAAAGCTAGCATACGCCATCCATACCCACTAAGCACTCAATAATAGATGAGAATATATATATATATATATATATATATATATATAAGGAGAAATCAAAATATAAATCAACTATACAACAACTATATAAACAAACAGTCATGCAATAAAAGAAACATCTAGGTAACAAAATATTATGGTATAGCATATATAGGTATAGGCTCTACAGTTTTACTTCTATTTCTAAGATATAGTAGTGTCCTATATGCATGGCAACATAAATATATGTATTACTAATGTGAAACTGGGAATACATAATACATTTTCTTTTCACAACATAAGTTGCATCTTGTATTATTAATAGCATGTTATCCTATTATTTATTTTGTACCAGGACAACATCTGTAATTTAAATCAGCTCATATTTATTTCCTTCTTCTTTCTCTCTTTCTTTTTCTATTTATTTCCTTTTATTTTCCCCCTTCTTTTCCTTTTACGGGACTCAACTGTCCCTTGTCCACGTTAAATATGTGGAACAGTTAACTGAATGTAGATTTCAATCCTATATTTTCTCTAATGCAGTTCATTATATGTAATATATCATGAGCCACATTTTGTAAGTAGCATGCTAATGCTACGCTATCTTTGCATTTGAATGCAACAATTATATTTGAGTGAGCACATATTTTCTTTTAAATCCTTTTATACTTTATTGCCATTGTATTCTGATTATGGCTATACAGTTTCCATGTATACACTGAAACTACTAAGGTTTATAACCAATGTTGCATGCCTTATTGATTATAAACTACCAGTAGAATATGAAATAAAGACCTGTTAGTAGAATATGAAATTAAGATAAGTACTTTAGAATAGCGCATGCCCATAACTACAGCCTATATAGTATAACCAATATTACCTGCATTTATTGCACAGTATAATCTCCTAAATAATTATATTCTAAGTACCAAAATATAACAACGAATATTATATCCTTGTATATAACTATACCTATTTTATATTACAGTCAACTTGGGAATTAGCTGATGCTCCTTTTTTAGCAGATCTATTTCTTTATGCATGAAAATGTTTCAATAATGAATTTAATTATATTCCAAAGTAATTTATAAATTACAGTATTCTCTTTCCTGGATAATTATTTTAGAAGTGGAATCATGGTCTCAAAGACACTCATCCAAGAAAGAAATAACATGTACTATCTACAGCACTCAAGAATGCAAAATTTACTTGGCAGATTAATGTACACTCCTCAACTGCCCTTTACCCAAAACAACAGCGTAAGGTATTCAGTACACATATAAACCTTGTTATTTATACCTTAATCAAAATTTTGTGATTATATATCATGTACATGATTAGCGTTGTCCGACACAAATCTAAATAGTGCTTTGCAAGATCATCTTTTAAAACTTACTTCCTTAAGTTTTTTTATTTCAATTAATAAATTTAAATTATATTTCAAACACCTATTTGTAAGTTTACTTTAGTTTTTCAATCAATTTACAAAGATATGAATTTATTTATCATTCATATTCAACAATTTTTATTTTTTTAGCTTAATGAACTCAATCTATAAGTTATACAATTTATTCATTTAAGATTTCATTTTGTTAATTTATCAACTTCATTTCAAATGCATTCAATTTTATTTAAGCTTTCACGAGGTAAAATATATTTTATTTATTTCATTTCACTAACTCAACCAATATAATATTTCTTAAGTTAATTATTTTGCTTAACCAAAAAATTTACCGTTTTAAATTTGGTTTATTTTCCTATTCAAATTTATAAGTTATAACTTATTTCTTATAAACTATTTTAAATTCTAATTTCAAAAAAAAATTCCTATATCTATCAAATCATAATTGAATATATATATTTTATCACCATCAAAATTGTTTTAATTGAAAATAAATTTCTTTTGATAGCAATTTTCACTCGGAAACTCAAAAATAAACACTGGCGATGCTGCAGTCATCTTCAGAATTATTTCCTAGTTACCAAAGCAAGTTTAATGCTTTTATTTTCTTCAAAAATCCTTTCAAAATAATTTTTTCCTCGCTAAACTCTTCCAAACAATATTAATATTAATTCTAAAGTATTCGAAAACAATTTTGGAAACAAAAATAAATTTATATTCTGAATTTCTAAATTTTAAAATCATTTCTATATATAAGCTATATTATAAATATACTTATACAAATTTCCTTAACATATTTACCATTATATTTCATTAATTTACACTTGGTCGTTTTAATCAATTCTTGTTTTAATTTTATTTCAATTCAATTTAATCATCAAATTCTCCCTAAAATAGAATTCATTAAGTATTCGTTTTATTTTTTTAATTCAACCAATAGTCGATGATAATTAAATATTATCATCTCATAACAACTAACATTCATTAATAATAGTTTTATATATATATAAAATATAATTTAGGTAAAATTATTTCATTTACTCGAATTTTTTTAAAATAATTTTTGTCCACTTGCCTCGTTTATGTGTTTGGAAATCACACGGTGTCCCGCACATCGACTAAAATCCATAAACAACTCAACGGATAAGTAAACGTAATATAAAACATTTTATAACACTAATAAGTACGCTCTTTTATATATATACACTCAAACTAACTCATTCTAGGGTATTACCACCTTATGTCTAATGAGTCAAACCCCACAAAGCCAAGGTTTTCGCTAAAACCTCGCTCTGATACCAATTGTGACGACCCACATTTTGGAAGGTTCAAATCGACAGTAATCCATGCATGTTCGACTTAAATAATTCGGAAAGTAGATAATCAATGTGGTTAAGTAAGATAAAAAGAAGAGAAGAAGAAAACAAAATACAGAATCTCGCAGCGAAAATGATAAAATATAATAATCAAATAACAATTCATGAAGCTGTTTACTATACATTTGATTATAATCTATACACATTTATCAGAGTTATATATATACATCAGGGATAAGTGATCAACATACAGGATAACATGAATAAGGAAATAATAATAATAATATATCAATCTTCGTCCTCCAGAAGATAATCTTCAATACGTTGGAAAAAAACTCAGGTTTGACCCGAGCGTAATGAAAAGACAAAACATTCGAGTCAGGACTACAATACTCTTGTGTAAGTCAAATCAATATCACAAATATGAGTGCAATAACTTAAGAGATGTTACGAGATTTTCCATCTCCTAAGGATCCATTAAACTATTTATATATAATAGTATACGCTATAATAGATAATGTCTATTGGTAAAATAAATATCAATATAGCGTTAAGGCTCTACATTGATTCACCTTAACACATTTTATAGTTTTAAACCAAAATAGTAATGGGCTCGTATAAGGATAAATATGACAAGGCACGTAAGGTAATGCCCAAGGTAGGATTCTACCATTTTATCCTTTCTGGCTGGTCGTAACCCATCCATGGCCGACCGCGTCAATTAATCCAAACGAATAAAAGATGCACCATCGAATACGAAATCACAATAGTAATACGAGGGATCAATGTCGCTAGAGATAGTTAACCTCAATGGCCAGACATAGGCTCCTGTTTTAGTCATTTTAATTATGATACGAGTGTCAAGGCTATCCATCATCGTTCTCTTCCTTCATTCCAATAAACGTCACCAATTCAACCACTACATTTTGGATATCATCCACCGTGTACACAGTTATCAAAGTGGTTCCAATATTGACAGAGAGTATGCCAATAAGAGGCCCCAATCTCTTTAATAAAAAAACGTCGTTTTACATGCCGGTTCGTTCTTTTATATTTTAAAAAAAAACGTACTTGATATTAAAATATCATATTCGTTTCAAAATCAAATCCATATCGAAATTTACTATATTCGCTTCAAAAATCATATTTAACTTAAAATTCTTAATTCAGTTCGATATATCGATTCCACTTTGAAATTTTGATTTTAATAACAATTAAGGTTATATTAAACTTTAACCCAATTCATATATAAATCCAAGATTTAAATATAAACATTTCCACCCCTTTAACCAGTTTGAATTTTAGAAAATAGTTTAAATAGTTTTGAAATAGTTAAATAGTTAAATAGTTTTGTAGAAAATAGTTTGAGTAATAAAAATGGTTTATATAGTATATTGGTTTGGAAAATCAAAATAACTGGAATGTTTAAAGAATACAGATTTTAACCCTTTTATACTAAAATAATCATTTAAAATAGTTTCAAAGTCAAACCGGTTCACTTTCCAAAATTTCCAGTTAAAATCACTTCCAATTTTCATTTAGATTTAATCGATTCAATTTCAATTTCAAGTCGAACTCATTTATCGACTCCAAATTAATTTAAATTCCAATTCCAAATTAATTTCACTTCCCAATTCCAAATTAATTTAAATTTCTACTTCAAATTAATTTCAACTCCATTTCCAAATTTTACACCATTTCGATTTAATCAATTTCGAGTCCATTACCGAAATATCGATTCAAATACGTAAATCACAATTATCTTCAATATCCAATTAAAATCCAAATCTTTAAATATAATTAAATTCCGAGCTAAATTTCGAAATATAGTTTTGTATCACTTTTACTTAGCAATATTCAAAATTCAAACAAAATTCTAATCTTTCAAAACAAATCAATTTCCACAAATTCAAATCATATCCCTGTTATAGCTTAAAATCTCAACCTCGATTAATTAAACAATTTCGTTTCAAATTTTAAATTTCAACATTCCGATTTTTGATTCGAAAACAATTTGATTTCCATAAATTGTGATTTTTATCCCTTTAAAACAAATTATTTAAATAATTTCAAAACGAAAATTTTAAAATCATTAAATTTAGCCAATCCGGTGTTCGTAGATAATTTTCTATCCTATGGCCAAGTGAAACAATTATTTCAATTTAAGTTCCAGGGATGATATATATCATTTCAATCCAATATAAGTGCCATAGGTATATATATACCATTTCAACTTATTTCTTAACTTAATCGAAGTAATTCAATTTACAGTTAAATTTTACTAAATAGTCAATAATTACGAACATCCAAATAGTCAATAATTACAACAATTAACCAATTATCTATAATTTGGGAATTTTACTAACAGTTAAATTCTAATTAAATTTTAATTGTCAATTTAAAATTTATCAATTAATTCAGAAGTCAATTAAATGTCCATTAAACTTATCAAACAACAATCAATAAATTTTCATTTACTTCACGATATAAATTTAACTATCATAAAAATATTTTAGTTAATTGTGAGCGTATAAATACTCACCTTTTTATTTGAAACTTAAAATATCTTCAATTCCAAATCAATATCTCTTTGATTCCACGCCGTAAACAACCTCGACACGATAAAAATGTGATTCATTCTGCCCGAAATGGACCTCGTAAGAGAAAACTACGAATTAATTAGCTTAGACAATATAATTAACATATAAATTAACTAATCGATTAACAAGTAATTAAAAAAACAACTTAACCTATCTCCTCCCAGTGAACTGTTCACGCGATCGACACCGTGCATGCGTACGCGAGCACGCGTCCAGATCCACATCGTCGCCCTCGTCTTCGCCTGCCTCGCATCTACCACCAGCCAAACTCACGAACGAGAAACCCTAAATCTGTCGCCGACAACCCAACAGCTCATGCTCCTCCGCGCGCTGCTTGGATCGCGTCGCCACCAGTCGCCATATCCTTGCCGCAAGCGCTTCCTCCCCTAGATCGTGAAGTCGCAGTCCCTTCTTCCTATTGCGATTTTTCTCGTTGTCCTTTTTCTTTTTTCTTTTTGTTCGATCGGCAGTGTTTTTGTTTAGAACCAGACCTTATTTCGTTTTTTCCTTCTTTGTTAATTCGGCTGAAGAAAAGGAGAAGGAAGTGGTATAAGACACGTATGAAAAGTTTGTTGAGGGAAAGATATATATTATTAAAATTTAGAAAATAGGTAAACAGGCATAAGGAAGAAGTTACAAAAATATTTAGTTTCAGGGACAACAAGTTTACTTTTTAGTCTGAAGGACACTTTTTAGTGTAAATTGAAAATGATAGTTGTAACTGTCATTCTGTGATTTACACTAAAAAATGTCTTTCAGCCTAAAAAACAAACTTCTTGTCCATAAAACTAAATTTTTCTCTAACTTTTTTCTTGGGCCTAAAAACCCATTTAGAAAATATCTAGCTTCGTACATCCGAATTCTTGAATTCTAAATGAAGCGCGCCGCTTGGCATTTATAATGTTTTACCCTCATTCCGAACGCAATGGAACTAATCCCAAGGTCTAATTCGATCATATGCAGAAGATAGCTTTTTCAAAGTCGATTAATTTAATTAAATTTGAATTAAATTTCAACGCATTTTAAGCTTGCATGGCCAACCGACAAGTCCGATTGCTACAAAAATTGAAACATTACAATAATTCACTATTATGGAACCGATGAAACTGGTTCGTCGAAATCCAAGTTAGTGACCAAAATGGCTATTTTTACTCGTCAATTAATGCATAAAATTTTCAAATTCCAATTATTCACATTTAAATCCTGTGACGGCCCGCCCTTCTGCTTCCAGAAAGACGTATCATCGTTAAGAAAGAAAGGGGTAGAAATAAAAAAGAATAGAAAGAAAGAACAACAACATCAGAATCTCACAACGGAATGGAACAAAATATAATACATCACATAGCTATTACATAGTTTTACATATATCAGAGTTATACAACATCAATACACATGACAGTCATACATACATCTGTCACTACATACATCAGAGGTACATCATACATCAACTACTGACACAGTGGAACTAGATAGATATCTACATACGTCTGGAAACTCCTGCTACAAGCTCCTCAAGAAATCAAAGTCCAAAACCTATCACTTGGCTACTCATAAAAATTTGAGTACTCAAGAGTTTATGAAAAACAAATATAAACTCCAGGTCAGACATGGATCTGGTATGAGTAAACGGTTTAAATTGTTTAACTTTGAAAACATTTGAAAATAAAGGTATCACGTAAGACTCCCCACAAATAAATACGGGTAAGTTTTTACCTTACTCTAACCAAAACATTTTCAAGGAAATCCAGTGATATTATAATAGTGTCTAGGGTTTTCAAGTAAATAGAAAATAGCCGAAATTGTTACATTCATTAAATTCCAGCTACTAGCCACAAAAGTGAGTAATACAACTCAAAACCGTTAGGTCTCGTAGGGAAAATGGATTTCCAACAATGGCAGGGCTACTGGGGTACCGCCCGTCACAGTACGGGGCCTAGATCACTGTACCGAGGATCACTCCCGACCCTCTACAACACAAGGCCGGAACCATTCCTTACTGAACAGTCCCGAACAGGATAACCCCGCAGTTGTAGCTGCCAACCGCCCACACAGCCGAAATAAAAAGGGACATCTAGACAGGGGAATATCTTGTCCTGCTTGGGCATGACCCACCTAACCTTGCTGCACCTCCCCTGTTTTAGCCATTCCCGGTTGATGAGGTTTGGGGCTGCGATTACCTTTACAGAATAAATCTCTTAGAATGCTCATCGTCCGCCCGACGATGTGCTGAAAGCATTCAATCCATACAAGTTCGTTCCGGGTTCGAACGAAACCCGAAGGCATTATCTCGTCACACTCATTTTGGAATCACCCTCAGAGTCAACGACAATAACCCTTGCATTCTGAAAACACCATCTCGATCTTCATTTCAAAATTCATGACCTATTGTTTAATTTGGATCGATGTGGTTTTTGGAATATCAAATTGATGTCCGATCCCGGTCTCATCAAATCCAAACGCCATTTTAAGGGCCAAGTTGTCTAATTAACTTAAACAGTTTAATTCAACATATTGAATCAACATAGCATTTATCCCATATAAAACATATACAAGCATCATAGATATAACACATAATATCACAGAGCATCACAGAATATCATCGAATAAATATCACAATCAGATATTCTACTTACACAACAATCCATAAGCAATCAACTTAAATTCTCATTTGTAATTAATTTAATTTAAATTAATTACATCAAAATTAATTACTTAACCCTGTTTAATTAATTATTGATTAACGGTTTATTACTTATTTCCTTTCAAACTATTTAAATCAATAGATCATTTCTTAATTGATTATTAAATCTTAATTACTTAATTAATAACTTATTTTATTTTACACTATTTAATTAATTATTTCTTAATTAAATTATTTAACTTTAATTACTATTCTTTAATCATTAATTATTACCTTAATTGTTATTTAATAACTCAATTACTTATTTGTTAACTTCTAATTACTTAATTAATCATTTATTAATCCTTAATTCTTAATTAAATAAATAAACTAATTAACTATTAATTCATAATTGAATTACTTGATTAATTAACTATTTATCATTCATTAATTAACTTAAATAGTTAATTACAATTTACTTTATCACTTAATCACCCGTTTATCCATCCTTAATTACAATTATAAAGTAGTTATTCTTAATTACTTTCTAGAAATAATTCGTTTAATTTTGATCACTCAATGTAGTTTCCAATGAAATTTTGAAAGATTGACTTGACCCACTCTTTCTTATTCTGCACAAAGGAACCTTGCCTAATTCACTAATTCGTGTGAAGATACTAAATTTTTGGATTTGAAAAATACTTTAGAGATACTTTCTGAAGTAGATGGTGATTGATAGAGTAATCCTTGATCGTAATTTCCAGTATGAGTACTACATCGAACATAAAACTTGTGATTAGTAGTAAAACATCTATTTTTCTGTTGGGACAAAGTTCTATCTTCCTAGGGGCGCGAGACAACTCTCTCTAAGGAACTCGACAAAATAGCCCCGTAACTTCGGGAGAAGGGGTGCCTCCTCACAAAGGGGGTCGCAGTGACCAGGCCCGAGCGACTGTTTACCAAAAACATAGGTCTCCGCAAAGTCGTAAGACGGAATCGACTCGATCATCAGATTATAAGTTCATTCCATACCGGACCAGACCGGGATAGGGTTATGTACATTCTTACTATGAGAAGGGGTCAACATAAAAAAAAGACCAACAATACCAAGTAGGGCTCCTTTCTTCCTTGTTCAAAAATTTTCCACAGTTGTTTATGTTGTTTTGATTACAGAATATTGGATTTCTACCCATAATATTCCAATTCTGAGAATTAAAACAAATGAAAATTCTCAATTCTCTACGACGTCTGTGGGATAGAATATTTTCAGGAACAAGGAAATCATAATAATTTTTGTTGTTTTTAGTCATTTCCTCAGGATCCCTCGAGTGGAAATAGGGAACGAAGTAACTAGATTAGACGGATTTGGTATAATAGAATCCCCCTTCTCTAGAGGGATCATCTAGAAAGCGAGTGGCTTTGGGTGTCTTTAATAAGAAAAGCTGACATAGATGTTATGGATCTAATTTTGTTTCTGGGAGAAAAGTTATGACTATATCAGCTACAGGAAAGGAACCTCTCCTCAGCCATTTCGTTTCTGGTTAAGAAGATGTGAAAGTGCGTTTCTCTCTATAAGAACAGCGCGTTCTGAGGTGTGAAGCGGTTCTCCATCACTGCGAACCCTGGTTCGATTCCGGATTCCTTGGTTCGGACCGAAGAAGTAATGTCACTCGATTATTATCAAACTGACTGCAATCCTTTTCTGTCTGTGAGGATCCCGCCAGAGCGCCTTCTACTTCTAATAGGCCACGAACTAGATCAGAAGCATTCTCAAAAAAGACCAGAATATTATAAGGACTCTTCCGACCAGACAAAAATCTCTAATTGTCAGCAAAGTTGTTTCTTTATTTGTTCTTTATTTAAATTTCAATGAAATTTTTATTCAAATCCAAAAATTTATCTTTTTTATACATAGGTCATCGATTCGGCATTGGATATTAGATAATAAAATCAAGAATTTCGGTCTTTGGGAAGTATCACGATCAATAGCAATAAGTCCTGTTTGAAGAGGCTCATATACGGAGCGTCTTGAAATAATACCCGGAGTAGGAGATTCAATTAATCGAGATTCAGAAGCAGAAATTTCATCTCTTCCATCAATAGGTTTAGCCAGAGCATTTATAACACGACCTAAATAAGCCTCGCTTACAGGTATTTGAGCAATCCTTCCTGTTGCTTTTACAGAACTTCCCTCTTGTATTATTTAGGCGAATGCCATCGCCTATTGGTACTAAGAAACTGAAAGAAACCTCAGAAAGGGAAGAAAGCAATGTAGGAACAACTTACGAAATGAAGAAGACGAAACAGGAACAATGTGACGACCCGTAAATTTTTAGGCATTTGAAATTGAAATATTTAAGTAATTTTAAATATTTTCAAGATAGTTTAACCTGGATTTCAAATATCAGTTTGAATTTGGCGATTGGATTTATTGAATTGAATAATTTGAAATTGAGTAAAATGTTGAATTTGGAATTTTAAGCCTGTTAAAAATAATTTGTAGGCTTATAAAATTTGTATTCATAGTGCTGAGGATAATCAAGGGTTTAAAATTGAATTTAACACTGATTTGTTCAGTTTTAAAAATATATCGTTTAAATTGAAATTAAAAATAGCCTTCCGAGGCACTGTTTCAGAATTCGACGAAACTAGTTCCATTGGATCCGTAATATTGTATTATTATCGGGTTTCAAATTTTGTAGCATTTGGAGTTGTTGTGTGAGCGTACGGTGGATAAACGCTTTGTTGCTTATGTCGCAAATTTAACGTTCATTGAGTATATAAATCTTCCTATATTTGGTCAGCCTTTGTTTATTCCTTCTCCTATACGCCATCTCCCAAAAAATCTTTTCCTTTTCACGTTATTCTACAGCCGAGCATTTTAACTTTGACCAAAAAAAACCTCTTTGTCCAATACAACATCATGCTCATCTTGTCCTTTGTAAGAAACAAGGAAGAGCCATGGCAACAAAT
Source organism: Allium cepa (assembly GCA_030765085.1). Lineage (NCBI taxonomy): Eukaryota > Viridiplantae > Streptophyta > Magnoliopsida > Asparagales > Amaryllidaceae > Allium > Allium cepa. The sequence continues at coordinate 800,281,346 of CM060939.1, forward strand.
CCCATCCTCGTTATCGTTTTCTCACTTTCCTTTTTCAAACTTCAGTCTCTCTCTCTTCCGTTATTAAACTCGTCCTTACGTTCCCAATCCCTAACCCTAACTCCTCATTACAATTGAATTATCGACAAGGTTTTAATCGAAATTAAAAAAAACAGAGAGAGAGAGGCGATCTGGAACCGGCATTGACGCCGTGCGATTGGGAGAAGCTCGCTAGGTGTTTTCGCGAGATGGGTTTGCGTATTCGGAGGGGAAGACGAAGGCGGTTTTCGATCGTTAGGGTGAGCTTTGCGAGGGGAGCTCCGCGCGCGTGACTAAAGGCGGAGGCGGGATTTATCGCAACTCCATTGCGAGGCGGGGGGTCAGAGCATGCTCGAGTGAGTGAAACTCGTGGGATCGGCAATGCCTGGAGTAGAGCAGTGAACTTGAAAATGAGTTTTAGTTCACAGCAACGGATCCTCGAAGTCGAAGTATTCTTAGCCATCTGCAATCGGATGCCATCGTGAAGTGGATGAGCGTGGGTTTTAGGTTGGTTGCGATTGGATTCTTCCTGAGATCGAAGAGTTAAGATATATCGATTTTACCTCTAATTCAAATTATTATCGATTGAATGTTTATATAAAAATCAATTTTTAAACCCCATACAGACTATTTTTATAAGTATATATTTATGTATATATAGTTTTCAAATATATATATATATATATATATATGTATATATATGTATATGTATATACATCGATACATCTTAAAATTTACTTGATTATTATAAAAATGGTCATTAGGTAGATTAGCTAAATTAATTATTTTTGTAACGTAAATTTTTATTTGTTGTGAGGAAAATTAGTTAATAGAATAATTTGGCTAATTAAATCTATCTAATAGGAGAATGACCATTAGGCTAGTTCAAATTAAAAATGTTAATTAATTAAATCTATTAAAAGAAATTGATTGTTCGATAAACCATATAAATTATTTATTCAAGGTCAAATCGGGAAAACCAAAGCCATATGTGAAGTGGATGGCAAATGAAACAGAATAAGGTGACTCAATCTCACTCAGTTTAAATTTAAATTTAAATGATTTAATTTAAATAATTGATTGTATGGTTGAATTGATTGATGTGATATAGTATAGTATAATTTGAAATTGGCATATTATGTGATGCTAACGTCTGTGGATGCAGGGAAAACAGGTCGGAGGGATCCAAAGGGACCCCTCAACTTTTATTTAAATTATTTAATATTCTCTGTTCTGATTATTTGATATTCTGTAATGAATTATATGGAAGTATTGAATGCTATGGCTTGGTTGATAAAATTGGGTATAATGAATTACCAAAAAAATAATAATATAAATTTGATTTCGGAAAGAGAATTAAAGGAAATGGATTAGTAAGTAAAATAATTATGGAAACTTGAATAAAGTTAAGAATGAATTGGAAAAGAAATAAAGTGCCTTTAAAATTCTAATAAATAAACCTTAAGTTTAGTAAGAGAAATATGAATAATCAGAAGATTAATGAACTTCAAGTTTCAGTGTTATTATTTTAAAAGAAATAAAACATTTATTTAAAAATTAAAAATTTAAGATTTAATTTATTGAAAAGAACACAAAAGAAATTGGGAAGAAGCTGAAATTGGTATATTTCAGATAAATGATATAAAATCAATCGGAATATAATAATAACAAAAATAAAGTCCATAATTAATGAATCTTGAGATAAACTGATAAGTAAAGAAATCCATTTCAAATGGAATAAAATGGGAATAAATTTGGAAAATTGATTTAAGTGATCGAGATTGGGAATTCTCCCTGGTTAACCAAGTACATTTCCAAAATATTTTTTTTTTAAAATATAAATTAAAGTTTTAAAGTTGTTTTAAAAGGAATGTTTTGAAAAATTTATTATTTTTAAATATTTAAATTCTAAAAGTAAATATTTCCTTAAAACTATTATAGCAGTAATTATTTAAAGAGTGACTTGGTATTTTGTTTTTAAAAGTGAAATCTAGTTTTATATTTTATTAAGTAACCTTATTTTCAAATATTCATATAGTATGTATTTTTAATAAATTATTGAAGTAGCTTTTAATTAAATGTTTAAAAGTATATTTTAAAGTAAAGTGTTTTAAACTATTTTAAAGAAAAAATCTAGTTTTGTGCTTGGTGATTTCACTGGAGATAGAAAATATCTGGGAAGTTTATTCTGAAAAGAGAAAGATGGTTTGAAACTGTTTTCAAAGAGTTGAAAATAGAAATATATCTTGTGAAGATATTTGAGATAAATAAATAATTTGGAAGATTATTTATTGGTTGATGGTTGTTTATGAATATTAATTCATAGTTAAATCACCGACTATCAATATTGGCCAAATGCGTTAATCGTTTCGAAGAGACCGGGATCGAGATTAATTTCTCGAAAACCACTTCGATCCGGTTTGTATGTTCTCGTGAAAACGAGTTGGATTCGAAGATGGAGTAGTGAAGTGCAAAGGCTAGTCGCTACTAATCCTGAGGATAGTTCCAAAATGGATGTAGTGGGAATAGTGCCTTTGATTCCGTTCGGACCCGGGACGGACTTGTATGGATGAATGCTTGCGAAACATCGTCAGGTGGACGATGGGCATTCCAAGGGATATTTTATTTAAAGGTAACGCTTAGCCTCAAGCCTCATCAAATGGGAATGACTGAAAATCAGGGGTTATGCAGCAAGGCTAGGTGGGTAGCACCCAAGTAGGGTGAGGTCATTCCAGTCTAGATGTCCCTTTTTATTTCGGCTTAGTGGGCGGTTGCTGATCCCAACCACGGGGTGATCTCACTCGAGATTATCCAGTAAGGGGTAGTCTCGGCCATGTGTTGTAGGGGAGCGGGCGTACTCCTCGGTACGGTGATCTAGGCCCCGTACTGTGACAGGTGGTACCCCAGTGCCTAGTCATTAGATGGAAATCCATTCTCCCTACGAGCTTTGTACGAGTTTTGTTTGTATTACCCACTCCGTGGCTAGTAGCTGAAATTTAATAGATGTAACAATTTCAGCTATTTTATAAGTATTTGTATATAGACCCTAATATAATATCAGAGGATTTCTATAAAAAAAATTTTAGCTATCGTAAGGTAAAAACCCGACATGTTTATTTGTGGCGTGGTCTTACGAGATGCTTTTGTTTTCAAAGGATTTTGAAACTTTAATAATCAATTGGGTGTGATTTTCTCACGCTGGTATTCCAGACTGACTCGGGTATTATTTAACTATAATGCTCGGGTCAGACCGAGTATTATAGAATACAGGATGTGATGCTGTGGAGCTCAGGAGACGAGCTGGATGACGATACGTACTCTCATACTTGTATGTATATATATATATATATATATATATTTCCGTTGTGTTGAGTTGTTGTGTATCCATTTGTATGACATTGACGTTGAGCTGTGATTGAATAAACAAAGATATTTGATGTTGAGTAAAGAGTATTTATTATCTATTATATTTTATTCCGCTGCGACGGTTAGATTCTGTTGTTGATTTCTATTATCTTCTTCTATCTCTTCTTCTTTAACCCAAATGGTTCGTATTCCTGTACAACTTGAGTTGATTGTTGTAGAATAGTGTTGACTCAAGGGGTACGGATTTGCGGGTCATTACAAACAAGAGGGATCCACTAAAGAAGACAAAGATAGCTCGGTTTACGAAGATTCTTATCTTGATATCCATCAAGATAATTGGGAATTGGAAAAACTTAAAAAAGAGAAAACTTATTTTTGGTAAGATTAATTAAGTGAGATCAATTAAATAAAAATGAAATAAAATAAGGCATTCATTATCTTTCATTTTTTACCTGGATTGGTATGCAAGCAACGGGGAGCATACAAAGGCTTTGGAATATTATTTCCGGGCATTAGAACGAAACCCATTCTTACCACAAGCTTTTAATAATATGGCCGTGATCTGTCATTACGTGCAACTGTCTGCACTATAGAAAGAAAGAAAAAAGATAAAATTAACTAGTCAATACTAGAAAAAAAAGGCTTACTTGGAGAAATAGAAGGAACATGTATCACACGTGCTAAATCTGGTAATAATTCCATATTGATACGAATTAATCCATATGCTCCCATTTTTAATAAGATTCCCGCTAGAAGCATACATGTACTGTAATGATAGCGTTCTGTTAGATAGGAAGAGATTTGATAAATACTGATAACTCCACCAGGGGAATTTATAAACAAATAAAGATCCTTAGTATCATCTTCTATACCGAGATATACCATGAGACCAACAAGTTGATTTGAGATCTCTCTATCAACTTCTTGTCCTAAAAAAGTAATCTTTCTCGATAAAGTCGGTCGATTAGGACAAAATTGAAAGAGAATAACTGGATTCTAATTCGTATTAAGACTAAGCTAAAAATGACTTCATTGGTATTACCCAATTTTGAAGATATTATGAATTTCATTTGAGCAGAAACAATATAATAGATAAATCAAAAAAGTTCTTTATTTGTTGAGGTAAGGGAAAATGATCTGATTCAAAATTTCATAAAAATTGAGTTAGTAAAGTCTAGTCTTTCATATGTCGAAAAAAGAAGTTCCACTCACGGCGATCTGGTTGAATTGGGGGAAGATGTAGGTATTATTGCGAGGCAATCAATTGGGGAACCAGGGACTCAACTAACATTAAGAACTTTTCGTACGGGTGGATTAACCCTTAAAAGTCCTCTTTAAATTTTAAATCATTTTATTATTAACTAAAAACTTAAAAGTTAATTTATTTTTATACTTAACCTAAATAATTTTCTTAATTAAAATAATTTAAGTGTTTAAGAACATCGTTAAGCTTTTGACTAAAATAATTAAAACTTGAACAAAAATTTAGCTTAACTGTTCAACATTTCTAAGCTTACAGTGTTTAAACAAATTTGTAAAAACCAAATTTTACTCAACTACAACATCACTGCAAAACTGCAGTTTAACCAAAAACCCGAGACTTCCCAATTAAAACCCGAGAATTATCCTGTGCTCACTCGAGTGATGCTTCGGTCCTTCATCAATCTTTCCCGCGACACTCCCCTATACACCCTTCTTCTTTCCTTTTTTTTATTTATTTATTTCTGTAAGTCAAAACTTTAAACTAAGTATATAAGAAAACCCATCAGTAACTCACACGAACACGGCATGAAACAAACCCGAAGCTTTCCACCCCTTTCACTCGAGCACGACTCGAGTATGTTGACCACGATGACTCAGATGACCCTCCTCCTCCTCCTCGTACACGTGCACGGCAGCACGATTCGTCACCGGCGAACGTCAATCATCCAGGCAAACCCCAAATCACGCGTAATGCGAAATCCAGACCCAGATCGTCCTCAAATGATCGAAATCGAAAATTTGCAATTCCATGGAAAAACTGCAAAACAAGACCTTTGAAATTATGCCTCGCGAATGTCACACCGATCGCCAGAGGAGCTCGAATCTCAGCCACACCACCACGACGCGATAAGCTTCCTCCCTCATGAATCACGTGAAGCTCGAACCCGTGTAGGCGATGAATTTGTTGCGTTTACAGTGATGAATAAAACTGCAAATAAAACCCTAAAATGACCTTGATTCCTTAATTCACACAATAGATAAATTTTCCCTCATTTTTTCCGAGATCATGGACGGATAAGCTTGCTTCAATTCAAGTTTCATCAATTAAAATTGAATCAATCACTTGAAATAGGAAGAAATGCAATTTTAGTGCAACTCCAAATTGCTCTTTGAATATTAACCTATAAATCTTGATTTTTGATTTAAAAATCACATCTTGCACTATGAATTCAATATATAATTTTGAATCAATATTTTACAACAATCGAATAATTTCAATTATTACTTAATTACCTGTACATCTATATAGCAGTGGTGTGCTTGAAACCAACCCTTAAAAATCTTATTTTAAGCTTACCATCTTGTTTCAGTTACAAACTTTAAGCACAATAATGATTGGGTGTGTGTAAATTGAACATGGAAGCAAATATACAACCTGTATAGTTTATTAGAGGAGTACAGAGCATCACAACAGAGCATCACAACACATATTCAAATTGAAGCACATATAATCCAAAATTTCAATAAATCTTGAACTATTTAAATAAACTTAAAGCTTTTTTTTAAAAATCAAGTTTACTCACCAGAACATTCCTATGAATCAGTAAGCATGAATGTTTGAAGCCTTGTTGCTTTGAAACTGAAGTTTGAAACTGCATATTTGAATCTGTTTTGCTGTTGAACTTAAATGGGGTTTTCAAAGGCAAGATGCTACTAAATTTTATTCTTCTTGGGTTTGCTTTACAGATTTTATAAATGAACACAATAATATGAAGTTTGTATATATAAAAAGGCTTTGAACAGTATAGGTATTAACTTGACCAGTTTTTACTTGTTTGACCTGCAGGTTTAATATTTGTGTTTGATATGCTATAAATGTGAAATGATATTACAAAATTTCGGCTGTAAGATTTCTTGACAAAGAGTGGTGCTAATTAATGCATGTGTCTTCATTTATGTTAACACAATCATCATTTGTTTTGCTGTGAAGATATTACATGCAAACATGTACTTATACAGGTGGGCTTAAGGCTTGTGTATGAAGCTATTGTGTATAAAATGTTTTTATTATTCACTTGCTTGAATAACTCATATGACTATTTTTTTGTGTCAGGATTATTTTTATTTTGGTCTGGTATTACTTCTAACTTGCACTTGTAGGCAAACACTGTCATGTATATGAAGATATTTATTTAGATATTTGTTTTGTTATTATGTTATACTTGTTTTATTTCATTTTATACTTAGTGTTTCATTTAACTCTTGTTTATATTTACATTTGTATCTTGACTTTGACCAACAATATTTAAGTTATATTCAATATGGTGACTTATATTAGCTTTATACATTTGTTTGTATTTGTATTTTAGCTATAAATATTTAAATTAGGTTCATATGATTTATTTACATTTATATTTATCTTTATACTTATTGCTATTTGTATTTTAACTATCAATATTAAACTTATATTCATGAGTTTACTTATTTATTTTTCATTTGTATTTTATATTTCTAGAATTAGATTTTAATTTAAACATTATCGATCATATGTATTTATTTATCAAATGTTAGCAAAAGAAAGCATTTTAATTTAATGGTATAAGATAAATATTATAAAGAGATTTATTTTAAATTTCAAACATTATTATTCATATGTATATTTACCAGATGTAAACAAAGTAAAGTACTTTAATTTGATTATATCAGACAAATTTTATTATAAATATTATTAAGAGATTTAATTTTAAATGTTCCAAATCTATTTCCTTTTTTTAAAATACAAATTTATATAAACAAATGGTAAATATTTCCAAAATCATATTCATTTTAATATGATCAGTTCACATTTTATTTAATTAGATCAAATATTTATTAAAATAAACTGGGCCAAAAATCCAGGGTCGTTACAAAACCAATTTTAAATGTTAACCATCCTCGTTTATATTTATACAGAATTTGAATCAATCTCTGATACCATTTTTAATTGTATTAAATCCATAATTCAATTATTCAAATAATCTATTATATTAAATTTAAATAATTTAAATTATCTAATAAATTAATATTAAAAATCATTATATATGTTTACCCATATTCATCCAATAATTTCATTATAATTAATAACTTACCAGATTCAAAAGTACGAGTTGTTACATTAACATTTACATTAAAATGGAAATTTGAAATGTACCTAAGGTTATTAGTTTGAAACATAGTTTTAACAAAAAAATTACAATTTTTGCTTTATATCTTTCAATTTATTTTTATCAAAACCCTCTTTGTTCTAAAACTGCGCTCGAAAATCATATCATATTCATTAACAATTGGAATAGAGCTATAATTTTTCCATCCGACCGCGAAGTTTTGAAAATGCCTTTGTATATAAATAAGAGTTTAGAAGTTCAAATCCCCCTCAAAAAAAAATAATAACTATTTTCAAATGAAAATTTTGATACTAAATTGTATTACAAGTTTATATTCTAATCTCAACATAATTTTCATAATGTTTTTCTTTATAATTTTGAACTTCTACTTATCAAAGCTATGTAAAAAATTTAAGTTTAACGATTTTATCTCATTACGTAAGGATTTTTTATATGCATGTACACTGCACATGCCAAAATATCTTGTGTTAATAATTTATACGAGTGTGTGCATCAAAACACAGGTTGGTTAATGCTAAGTATACAGGGATTACGCAGGATCTAGTCATTACCTATCTAAACAAAACTTTTATAAAAAAGTAAAATTACCTCAAAAATAAACATTTAAATACTAAATATAATATCTTTTATGATGGTTCGTTCATCCACATCTATAGCAAATCCATCTTTGAATAGCATGGCACAAACAACAGTTCCATGGATTTATTCTTGTTAAGTTTTAATTTTTATCTTCGGTTAAGCATAAAAGTAAATGAGCTAAATAAATTTATTATATAACTATGTTGAAACTTTATGTAAATTGAAATTTTTATATTTGATTCAAAAGTTACTAGTCATTTTTTATCATTTAATGTTTCTGTTACAAACACATGGGTATCATATCATCTTAGTATTCTTTTTAGACAAAAAACCGAATGACTCAAAAGTTCAACAAAGCATTGATTGTTCCCTAGTGGATCCTCTTAGCATTTTTTTAGAGAAGTTTCATTTTTTTCTAATGGTGAAGCAAATAAAAAAAATACTTATTTGAAAAACTTACCTTCAACATGGCGACCAAAAAACCACTTACGGACAAAATTGTTGATAAATTGTTTTTTATTTCATTCATAACTCATAACAACTTATGCTCATCACGTCACAATTAGCACGCACTAGCAACACAAGAGCCGCCAATAAACCACCAAAGCATGCATCAAACACCAAACACAAAGAAAGAAAGAAAGACAGGAAGCAAAAACAATTTGGAACTAAACGTCATGTGTTTCCTAATCAAAGCATTTGGCACTATATTCCCTAAACTTGGAGTTTGTTAAATACTGTGCAAATTCTTGAAACTCCATCCACCTTTGTTTTCTCAGATTTTGATCTTTATGAGAAAATAAATATCTAAGAGATTTACGATATATACGAATCAAATGTTTCTCATACCAAGTAATGTCTCCAGGCTTAAGCACAAAAAAAATGCTAGCTCATGAGTAGGACAATTTCATTTGTGGGTCTTTAATTATCTAGTAGCATATACTACTACTCTGCCTCCTTACATCAATACAGCTCTAAGCTTAATACCGCAAGCATCATTATATACAATAAAAATGCTTAGTGCCATCTGGAATATCCAACACAGGTGCACAGGTCAATAACTTCTTCATCCTAACAAATGCATGCATGCATTCTATGTAGACTTCAGCAAAGCCTTTAATGCACTTCCTATAATAACTGACCAAACCAAGAAAACTCCGAATTCTATAGCATTCTAAAGTATACACCAATCCTGAACCGCCGCTAACTTACTCAAATCAACAGATAATCCATGCTTAGAATGACAAAGCCTAGAAAACAATCTTCCATTTTTCAGAAATGACATTTGGAGAATTTCGCCTTTAATAGATGCCTTCTTAATAAAGTATAATCCTCAAATGCTGCTTATGTTCTTCACTTTTTGAATAAACAAGAATGTCATCCATAAAAAATCATGAACTTATTCAACTACTCCTTAAAGACTCTACTCATCCAATCAACAAAATAGGCTAGAGCATTGGTTAGTCCAAAGGGAAAGACGAATCACTCAAACAGTTTGTTTGATGTATGAAAAGCAACCTTACAACTATTATCAGTTGCCACTCTCAAATAATAAAAACTAGTGGCTAAGTCAAACTATGAAAATATTTTCACTCGCATCAATTGATCAAATAAGTCATCTATTTGAGACAATGGTACAATTCATTTTTGGCGCCTTATTCAACTCTCAATAATTAATGCATAGCATAATGAACCATCCAACTTAGTGACGAGGACTACCGGTGCTTCCTACTCCAAAAATACTTCGATGGATAAGGCCTTTTTGTAATGATTCAAAAACTTACTTATCTAATTCGTTTCTTTTGGGGCCATAACATCCTTAAGATCAATTAGAAATTTAATTTCTCTTATGGTGGTAATCCTTACACTTTTGTAAAAATATATTTGGGAATCCCAAAAATACTAGGAAAGAAGCTTATGCGCTAGGTATAGTGAATACAAGTTACTCAACAGTAGAGGAATATCAGGCTTACAATATAGGATTAAATCATCCCCTGCACTGCTCCTCACCATAATTATCCTACTATCATAATCTAATACTGCACTGTAATATGACATCCAGTCCATCCCCACTATTAATCTATTCCCCGAGGAACCAAGAACATAAACGTTACAAAGAAATTCCACAGCATATGTAATTAATTTCAAGTTTTGGAAAATCATGGACAAATAGGTTGATCCCCAAACTAGATTCGGCAATCCTATAGGATCATGCATAATGTTAGCTTCCGTTGTAATTCATCTACTAGTCTACTGGATATGAAGGTATGAGATGCTCCAGTGTCAAATATGGCAGGAATGAGAAAATTAGAAATATACCTCCCATGACGACGTTTCCTCATCCACTGTTATTGGTGGATTTCTAGCACTATGAACCACCTCAAGCGCATAAGCTTGCACAACTGGTCCACTCCATCCTAAGATAAAGCATTGATGCTTCATATGCCTAAGACGGTTATGAACGAAATACTTTATCCTCCCTATATTGACTCTGTAGTCCTTAGAAACATGAATCCTCTTTTGGTACTTGCTACATAGCTGGTTTTTCTTCTTAATATCCCCTTTGATTCCTAACTCTTTCAATTTATCCGATCAACTTCCATCATTGCTCCCTTCTTTAGCTCCTCCTTGGCTACATTTTTTGAGCTTGGTTACATTTGTTGAAACAAAATTCAATAATGACATCTCTACCAAACTTTATTAAGCGGTTCCTATTGGTATATGACTAAGTACCAAATCCTAAAGTGCTTATCTCGACCCCTTAGTGAACTTTACATCCTTCTTTACTGAAGTATTCGTAAGATCTAAGCCAAACTTAGCCAACTTATTAAAATGAAGCACACACTCCATTACATGTTTCCTTATTCCGAATGAACAAACTTCTCCAACTGAACTTCATTGCAATGACACAATACAATGTTCGTATGATTATTTCATCAAGATTATTTTACTAACATCTTACCCAACTCGTATTTATCATCCTTAATATCTTTGTTTGTTATATTCATGCTTCTCTTCTCCCAACTTATTTCTCTTTGTCATCATAATGTTTCTTCTTAGATAACCATAGTTTATTATCATATTTACTATGCATTCCTTGTTTGCCGTTAATAGTCATGTAAACAGAGTTAGTCAATTCATACTCCATTAATCTACTTTGACTTATTCATCTTCTCCTCCTTTTCTTAAACCAAGGCTTTTACTTATTACTCGTTTCAACTTCAATCTCAATCGCAATATCCTAAATCAGAAATATACCAACATTTAAACCATATTTATTAGGCCATTAATTTATCTTAGGCTATAAGCAATGAATTTAAAAGCATATGCAAATTCCCACTTACAAATTTCGAGAAAACCCTAACTTGGAAAGAAACTCTTTCTCTTTCGCTATTTGAACCTTTCCTTAGTTTTAATTCTCTAGGAATCCATTTGATTTTGATATCCACCTGTTGCTCTGATCGTTCTTACCTCTTTAGGTCCAAACTTTGTTAAAATTGATAAAGATTTTCTTTTAAATTTGTGAATCTAGGTTTAGGTTTGATATTTTTTTCATTTGGAAAGAAAAAGAAATAACTAGAAGTAACTGCATTTGCTACTCTTTAGATTTACCATATCGTGTACATGGGCCCTAGGACTCAACTTAGCTTAATTCAATTTCAATTCTGTACTTACTATAACTTTTAATCACTTTATCTGATTCATATGTTCTTATCGTGAAATTTGATCAGAAAAATATACTTTCGTAATGTATAGGTTTCATCACATAATTCATCCGTTTGTGAAAATTCTAGTTACCCAAAAGGTAAAATTACCAGTACCCTTCATTATTATTCAAATTTATGGAGAGTAACATTTACTCATGTACCTTAAATAACCAAGTGTCCATGTTATATTATCTTATAAATTTGAAAGAATAATGACACATTAGTGTGAATCGATGTTACGCACGTGGGTTTCATTTATTTTCTAAATATGCATTTATAGATATTTTTTCTAGTTATATGATAGTGTAACACATGCTTTTGGGCTGTTATTTTTTCGAGTTGGGTTTTTCTTGAACACAACCGACAAACCTTGAATTATAAATATGCTTTAATAGTTTCAAAGCGCATAAAGTATAAATGGTATTTTTGGAGATGTTTGCATTATACAATAAGCACTAACATCAATTATAAGTTATTCTTTACTTTGAAGCATACATTACTAAGAAAGTCAATTTATTGAATTGTTAGTAACTAATTTAAAATTGTCAACATGGTAATGTTATTTGATATATAACCCTTATTCTAATTGGAGTCAAATTAGTGGGTAAAATTATAATAATCAGAGTTAATTATATATTGTTCTAATTAAATTTAAATAGTGAATACATTTACCATGTAATTACATATGAAATAAATGATAGTAAATTCATCTCAATTCGTTAAAGAAAGTATAAAAAATTTGAACACTAGCCAACACAAAATTAGGGACCACATGAGATTGAATTCGCATTATTATTATTTATGAAATAGAGTAAATTATGATAAATATATGTATTGTTCGAATTTGAGTTCGAAGTAAAAGGAGAATTACGTATAAATTACCACAATTACTAACTATTTATATCTTTCCAGCTTCATTCGCATATGAACTATAAACTAATTACCTAGTAATTCTAGAATGAATCCTCTTTGATGCTAATTTGACAATTACATTTCATTAGTCGGCATATTCATTCGATAATAATTAATTAAATCAATATAAAAGATGGAAAAATACGATAACGTTCATTTATATTATCATTAAAAACCCTAACCAAAAATAAACAATCAATTAAAAAATTAAATTAATTAAATTATGCATCTTGTATGTTAAATTTCTTTAAAAAAAAATACTTTTTCTAATCTACGAATTTAGGTTTAAACTAAAATCTCGAAGGAAAATAGAAGCACGTAAATTTTAACAACATTTTTTCATATATTCCAAAATTGCAAACGAACTCATAAGATATCGTAGTAATTAATTTTAAAATGGACATTATTCAGAATAACTAGACCTAAATAATGGAAGGGTGTTAGCAAAAAGGAATATTGCTAAATGTTAAAATTATTTTTTTGTTTTCCAATAACATGTCTTCAAGTAAAGAAATATAAATAATTTACCGCAAAATTAAAAAATCATCTGAAATTTGATTTTTCAACTCTTTGACTTATTGATTGTATTATTTCAACCCAAAGCCAACAACAAATTAGGTACCAATATACAAATCAATCTTCAATAAAAAAATAGATAGAAAGGAATGACCCAAATATATATATATATATATATATATATATATATATGTATGTATGTATGTATGTATGTATGTATAGAATGGAAAACTCAATACATTTATATTATTCTTAACATAAAACTCAAAATAAAAGGAACATGGTTATAAAAAAGTACATCTAAATAATAAATTTACTTTTTAAATTTTGAAACAAAATATCTTGAAGTGAATAATTAGAGAAAAGTTAACATAGGATCGAAAATCATTTGAAATTTATTCTGTAAATTCTCTAACTCACCGGTTCTGTTATTTCAATCTAAAATCTGCAACAATTTAGGAAACAATATAAAGGCCGATCATGGGTAAAAGAAATATAAAAAAAGAGTCAAAAAAACATTCTACCGTCATTAATTTTATAATATGACACTCAATATAGGCCAGTTTTATTCATATACCAATAATTTATCAACGTAAACTAGAAAATACAATAAACTCGATAATGGCATGTGATTGGCATAAACTTTGCCAGATGACCCTTTTGCTTACAGCGATAGCACATGACGTTCTTGAACTTGTTCCTTTGGTCTCCTTCGGACTTTCCCTTCCCATACTTCTTCTTGTTTGGATTATTACTACTCTTACTTAGTGTTGCTGCCGGCTTCTTTTTCTCAAGAGTTTCATACCTCACAGCAATATCCACCAAATCCACAAAAGAACCCTTCAACTAGGCGATCATCTTTTCTTGGAAAACTTTCCATTCCCATTACAAACATCTCATTCTTCTTGAGAGTGATATTAATCAACTCAGGACTAAAACGCGACAACTCATTCAACTTAGTCTCATACTCTGCTACTAATGAATCTCTCTATTTCAGATCCAAGAAACCCTTATACATACGAGTTTTTCCTATAGCAAGCATGAACTGGTCTTCAAATATCTCCTTAAATCTGGCCAAAGAAATATCATCTTCTGACATATTAGCTGTAACAAGTCCTAGCATGCCGTCGCTCTGTCTTGCTACTACTAAGATACTAAGAACCACTTCAGCTTATCTGAAATATCAAAACCCTTGAAAATCTTTTAACATGAATGGAGCCAGGCTTGAACTTCAACGATTGATTCTGTGCCCTAAAATGGCTTCGCTTCTAGATTTGTATAATCATTGCATAGAGCTGCAATATTCACATGGGGTTGTACTGGTGCTGCCTCCTCAACTAAACTCATCCAACATTTGAAGCTCGACCGTTGATGGTCATGGTGCGACAACTTCTCTTCCTTGTCACGGGGCTGTCATTTATCATCATGTAATGTTTTTGTAAAATTGTTATGCTCTATTAGCTCTACATGTCTAGATCTAAAAAAGTGGTCTATAGTATATTGATCCACATTTTGTGCCAAAGAAATTATGTATTTGATTTAAAAGAATATTACATCATGTCATTTCATAAGTGTTATATTTCTTTGCTAATTTTTTTTGAGTGCATTACAAATCGACAAAAATGCCTCAGTGAAACTCGAATGATCAAGCTTGATTACCGCCATGTAAATAAAGGAGCATCAAATGGAATCCAAACTGGCTTTCACTCAATAAACATTGCATTTTATAAAGATGACGAGGTCTCTCGAGCTTTCTACAATCACTTATCTCCTATTTCACCGCGATGAGCAGCATAATTGGACTGGATATATGTAGGGAGCGTTTGTTCCAGATTAGCAGAATTTTTTGAATTTTATGTTATGTCATAGTTAATAGACTCTTGAAAGTGATTCATGTAGTGGAGGCTAATCTGTAACTAGTTCTAGTTTTTAATTATGCATGATAATTTGTTAGGCCAGAATATATCTTTGTAATATGATTATGAAAATTTACTTTACTGTAGTATGTTTTCATGATAATATATTTATCCATATTTATAGGATGAAAAAATGTTCATAATGAATGTATAGGTTTGAAAGACTTATGAATATATCTTTAGAAAAATAAAAGAGAGAAAACACATGAATGCCATATTGAGTTATTAAAGGAAAACCAATAAAAGGAGAATATTTACTCCATTTTTCTTAACAAACAATAATTTTTTTAAAACCATATAACTCGCGCATACCATATGAATGTATAATACCTCAAAAAAATGTATAACTCCGATAACTCAAAACAAAATAACTCAAAATGAAGAATACTCGGTCGATATTTCTTAATAGACATTATACTTTGCCTACACTTATTTAGGAAAAATATCGAATAACTCAAAAGTTTCACAGATAGTTTATTGTTCTCATATGGACTAACTTAGCATTATTAGAGTTAGTTTATTCTTCTATAACGATGAAGCATATAAAAAAAATTAATTTGATAAATGTACCTACACTCTTCTTCTAACGTGTAAAAGAATTCATAGTAGTTTCCTAAGAGGATGTTGTTTCTTAAGAGCAACCTAATTATTAGGTACGGATGGATGCAGGGAGTGTTTTTCTAGATTAGTATTGTAGTTATTTGTTCTATCTGTTTGAAATTTTGTTTATAAGTCGTAGTTAAAAGGTTTATGAAAATGATTCATGTGATGGAGGCTGATATATGTAATTAGTTGTAGTTTTTTACTTATGCATTGTATTTTGTTACGTTAGTATATATCTTTGTAATTTAATTATGACCGTTAACTTCACCATGTTATGTTGTTTCCACGATAATATATTTAGCCATTTTTGTGGGCATGAAGAAATATATACATAATGCATGCGCATAATTTAAATATTTAATCTTAATAAAAAGTGTAGAAAGCATATATGAACATGTTATTTGGTTATAAAGATGAATAAAAGGAGTACGTACTTCATTTTCTTAAAAACATCCAATTATAGAAGAGGAAAAAACTGAATAACTCAAAAATAACGAACACCTTATGCTCAGGTACCTCTAGCTCAAGTGGTTACAGATATAACGCTTTAGACAAAGGTTCTAAGGCCATGGGTTCGAGCCTCTAAGACATCAAACTAACTATTTCGCTTTAATAAAGTACCATTCTATTATTAAAGAAAATAAACACCATATGAACATATGAATGACTCAAAAAGGTGAATAACTCAAAGCTAAATAACTCAAAATGAAGAATACGTAATAATTTTTTTAACCAAACATTGAACCCCATATCGTCTTAGCATTTTATAGTAAAAAACTAAATAACTCATAATCTAAACAAGAATTGATTGCTTTTGTGTTGATCGTCTTAGCATTTTTAGAGTTTCATTCTTTTTAATGTTGAAGCATATAAAACATAAAATGCTAATTTGAAAACATACCTTCGATGTGGAGACCATAATGCTAGATTAAAGAGACCGGAGTTCGACTAAATAAGAAAATTGGCTGATGTTTTCTTTTACATTTTATATCTCGATGTTTGCTTTTATATAAGATTTGCAATTGATATCTGATATTTGATTTCTATATAAAACTTGGTATGTTAATATTAGTAATTGTGCTACTATATTACATGTCAACTCAAATTTTAGTTAAGCGCGTGTTCCCTTTAATTATTTATATAATGAACTTTATATGTCCTTTATAATACTTTCTAAAAATGTATTTTCAACTAACAATGGTGCATTCATAGCCATTTTCAGCCTGTTATACATGGCACCGTGGTAATTGTTATTTCAAATTTTAATTTGTAGGACATAATCTTCATTTATGGAAAACTAAATACTATGTATCAGTTAGGAATTGAAGAAGTCCACAACAATACAATAAATTATGTACTATTTTATAATCTAAATGATATCTAATGGTAAAAATTTAAATATAATAATTTTTAGAATATAAAATTATTATTTATTGGATATTAAACTACTTAATAACATCGAAAAAAATAAAATTGAAATCTACTCTATCTATTTTATTATATAGGAAAGGGAATATTTGAATATTTGCATTGTTTCTCCGCAATTCTCATTCTATATTATAACTTCTCCATATGTTAAGAGATCACTTTATATTTACTCCGCTGTAATTCCACTTTATTATTCCAGCTCATTAATGCATGTAGCATAAAGAAAGTCATAATTTTCTCTTTGGATCTCTTTCAAAGCATGTATAATTAAGTTGGAACTCTTTACCGTTCCCTTATTCGATATTTGAATTGTTTCCAAAAATAATTTCAGGATTTTGGCGAATAATCTTTTCAAAATATAAATTGTTAGGTAATTTGATTTATACCATCTGGTTAAATGACTTTTACGAATGTTTAGTTCTACTTAATTGGATTTAGATTTTGCATCAACAAATACCCTAATTTCATGGATTTCGATATTTAAGATATGCTTATTGCTCTCAACATATTAGGAATAGGATATTTAGTACAGAGTGGCCCAAGCTACGTGTCAGCGGTATTCCTCATTATTTTCAACTGCCATATCAATGGGGCAAGTTCAGGAACAATGACAGGGGTTCAAATACAATGCTAATATATCTGTCCTATTATTGTTGTACAGTTTAAATTCATTCTCCTAGCCTCAGTAAACATATATTTGTATAGCCAACAATTTTAGTGCATCAGATAATTTAGTTGACATAGGTCGTTGGGTATTGAAAAAACTGACTACCAAATCAAAAGCCTCTATTGCAATGTAACCACTAGCTATTGCTTTCATTAACAGACATTTTAATAATAGTTTTTAGTGTAATAATACTACTTCAATTGCTGCAGTTATATTTGTAGCAAACATATATGAATAAAGCAGGATAATAACTAAGACCAGTGGATGACACCACCATACTAGAAGCAAGCAAGAACAGGTTGGTGAATATGTACAACCATGGTATAAAAATAGAAATATAGTACAAATCAGTGTATGTAAAGACATTAAAATAGTATTTTCAACTATTAACCGGGAAGAAAAACCAACGACAAAGGTAACAAAAAAAGCATTATATATTTAATTTTTGGTTAATCAATTCTTTTTGAAACCATTTTTTTAACATCATCATCATTTCGACGTTGATCAAGACAGAACAAGTAGGAGTGTTTGTCAGTGGGAAACATTAGTTGAATTTAAATGGGCACCACAAATGGATCGAATAATGCTGCACACATTTAGCATACAATATTCTACACTTTAGGATTGTAGGATAAAGAGTACTATGGTGGTATATTTAGTAAGCTGCAAATAGAGATGTGGACGTTGATAAATTAATAATTTAAAACAATATATATAATCATTATGTCAATCAAACCAGAGCATCTATGGCACAAATTGCCTAATAGTTTGACAAATAAAGGGAAAAAAGGTACGCTGAGCAATCATGAATAATAAATTAAGATGTACCAAGTGTTTGAATTAGAAGCAACATAAAATTACTAAGATTTATGTATGCTAAAGATATATTATTATTGTTCTAAATAGTTTGTATCGTAGAATAGTGCATACTCTTATGCTCGACTAATGTCGTTGAGTGAAATAAACACATTATCAGAATTTATATAATAGCCTTTGCTAAAATAATTAATCTATAATGGATACATGTGGTAGAAAGGATGTTAAAATTGTAAGTTAATGAAAAAAAATTAACCTCGGAATGATAGCTCAAAAGTATCCTGATGTTATTAGCTGGTAAAAAACATTCACAAATACGCAAATAGAAATAAAATAAAACCGAGTATTCAGTTATTTTTTTCAACCTTCATTTTGACATTAAAATAAAAAATACTATAGGGGCAAGAGTTGTGACCAATAAATGGAGGAACAAGAAAAATTATGGAAAGTACTACAATGCAAAAATAAATTCACAAAATTAGAATATGGAGGAAATACAAAGAAAATATGAGAACAAAGTATTTTGTTAAAGGGTCAAAGTCGAAAAAACTAAAGGAAGAAATGAACTTGGTAACGGATAGCAGATAAGCTTAGCTAAGTTTGGAAAAATTGAAATGTATTATATTTCGTAGAATCTCTTTCATACGATGATGGTAGAAGGTAAAAAAAATAGATTTACATGACTTGTTAATTGTAATAAGTCAATGAACCAATTTGAGATCAACTTGGATGTCAGCATTCTTGAAAATTCTTATATGTAAGTTTTTTTATATCCTACAATATTTCTAGAATGTATGAAGCAGGCAGTACAGTGACATGCTTTGGCATATATCATACAAAAGTAAAACATAATGGCATACATATGTAATGTCAAAAAGGTAAAAAATATCAAGGAAAACAAATTTTGTAAATATAGAGGCATTCAATAGAGGTGGAGCCTTGGCCTAAAGGTTAAGTCACCTGTATGGTGTTTTGGCGCCCAGGTTTGAGTCTAGAAATAGCCTCTTCACAATGTGAGAGAAAGGTTGCGTACATTATCGAACGCCCTAGAGTCCATTATCGTGTGGGAACCTCGTGCACCGGATTCCACTTTTACAAAGGCACTCAATATACAAACAGTCAAACCTCTTTTTCATATATGTCCACTTCGTACCAACCAAAGAATAAAATATGTCAGATTGTTTTAGTCTATTTTAGTGTGCCACAGTTCTCACTAGAGCTTTGGAATGAAGATAATGAATGTGTGTAGGATCGTGTAATATGGAATATAATTAAATTTAAATGTGGAAACAGATGATAATAGCAAAGTAAATGGAAATAAGTAAAATAAAACAAGCACACCAAGAATTTTTATATGGTTCGAACTTCCTGTTCTACGTCCAATCCCAGACTCCTTCTGGAATTTCAACTACAATAACCCTCACTTAACCCGAAGGAACAGGTACACACAGTCTGAGCAGCAGAACAGACACCTGAGCAATAGAACAGAATTTTCGCCTCAGCAGCAGAAGAGGACTTCACTAATACAAAATAATATCTGACACTGTGTGTTCTTGATAACACTGATTTTTCTTTGATAGTACAAACCTCCTATAATGAAATCCTCAAGTATATGGAATGTATGTGTAGATATGAAGAGAAGGTAATGCTAAGAATCTAAGATTATGAATGTTTATTTGAAGATTCAAAGCAGTAAAAATGTTTGTTCGCTGTTTGAATGCAAATATTAAAGCACAAGAAGAATATTAGAGAGTTAGAATGAAATTCGGTGAATGTGTTGTGTTTGGGAACATGTATATATAGTAGTTGAAGAGTTACTGCCATTAGTTAAGGGTTCTGACCAAAATGAGCATCCATTTCCGTTCAGAGAAGGATTGCTTTCTTTCGTAGAAGAAGATGTCTATTCAAAAAATGGCAGTTGGTCGCAGGTCAGTCGACTGGTCGTTCTTGGTCAGTCGACTGACTATGCAACAGGTTTAAAAAAATAAGTAGTGCATATCATATATATATACCAGTCAGTCGACTGGGTGATTATTTCCGGTCGACTAGCTATGATGTTTTTACACAGCATGCTCTGTTCTAATTGATAACGAGAAATATGTAATGCGGACTACTTGAGGATAGATCTTAACAAAATTTTAAGACTCAACCATAAGTAATAGACAGTGCAAACATAGATTAAAAGTCTTGATATAGCCATAGTCCTTTGATTGTCTCTTTTTCTTCTAACTTGCTTTGTCATGAATCAAAACTAATGATTCAACATTCTCCCTCTTTTTGATTGATGACAAACCTGTATATAAAAGATCCTAGAGAACAAATATAAAAACTACCCCTGAATATATGACACTTCTTGTACCCGCATAAAAATGATTAGGACAATTCTTCTCCTCCTTTGTCATTGACAAAAAGGAGATATAGCAAAATAGTTTCAATATAAGGTGTGGAAATAAATATCAAAGTGAGACTAATTAGTACAAGTATCAAAGATAAACAGTTAGCAAACAAACATCCAAATGTTTAAACGGACAATAAAGTTTCAAATAAGCAAATAGTTCATACCATACTCACCCACCAAAAACCTATTCATCAGGATCCCAATTATACTCTCCTTCTAGTGCAGGCTCTTTTCCTGGTCTAGAAGTGCCTTGAGAACCACTGCCTTCTCCACTAGTGTCGCTACTAGTATGCTCCTCTGATGTAGACCATGTAAATCGAGGTGCTGGACGCTTTCCTTGGGCGACAGATGTGGCAGCAGTGGAAGAAGAACACGATAATGCGTTCCATATAGTAGAGAAGAAGCCTTTGATCTTATCAAGCTTCTTATCCATTTCTTGATGTGTTGTGTTTGGGAACATGTATATATAGTAGTTGAAGAGTTACTGCCATTGGTGAAGGGTTCTGACCAAAAGAAGCATCCATTTTCATTCAGAGAAGGATTGCTTCCTTTCGCAGAAGAAGATGTCTATTCAAAAAATAACAGTTGGTCCCAGGTCAGTCGACTAGTCGTTCTTGGTCAGTCGACTGACTATGCAACAGGTTTAAAAAAATAAGCAGTGCATATTGTTTATGTACACCAGTCAGTCGACTGGGTGATTATATCCAGTCGACTGGCTGTGATGTTTTTACACAACATGCTCTGTTTTGATTGATAATGAGAAATATGAAATGCGGACTACTTGAGGATAGATCTTAACAAATTTCTAAGACTCAAGCACAAATAATAGACAGTGAAAACATAGATTAAAAGTCTTGATATAGCCATAGCCCTTTGATTGTCTCTTTTTCTTCTAACTTGCTTTGTCATGATTCAAAACTAGTGATTCTACATTCTCCCCCTTTTTGATTGATGACAAACCTGTATATAAAAGATCCTAGAGAACAAATATAAAAACTCCCCCTGAATATATGACACTTCTTGTAACTGCATAAAAATGATTAGGACAATTCTTCTCCCCCTTTGTCGTCGACAAAAAGGAGATCTAGCAAAATAGTTTCAATATAAAGTGCGAAAATAAATATCAAAGTGAGACTAATTAGTACAAGTCTCAAAGATAAACAATTAGCAAACAAACATCCAAATGTTTAAACTGACAATAAAATTTCAAATAAGCAAATAGTTCATACCATACTCACCCACTAAAAAAACCTATTCATTAAGATACCAATTATACTCTCCTTCCGGCGCAGGTTCTTTTCCTAGTCTAGAAGTGCCTTGAGCACCACTGCCTGCTCCACTAGTGTCGCTACTAGTATGCTCCTCTGATGTAGACCATGTAAATCAAGGTGCTGGACGCTTTCCTTGGGCGACAGATGTGGCAGTAGTGGAAGAAGAACATGATAATGCATCCCATATAGTAGAGAAGAAGCCTTTGATCTTATCAAACTTCTTATCCATTTTCTTGAGCCTTGAATCCAATATAAGTTGATTTCGAGAAAGAATTTCAATGGATTCACGGGTGCTAGAGGAAGTAGCTAAGAGAATATCGCCTTCTTCTTGTTGTGCTTGTGGTACTCGAATTGTTGGACCTTCAGATTGCTGTTGAGCTTGTTGATGCTTCCAATCTTCATATGCAGTAATAGGTGGAGGTCTTGTTGGTAGCTTCATAAGACTGATGGTCCTTATATTTATCATTCCGACAGTAGAGAATTCAGAATCTGGTTGATGAACACTAGCATCTAGAAGAAGTCTCATAATATTTCTCCAAAGTAGATAACATGCATATTCCCACGTATGAAGGTGAGAAATTCATCCATAATATGATATAACCAATTTATATGTATATTTCCCCATATGGCATAGAGAGCTTTGAAATTTTCTAGATATATTAATTCATATGAGCCGGTTCGTGGGAGAATAGAATGCATAAGCGTCTTGTGCAAGATTCTTGCTTTAGGCCTAAGAAGCTTAGAACACAATTCAGTCATGTCGTCACTCATGAACATATGACTAATTCTATCTCTTTTTCTTGGATTGCATTCGACATCATTTAAATCTATACCTTCATTTGGAGATTGAAGGATATGTGCCATTCTATCTAGAGAAAAGAAAACTTGTTGTCCACAGACCAAACTCCATACACAATTATTTGGATTAGATGGTTGTTGGTGGCCAAGATTAAGATTTGCAAAGAAAAGTTTTACCATAAGATGATTAATGTTGTGGCGATTTGAATTGTAGTCGAGGAGTGACTCTAATCCACATCTCCGCATTAATTCTTGAAGATAGCAAGCTCCAAAATCTGAATAAACCATGAACGAGCCTTCAGAGATTCTAGAATTTTTCATCTTCTCTCATCGTTCGATTGCAGTTGCATCATATAGCCAATGAGCAACATGAGTATCAACAAAAGACGAAGAAGCTTTTTTTGAGAGTTTTGATCTTGGAGGAGCCATTAATTTGATGGTATTGAGAATAATTTGAAGGAAAAATCGACGCTAGGGTTCGTTATTGCTCACATCGTCTTTGCCGATGATATAGCCTTTGGAGTTGTCCCCAAAAGTGACGGAGCCTCCATCTGAGTAAGTAATATTTGATAGCATATCTTTGTCTCCTATCATATGTTTTGAGCAACCACTGTCGAGTATCCATTTTCCTCTTTTCTTGAGTGGGACCTATAAAAAATATGAGATAATATTGGTACGCACCTTTTTAATAGGGTCCTAAGAGTTAAATCTTAAGAAACCAAACCCAAGAGGACTCAGTATCCCATTTAAAAATGTAATCTTTATTTTTATGAACAGTTTCTAAAAAAAGTGTTTATATATTTCTTCCTAATCAAACTATTGTTCGTTTTAGGAACCCAAACTTTTATGCTTTTTGGGTAAGAATTCCTTTTTGTCTGTACTGTAGTAGGATTAGTATTTCGCCTTATTTTCTTTTTAGATGAAGCTGTAATTTTCTTAACATATCCTAATCCTTTTCTACTTGAAACAAATTGATTGAGGGCTATCAATAATTTTAGATAAAGTTTCTCTTCCTTTATTAAAGTTTGAAACATTTTTTGTGATGCTTTCTAACTTAGTTTTGAGACTAGTATTATCCAATTCTATCAATTTTACCTTAGTATTTAGTTCATGATTTTCAGAAACAAGATCGTCATTCTTCTCTTTTTGAGTTTCAATTTCTTGACTCAAAAGAGTGAGTTGAGAATTGATATTAGAGAGTGATTCTTGTAATTTTCAAGTTCTTCCTCCAGTATTTTCTTCTCATCTTTAAGCATATCTCTTTCGAATTCTGCTTTGTTCTGATGTTCACGAGTCTCCTTATATTTTCTTTTAAGATTTTTCAGAGTATCAACTAGCTCTGAATTTATCTCTATCGCATCATCAAAAGTAAAATCACTAACCTCGTTTTCAGTAGCCATGAAAAAGACATTTGCTTGCTCGTTTTCACTGTCACTACTGTTATCTGATGAAGAGGTATCTGAATCATCCCATGTTACGGAGAATGCTTTCTTTTCTTATCTTTTCTGCCCTCGATGAAGTATTTTTTCTTTAGTTCTGGACATTCTTTCTGAATATGACCTTTTTTATGGCAATTAAAACATTCTAGAACTGAAAATGATGGTTTGTTCGGAAAGTTCCGTTTTCCATTATTTCTGTTGTTTCTCTGGAATTTCAAGAACTTTTTGAAATTTTTGGCAATAAATGCTAGATCTTCTTCATTTGAATCTTCATCTTTTTCTTCTTCAGCATGGAAAGCTATGTTCTTTTTGTCTTGTGCTTGTACTCATTTTTCTTGTAAATTCACTTCATAGGACATTAGGTTTCCTATTAACTCTTTAGGTTTTATGGTAGAGAGGTCATTCGCTTCTTCTATAGCCAAGACTTTTCTTTCCCATACATCCGTAAAGAGTTTAGGATTTTTGATACAATATCAAAATCAGTGTACTTTTCTCCTAATCCTAATAGTGAATGATAGATATCTTGAAATCTAGAGTACATATCATTGAAGGATTCATCTTATTTCATTATAAAGTTTTGAAACTGATTTTTGAGCATGGAGATTTTGCTTTGTTTGACTTTGTTAGTCCCTTCATGAGTGATTTTAAGTGTTCTCCATATTTCATAAGCAGTTTGACACATGCTAATACAATTAAATTCATTTCTATCTAGTGCACAAAATAACATGTTCATAGCTTTAGCATTGGCAGTAGCATCTAATTTTTGTGTGTATGACCAATTGGAGTATTCTCCAATAGGAAGAGTGTATTCATTTTGGGTAATATTCCATGATTCAAAGCTATTTGATTGCATATAGATTCTCATACGAGTAGCCCAATAATTATAGTTTAAACCATTGAAAAATGGAGGTCGTGCAGTGGATTGACCTTCAATAAAACTAGTGTTAGTGACAGAGTTAGTGGTAGTGTTGGTGTTGTTTTCCATATTAGCAAGATATCAGATAACCGTGTAACAGTTATAAGATGCCTTACTCTAATACCAAATGAATGTGTGTAGGATCGTGTAATATGGAATATAATTAAATCTAAATGTGGAAACAGATGATAATAGCAAAGTAAATGGAAATAAGTAAAATAAAACAAGCACACCAGGAATTTTTATACTGGTTCGAACTTCTCATTCTACGTCCAGTCCCAGACTCCTTCTGTAATTTCAGCTACAATAACCCTCACTTAAGCCGGAGGAACATGTATACAAAGTCTGAGCAGCAGAACAGACATCTGAGCAATAGAATAGGATTTTCGCCTTAGCAGCAGAAGAGGACTTCACTAATACAAAATAATATCTGACATTGTGTGTTCTTGATAACACTGATTTGTCTTTGATAGTACAAACCTCCTATAATCAAATCCTCAAGTATATGGAATGTATGTGTAGATATGAAGAGAAGGTAATGCTAAGAATCTAAGACTATGAAAGTTTATTTGAAGATTCAAAGCAGTAAAAATGTTTGTTCGCTGTTTGAATGCAAATATTAAAGCACAAGAAGAATATTAGAGAGTTAGAATGAAATTCGGTGAATGTGTTGTGTTTGGGAACATGTATATATAGTATTTGAAGAGTTACTGCCATTGGTGAAGGGTTCTGACCAAAAGGAGCATCCATTTCCGTTCAGATAAGGATTGCTTCCTTTCACAGAAGAAGATGTCTATTCAACAAATGACAGTTGGTCCCAGGTCAGTCGACTGGTCGTTCTTGGTCAGTCGACTGATTATGCAACAGGTTTTAAAAAATAAGAATGCATATCGTATATGTACACCAGTCATTCGACTGGAACTGTCGACTGGGTGATTATTTCCAGTCGACTGGCTGTGATACACAGCATGCTCCGTTTTGATTGATAATGAGAAATATGAAATGCAAACTACTTGAGGATAGATCTTAACAAATTTCTAAGACTCAAGCATAAGTAATAGACAGTGAAAACATAGATTAAAAGTCTTGATATAGCCATAGTCCTTTGATTCTCTCTTTTTCTTCTAACTTGCTTTGTCATGAATCAAAACTAGTGATTCAATAGATAACAACAAAATTGACTGGGCTATGAACCCTGAATGTCATTTACCAACTTAGACCCAAAAACATATGAATTGATGATGGGAACCGAGAAACTACAGGAGGTTGGAATTCCCACTTACTACAACAGCACTTGGGCGGAGTTGCGGTCGTCGAAAATCAGATCAGCCCGTTACATAGCTTGGGAATGAAGATAAAGATAACAAAATTGACTGGATTATGAACCCGAAAGTGCATTTACCAACTTATACCCAAAAAACATATAAATTGAAGATGGAAACTGAGCAAATATAAGAGGTTGGAAGTTCTCACTTACCACCGTAGGATGAACTATCGCCAGGGTGAAGCTGCGTTCGTCGAAAATCAGATTGCTATAAGCAGCAACAACCAACAGAAATTTGTAAGCTAATTGTAGAAGTTCATTAACGTGAAAGTTGAAAACATAAAAGCCAAATAACAGAAAATTGACACATTTAAATTGAAGCACATAAATCTTGCATGACATGAAAATTTTAAACTTCAAGTCTTGAATTATAGAATACTATAGCCTATGACTTTTTTTTTATGATAATAAACACACACACACACACACACACACACACACATATATTCATTTTAAATGTTTTTGTTATTGTACTATTTTTATTTTTCCACATAATTAAATAAATATTTTGTTGAATAAAATAAATAATTCGGAATTCTAATTTGAACAAATATTGTATTACAAATTTAAATAGTACAAACTTGAGCTCTCACTACATTTACGCATTTTCAACTACAACACAATTTTCACTTTACAATTTCACCTCACTACATATTCACTCATCACTCGTATTTGCTCTGTTCCAGCCCGTATCCAGCATCTGAACCAACTATAAAATAACCACTAACACATTAAAATTAAAAAAAGAAATATTTTGCTGTGCATAATCAAGTGTGCTATTGAGAATATTGTTTTCCCCAGTTATTTGGGTTGTTCATCATTTTTTTAATTCGTCTTACACAAATAACTTTTGACATACACAGTGTATCACCGTACATGCCACAAGGTCATGCACACCGATATACACTTGCTTGTTAAAATTGCAGGGACAGCGAGCACAGGTCAAACCCAAATTGGATTAAACTCAGGTGCAAACAAAATACATTCATGAAAACAACACAAAAATGGAGCAATGCAATCAAACTTTAAATGCATCAAGCTACATTCTGGCATGAACACAATGCAACATGAAGACCAACGAACCGGTACAACAAGACCAACATCAAAACATAAACATATACTGAACTTCAGAGTATAAATACCAAGACCAACCAACAAAGTCAAAGCAACAAAGCTTCAGATCAATCTCAAACACGAAAAGCAGCTTTCAGAATCAATAACAAAGGCAAGAACAATCTTCAGTGCAACATGTCAACTTGAACATGTGTAACGAACCAAAATTTTGGATATTTGAAATTGAAAACTTAATTGATTTTAAATATTTAGGTGTAGATTTTTAAGTTGGATTTCAAATATAACTATTTATTGGGTAATTAAACTCTTGAATTAAACTATTGGAAATTGGGTAAAATATTGAATCTGGAGTTTCAAGCTTGTTAAAAATATTTTAAAGGTTTATAAAATTTATATTGAGAATACTGAAGATAATAAAAGTTCTAAAATTGAAATTGGAAGTTACCCATTTAGTTTTAAAATATATCGTTTAAATTGACATTTAAAAAAAAATAGCCTACCGAGGCACAATCTCGAAATTTGACGAAACCAGTTCCATTGGATCCGTAATAGTGTATTATTACCGGATTTTAAATTTCATAGTGTTTGGAGTTAACGTTTGGCCGTACGGTATATAAACGCGCCGAAATCTATATTGAAAATTTAATATAATGACTGGATCCAAAAGGCTATCTTCTCCATACGATCGAATTAAGACTCGAAACCTTTTCCATTATGTTCGGAATAGGGGTATAACATTATAAATGTCTGGCGGCTTGTCTCGATAGGAGGTCGAGATTTTGAGTAGCAGATTCGAGACGATTTGAGTTTTAAATATATATTTTTATATACTGGTCAACTTCAGATGAAATAATTTCACATCAGAGCTTTTCATTCATATTCACATCACTGCTTTTCCCCTTCATTTCAGAATACTACAGCCTTCAACTCCACATGCTAACACCCATCTTGTCTCCTCCAATTTCTTTTTATAAACACACGCATCTTCTCTTTGAAATAATAGGTAACCAAACACAGTGACAACAAGCTTCAAAATAAAAAAATGAATTTTTTTAAAAACCGATTAGTGCAACAATTTCAAATAGAAAGATAAAATTTCGTTCAAGAAAAAGAGAGAACTTAGAGGAAATGGCCAAACTTCGAAATCCCCATCTCGAGCCTACTGCTCTTCCTCCCTCAATCCAAAGTTTGAACTCGAGATGGGCGTTCTCTATTGAACTTTGTTCGAGAGTCGAATGCACGCGAAATAGTCGGCTCGATTTTGAAAGGAGCATAAAGAAAGGGGAGGAGCGGGGCCTCTGGTATATGGGTTTCTTTGCTCGAGGGGTTTGCGATTCTATTTCACGTTGGCGTAGGGTGGGGGATCATCGGCAATTGCATTTAGGGCGGTCGTGTTCTGGAAGCGTGGAGGCAAGTGAAGCTGGGTTATAAGTAGCTCGTGTGAGAAAAGTAGAGGAAAGGGGGGGGGGTTGCCGATGATGTGGGATGCATGCGTGCTAGGTGATGTCGGCTGAAGCTTCGGTGAAGGCAGTGGTAGGGGCGAGGACTTACAATGGCAGTAGGTGTTGAATGCGAGCGACTTCGCGATGGTGAAGAAGGGTTGTCGAAGCTTGGGTTCGCATCTTTTCTATAAGGTATAAGATAATTTACTTTTAGTTAAAATTTATATAGGTTAGAAACAGAGAGAAAAGAAGAAAAAAGGAATTTTAACAGTGAGGTTAAAATTATTTTGTTATTTACTGTAATTGAAAATAATAATACACATATGTATACATGGTTTAAACACAGAATACACACACACACACACACACACACACACACACACACATATATATGGGTAAGATTTTGGAAAATAAAAATCCCAAGCGATTGTAGAGTTTAAATAAAAATTTGATTTTTTAAAATATATATAGACTACTTTTGGTGCATGTAGTTTCAAAGAAAAATAAAAATAGATATACATATACACATTGTAAACCTACTGTCTAATTTTAAAAGTACGTATTATGGTGATTAACATGTTTTATTAACTCATTAAATTATTTTAGTTACTAAAAGATTTTCAAAGGAAAATTAGTTTAAAAATTTAATAATTAGCTAATTAAATTATTAAATGGAAATTAATTGTTTGATTATTTAAAATGATTAATAAACCGTATAATGTTTATACAAGGTCAAAAATCGTGGAGAAAACAAGCCGGTTTGGATTGGATTGCAAATTAAAAGGTAAAGGTGAGTTAATCTCACTCAAATTGGATTACTGGTGAATTTAAATAGTAAAAATGTAAATTATTGGTTGATTGCTTGAATTAATAAATTTTATCAGTCTGGATGTGATATTATATATATAGTAGTATATATATTGGAGTGATTGATATTCCCGCATTACATAGCAGATGAGACCCTATACGCCCCGCATAATAGCGGATGACCCTATATACCACGATACCTCCCTCGAAGTGGGAGTGATATTTTTTTATTGTGCTAACATCTACGGCTGTAGGGAAACAGATTGGAGGGATCCAACTGGATTCCTCAAAAATGTTGAATTTATTTTCATATTCAGTTATATGAAATGTTGAATAATCTATGATATATTATGATGGAAAATTGATTTATTTGATGTTAATATATTGCTGGATATATTGTGACATTTTAGAAATATAAATATTGAATTTTTTAAGGCGAATAAAAAGGGAAAAATTAAAGCAAGAAATTTATAATAAAGATGGATAAATTTTAAAAAGACAAAAGCAGGAAAATAAATAGTTTGATTTTTAAATCCTATTGAATAAATTCCAAAATATAGGAAAAGAATAGAGTCTTTGGATAGATGTGAATTAAAGGATTTTAAAAAGTAAGGACTTAAGCAATATTGATTTTAAGTACAAAGAATATATTTTAAAATTTAAGTTTTAAATGGGTTGGGAATATTAAAGGAGAAGTTTTGAATAAATTATGAAATTTGATATTTCAGATTTAATAAGGTTTTAAATCATATATAAGGAGTGAACTCGAATTAATGGATTTTGGGATAAATTTGGATAAATCGAGAAATAACTTTAACCGATTTGTAAATCGATTAAATGTTTTGAAACTGTGATTAAAAAGAGAATGAGACTATGGAATTTATAAACTAGGTTTATAAATAAAGTGAATATTTATTAGTGAATAATTTGGATTTATAAAATTCACGGTGGGAATTTATAAGGAAAGGGTAATTCGTTTTAAAATAAATAGTGGTTTTATTTTTAAAAGTGTGGAAAAGAAAATTTACGAAGTTGGGACGTAAATTAAATTGAGATAAATCGAGAAGGATTTATAGATGATTGGATGGGCTATATTTGAATGAAAAGTGTATTTTCCTGAAAAGCCAAGTATAATTTCAAAAGAGATTTTTAAGTATAAATTAGAAGTTTTAAAAGTGGTTTTGAAAGAATGTTTTAGAAAATTTATTATTTAGTTGTTTTAAAATTGTTAGAGTAAATATTTATTTTAGTTAATTATAGTAGTAATTATTTTTAAAGGTTAAATTAGTATTTTGATTTAAAGGATGACTATTAAATATTTATACCTTATATAATAGTTTTACTTTAGAAGTAGTTTTAGCTAAAGCTTTACTTGGGATATTTATTATAGTATTTCATAACTATTATTTTGAATTAAGTGATTCAAGTAGTTTTATTTTAAATGTCTTAAGTGTATGTTTTTGGATAAAGTGATTTAATTATTTAAAATCCAAATTTAATAAGATTTGGAGTTTTCAAAGCAAATAAAATAATTGGTTGAATGATTGTTTAATTTGATAGTTAAATAACCGATTATCAATATTGGCCAATGCTCTGATCGTTTCGAAGAGACCGGGATCGGATTTAGTTATCCAAAAACCACTTCGACCGGTTTGAATGTAGCGAATGAAGACCGTGAAGATGATGAGGACGGTGATTCGATTTGCCCAGACCCAGGGCAACTTGTATGGATGAATGCTATCAGAACATCGTCATCGGAGGACGATGAGCATTCTAAGTGAAATTCGTTCTTAAAAAGGCAACACTTTGCCTCAAGCCTCATCAACCGAGAATGGCTAAAATGGGAGGGGGGGTTACAGCAAGGCTAAGTGGGTAGTACCTAATTAGGGTATGGTCATCCTTGTCTAGAGTCCCTTTTGATCTCGGCTGTGTGGGCGGTTACTGATCCCAACCGTTGGGTGATCTTATTTGAACTATCCAGTAAGGGGTAGCTCCGGTCTTGTGTTGCAGGGGATCAGGAGTGGTCCTCGATACGCTGATCTTGGCCAGGTACTGTGACGGGCAGTACCCCAGTAGCCCTGCCATTGTATGGAATCCATTCTCCAATAAGTGCCCCTACGGTTTTGATTGTGCCCAACTATTGCTGGAAAAGCATTTCAGCTAGATTTTATTTTACTTTCTATAGACAATATTATAATATCAGACGGATTTGATAAAAATGTTTTGGTTATCTTAAGGTAAAAACCCGGCATGTTTATTTGTGTTGTGGTCTTACGAGATACCTTTGATTTCAAAGGATTTTGAAATTTTAATAATTCAATTGAATGTATTTTCTCACGCTAGTTTTCCAAACTGACTTGGGTGTTATTTTATTATAATGTTTGGGTCAGACCGGGTATTACTGATTCAAGATAGGATGCTATGGAGCTCAGGAGACGAGCAGGATAACGGAGACGTATATCATGTATCTGACTTATATTCCGCTGTGTATGGTATGCTGTACATTCAGCTTTGAGAGGACAAGTTATTATAACAGTCCATTATTGTGTTATTGTTTGGTGTTGTACTCTGATGATGTAATGTATAAAACAGTAATAGTTCTTTTTGTATAAAGATGAGTTGTTATCTATATTGTTCCGCTGCGATTGTGAGATTCTGATGTTGTTTTCTATTTCTTCTTCTACCTCTTTCTTCTTTAACCCTAACGGTTCGTATTTCCATCCAATTTGAGTTGAAATGATGGAGAATATTATCGACTCAAAGGGGTATGGATTTGCGGTTCATCACAACATGAATATAAGAGAACCAAATATAAGCAGGTGTGAACAAGCTCGAACACACATGAAAACATGTATCAAGACAACCAGACTGCAAATGTACATGCATACAAACCAACATTAAAACCTAGAACCAGAACCAGACCAGTTAGAGCACTCAGCCTCAACCAAAACCAATCCAAACCACCACACAATGCAACATAGACCAGTTAAATGAAATGACTCAAAGCAATAGGCAATTCAACTCGAAGCAATGCAAGGGAATCACACGTGGAAGCAAGCACTCGAGTGAACAGAGCAATGAAATGTCAGAACCTAGACCAGAACACAATAAAGCAGACTCATGAGGATCCAAAATGAGTTAACATAAAGCAAAATAACAACAAACCAGACTCTAACCAGAACAGAGACCACAGGATACAAGTACACTCAACCAAGCAATAATCAAGTTCTGTTTCAACACAGTAGTGGGCAGAGCATAGCAAATCACACACATATATACATACATATATGTATGTATATACATGGAGATAACAGAACAATAAAGTCAGAAAGATATCATCGGAAATGACCAAATGAACAACATCATTGAATTGCTCAAAAATTCGAAAATTGCCAGCGAAGAATCGAACCAGAGCAGGGAATGGTCACAGTGAATATTGAACAAGTCGTTTGTAGTAAAAAGAGAAAAATTCAAATATATATACAATTGAAGGATGCTAAAGTCAACCGATGATCAAGTCAACACTTCTCAAATTCAAGTCGTATGAGAAAAGGAAAAAACAGGTTCAAACATATTCAAATACATCAACTAATGAATAAGTCAAAATCATCACAAACGTTCAAGCAAAAATCAAATGGCCGAGCAAATCAATTGAAGAATTCAAAACCAAAATATACGAACGAAATAGTAGGGCTTCGATTCCTATAAATTAAACACAAATCATCATCGGTAAATTTTATTCGAGTTTGAGACAAAAACTCAAAGAGCTTACTTAGAAAAGAAATAAAAATCCAAAACTCGAATCATAGAAGTCAAGTGTAATCAAAATCGAAAAGGGCAAAATCACATACCAATTTCATACCAGTTGAGCTCGCCACACTTGAAGTAGTTGCAAGCTATCAAAGTCAAGGAATCGATCGACAAGACAAATCTAAGTGAATTCATCACTGCAATCGATCAAATTGATTCGGCGTCTTCGATTTTGAACGAAGTCCTAATCCAAATTGATAAAGAAACAAGGCGGCAATGAAAATAAGAAAAGGGAAAATGCGACTATTATTTTGTCTTTTAATTTTGAGCCGCATTGGTTAATTTATTTGGGCCGAATAAGTATTAGGGTTTTTTTGTTTATATTTTACTTGTTTTCTCATTTTTATTTGAGCCAAACTCTAGTTTAAGTTGTTTACGAACTACGGTTTTGTAATTCGAGAATTCACAACTCAATGGCTGAGTTGTGGAAGGGTTTTGAGCTTAGAGTTAGGTTAATCGAATTAGTGGGTGTTGTGAGTTTACGTGTTTTTGTAAGCATCTGATCACCTAATTTCTAGTAGAAACCTTGGTGGCAGTACACATGCAAGTTATTGCCGAAGCTGGGTAAATCTGTGTGTGATCTCTACTGCATTACTTTCTGTTTTTATTTTTATTTCCATATTAATTTTTAGTACACCTTTCACCCTTCCTCTAAGGTGAAAACGATCCTACAAGTGGTATCGGAGCTGGGAACAAAAACCATTTTCTATTTTTTTTAAAATCGATTTTTTTTAAAATGGCTTCTTTTAATAATGCTTTTGTTGAGGATCAGTCCATAGCTAAACCACCCCTGTTTAATGGTGAATATGCATAATGGAAAACTAGAATGAAATTTTTATTGAAAACCATAGATGCATGGAATATTGTTGAAACGGGATTTAGCACACCAACAGTATTAGTAGATAATCAAGAAGTTGAAGATCCTATCGATCAATGGATAGATCTTGAAAATAAACTGCAAAAATGCTAACTCCAAAGCTATGACTTCTATTATTTGTTGATTAGATCAAATTAAATTTAACTGTGTCTCACATTGTCTAACTGCATAGAAAATTTGGCACAAGCTCAAAGTGACTAATGAAGGAACCTCCCAGGTTAAAGAATCTCACCTTGCCATGCTTAGTAGCGAGTATGAAAATTTCACAATGGAAAAGGATGAAAGTGTCAAAGAAATGCATGGATGAATTTCTATTCTTGTATATAAATCAAAATCTCTAGGAAGACCATACAAAGAACTGGAAATAGTCTGAAAGATCCTTAGAATTCCTCCATGAAATTTTGAAGTAGATTGCCATCCAAGAATCAAAGGATCTGAAATAGGTTAAATTTGAAGAACTCATCAGAAACCTCATCACTTATGAGCTAGAAATCAAATTCAAAGAAGAACATGAAGGAGGAGATACGCATAAGAAATCAATAGCTCCCAAATGAACAATAAAAAGTGAAAATGATGATACTGGTAGTGGTGGAGCAGCTAAACTGGCATTGATAGTAAAGAGATTCAAAAGATGGAACCGCATGTATGGAAATCCAGCCCTAAACCAACAACTAAAGAGCAGAATAGTCAAAGTTCTAGACAATTCAGAAAAGCAGAAGATCATTTGTCACAAGTGCAATAAACATGATCATATCAAGCCCAATTTTCCTCAAAATCGACTCAGCAAGGAAAAGAAACCAAAAAGGAGAAGTTCTGCAGCAACTTTGAATGAAAGTGATGAAGATGATAAAAGCACTTTCAGTGAGAGTGAAAAAGCAAATCTGTTCTTTTCAGGAGAAACAAGTGACAGCGATGATGACGAGCCAAGGGAGATATTAAAACTTACTCACTCATAATTACTTACATATTTTCATGAAGTAAATGGCCGTTTTGAAAGACTTAGGAGAAGTACGCTAAAATTGAATCACAAAAAGATAGTTTGATAGAATTAAATAAGCAGCTTGATCAATTGGTTCAAAACTATAGAAATAAGAGCCCTAAGTGTGATAAGTGTCCATCATTTGAAGAGAAAATAAAATAAATCAGAAAATAAAATCAAATCGCTTGAAAATGAAATTCTGATTTTGAAAGAAAATGAAAATACTAGGAGAGAAGATTCTATTGAAAAGTGCACTTCGTTATTGAATGAAAATGAATCTCTCAAAACACAAGTCCAACAATTGTCTACAACTTTAGGAAAATTCTCCAAAGGAGAAAGATCACTAAATATGCTATTAAGGAAACGAATTATTAATACTATTTGACAGGGACTTGGGTATACTCTGTAACGACCCACTATTTTAGACCATTCAAATCGACAATTAAACCACATATATCGGACTTGAATAATTCAAAACAATAGATCGTAATATAATTTGGAGCAAATAAAACTAGTCACAGAATCACAGACACAGAAATATCAGAATAACTCACAGCGGAAATAAAATAACCATAGTAGTTCATGAAGCTACCGGAAATATAGTCTCAAAACAAGTACAAAATACAAGAGTCTGAAAACAGATACAATAGGAAATCCAAATACATATATATCCACTAATACATAAGCTGAAAGGAAATAACTAAAATCGAAATAGATAGAAAACTAGATAGATAGATATTCTCCAGCAATTGTCTACCTCCAGAAGGTGAATCCAAAGCTGAAATACACAGGCTGATTCGAGCGCAAGGCAAAACACAAACACTCGAGTCAGGACATACATACTTATACAATGTAAACCAACTCAAGTGAACTGTAATAGAAATGCACAAGTAACTTAAAGGATGCTTGGGCCCACCCATCGTTTAAGGATCCGTTAAACTACCTACTATGTAGTAATATACGCTATTATAATAATGTCTAAAATAAAGTAAACTTACTTAAAAATAGCATTAAGGCTTTACATTTTCCACCTTAACACATATATAGTACCAATAGTCTATATAGTACCGTAGTCCTCCTGATTGGGAAGCCACCAGAGGATACTCCATAGGTACGATACAAATCAAACTCGTAGTAAAGCACGCTAGGGTAGGTGACACGGCACAACTAGGCAATGCTAGGATAGATATACCAATTACACTTTTGGACCGGTGGTAATGCATAACCGCATCTACCGCCCACCTTGAGCCACACTCCTAAAAAAAATCAAAGGTGCACCCAATCAATTACAAAGTAATAGAATGGAATCAAAGGAGTGTGTCCGATCGGAGGAGCTACCTCATTAGCCCGTCAATTGCTCCTATTTTAGCCACCTTATACCAACTGACGGGAGTTGGGTCCACGTATATACCTCAATAGAATGTCGCCACCATCCTACTTCATTCTGGAATCTCCACTGCGTACACAGTTGTTAAAGTGGTTTTCGAGGTTGGCAGAGAGTATGACAACTTTCGATCACGGTTTCTTTAACAACCAAACGTTATTATAACCCATGGTTATGTCAAATGGGTTACATTTCAAAACAAACATATCTATTCCAAAACCATTTAAAATCAAATGTTATTACTCTTCAAAATAATATCCATTTCAAAAATGGTTATATTTCCAAATCCATATATACTTAGTTATAGAACTTGCATATGTAATAATTTGGAAATCAAAACACTTGAAAAATGTGACCCTTATATAATAGCATTTCAAAAATGTTATCTTTTAGAAATACAGCAATTTTAAAACATAACCTAAAGTAGTATAGCACTTTAAAACGTAACTTAAATAACATAACATTTTGGAAATGCTACAAATTCTACCATAACATTTTAAACATAATGTCTTCAAATTTTTATCATAGTTTTAGTTATATAAAACATATCCATTTCATAAAATAAAATCTATTACTATTATTAGGTTAGAATCAATGTTCAATACTAAATCAAATTAAATTATTAAGTTATATATCATAGATAAAATCTTTAGTTTTAAACAATTTTTTTACTTGTAAAATTTAACTTATTAGAAAAACCAATATATTATTTAAATCATTAATCAAAATTTATGTTAAAATTTCACATATTTAAAGATTCAAAAATACTTAATAATTTTTAGAAACTATTATTTAAAAATTAACCACGGGTCTGTATAATATTTTCTAACCTAGGCCAAGTGATACGGATATGTATCACTTCAATCCGTAATTTATAAAAATCCTGAGTTCTATTATTTCAAACCCGCAATCCCAAGTCAAATAAAATAAAAGTCGCTT
This sequence comes from Allium cepa, assembly GCA_030765085.1. Classification (NCBI taxonomy): domain Eukaryota; kingdom Viridiplantae; phylum Streptophyta; class Magnoliopsida; order Asparagales; family Amaryllidaceae; genus Allium; species Allium cepa. The sequence continues at coordinate 800,319,699 of CM060939.1, forward strand.
GAGCCTATCATTTCAGCTCATAACTATTTTTCCCTATCCTAATGTCTGTTCGGGTATGTATCATTTCTATCCATAGTGAAAGGGAACTTACAGTGTGAGAAACAGAAAATAAAATGAACAGTATAACATAGCATATCATATCAGGTGATGTAACAGGTATGTAATCAGGTTATAACATCATATAAACTCATGTAACAAGCATATATGAACTTATATCATCATAGCATATCAACTACACATTCACGTGTCATTGTTTCACAATTACATAAGTACGAATGTCGAGAGTGATAAACTCACCTTCTAAAGCTAGGGATGACAATTCAAGACACACGAAAAAACTCCGAAAAGCATGACAAAGCACAAAATAGATTTGAGTGGATGAAGAGCCAAGATTCAAATCTTCTAAACAAACAAATATAAAAAATATAAGTATGCATTATGCAAAAGAGTTAGATTAAAACAATGCAAGAGATAAACAAATGAAGCAAAGATGGCTTAACCAAGTCAAGTGGGCTCGACCACTTTCAAAATAGGCTTGACCATCATCAAATTGACTCGGCCACTTTGGTTCTGAAGCAAGTATGCTCGGCCATGGTCACAAATATACACGGCTATGGAATGGAATGTGAAGAGATGGCATGGCAAAGGAAACTTGGAAGTCAAAGAGGCAAGGCAACATGAAAGGTCATGAGCACAACGGGTTCGGCCCTAAACTAGCATGGCTTAGCCTTGTTTTGTTTAGGATTGGTTCAGTGGTCAGGTCACATCACTTTGCACGGCTATGGATAGGGGATGGTCACGACAAGGAAAAGTAGGTGGAGGAATTGGTGGTGGCCGAGGCTAGCAAGAAGGAAGTGGACCTAGTGGTGCTCGGCTAGGGTTTGTGAGGCAATTTGGTGATGGAGTTTCGAATCATGGAAGTCACGACATAGGGTATGGTGGAGATGGGGTGAAGGTCAATCATATGTGATGGTATGGTGGAGAGATGAGGTCGGCAAGGAGAGCATGGATGATGGTCGAGCTTGCTTGCAAACAAAAGAGAAAAGAAAAATGATAAAGAGGAAGAAAAAAGATGACTTACTGTAATTTGTTTTGACAGGAAGTGGAAAAATGAAAAGAGAAATGGAGAGGACGAATTTTTGAATGGCTATAGCAAAATGAATGGGTACCTTTTCATCTTGAAAAGGTAATCAAGTGGCTATTAGGAATTTCAAAGCCCAATAGCAAAGCCCACTTCAAAACAAGCTCAACAACCCAAATAAAAAAAATCAAGCCCAAACAAAATAGAAAATAGAAATAAAATATAGAATAGAGAATAGAAAATAAATAATAAAATATTGAAAATAATTGTGTGTAAAACGCTGAATTTTATCAAATTTAAAAAGTATGAAATAGAATTTGACGAAACAAAAAGCAGAACGAATATCAGAATCAAATTCAGCTTCAAAGAAAAGATTGGAAATTTAAAATTCAAATTTAGAATTTCAACTAAAAGTCAAAGTTTGACCAAAGTTGATCAAAATATAAAATTTTCAGAAAATCTTTATTTTATTATGTTTAGGAAATAAATTATGAACAAGATCCAAAAATACATTGGAAAATTCCAAAATTCCAATTTTTTAAATGATTTAAAATCAAATTTTCAAATAAATTGAATTAAAAATATTTACTAAAATTATGGGTTGTTAAACTCTCCCTCACTCAAAACTTTTCATCCTCGAAAAGGAACTAGACACGAAAACAAGGAAAGATAAGATAGAATAGCAAATAGAACCTGAAACAAACAATTCCGGATTCGAAGCACACATGTTCTCCTCCGTCTCCCAAGTACAATCCCGATCATCCGTACTCTACTGCAATTTGACCAGGTTGACAGATTTCCTACTCAGCTGGTTCGTACCGCTATCGATAATACAAAGTGGCTTCCTCTCGACAGTAAAGTTTGGCTCGATATCCAAACTCTCGACAGCAGAAGGCTGGACAATCAAAGATGGATCATGTAGATATCGACGAAGATGCGAAAAATGGAATACATTATGCACTCTCGAAAACTTCTTAGAAAAATCTAGACGATAAGCTAAACAACTAATCATCTTTGAGTTACGGAAAGGACCAACAAACCAAGGAGCAAGCTTCCCTTTTTGACCAAACCGAATCACAATCCTTAAGGGAGAGACCTTAAGGAAAACATGATCACCAACAGAAAACTCCAAACTCCTCCTAGGCCGATCAACATACTTCTTCTGCCTATCCTGAGCACTCCTCATCTTCCTCTTAATCTCCTCAACTTTCTCAAAAGCCTACAAAATCAATTCAGGACCAAGAACCAAACGATTACCGGATTCAATCCAGTAAGATGGAGATCTGCAAGGTCATCCGTAAAGAGCAACAAATGGAGACATTACAATACTAGCCTGAATTCAAAGACAAAATGAGATAGATAAAGAATTAAGACAAGATTAAAATAGATGATTGAGATTATACCTGATAACTGTTGTTATAGGTGAATTCGACAAGATTGAGATGATCTTTCCAAGATCCTCCATAATCAAGAACACAAGCACGAAGAAGATCCTCGAGAATCTGATTCACTCTTTCCGTTTGACCGTCGGTCTGTGTATGGTAAGTAGTGCTCATATTCAGATGAGTACCTAAATATTCCTAAAATGCTTTCCAAAACTGACTGGTAAAGATAAGATATCTATCACAAACAGTACTAACAGGAACATCATGAAGACGAACAATCTCCCTCATATAGATCTCAGACAAACTAGGAGCGGAACGGGTAGACTTAATCGGAATGAAATGAACTGACTTGGTCAATCTATCCACAATAACCCAAATACTCTCATTACCGCTCCTAGTCCTTGGTAATCCATCAATAAAATCCATAGAAACCTATTCCTATTTCCAATTAGGAACCTCACGGGCTGCAATAAACCAAGGGTCTTCTGGTGATCGGACTTGACTTGCCGACAAGTCGCACACCTACTAACAAAGATAGAGATATCATGTCTCATACCTCTCCACCAATAAAGCTTCTTCATATCCTGATACATCTTCATCACACCTGGATGAATAGAAAGTCTAGATCGATGATTTTCTTGAAGTAACTCTTGCCTCAATCCGTCAACATTCGGGACACAAATCCGATTATTAATCCTCAAAATCCCTCTATCATCGATCTGAGCTCCACTACTATCAAGACTACTACCACCAACCTTGCTATGAACACTCTCCTTAATCAATCTAATAATCCTATCCTCATCCTGCTTAGCAATGATACGATCCATAAGAGGAGAAGAGGAAACAACAAGCTGACACAACATCGCCTTCTTCCGACTCAAAGCATCGGCCACAACATTAGCTTTCCCAGGGGTATAGCTGATGTCGAGGTCAAAAGAAGCAAGGAACTCAAGCCACCAAACCTGCCGCTGATTCAAATCCTTCTGGGTGAAGATATACCTCAAAGACCGATGATCCGTAAAGAGCTCAAAATTAGTACCCAAAAGATAATGCCTCCAAAGCTTTAAAGCAAAAACCACAGCAAGCAGTTCCAAATCATGAGCTGCATAATTGGCTTCATGGGTCTTCAACTGACGACTGGCATAAGCAATGACCTTTCCATCATGCATCAGAACAGCTCCCAAACCCTTACGACAAGCATCAGTGTATTCCATTAATCCCTCATTTCCATTTGGAACAGTAAGAACTGGTGCGGAAATAAGCTTACGCTTTAACTCATTGAATGCAGCTTCACACTTATCATTCCATATAAACTTAGCATTCTTACGACTCATAGCAGTAAAAGGTACAACAATCCGAGCAAAATTCTCAATGAATCTCCGATAATAACCGGCAAGGCCCAGAAAACTACAGATATCAGATGGAGTCCTAGGAGTTTCCCAATACTGTAATAGAATAGGGAGAAATAAGGACCACAGAAAAGATAGAATGATTAAATTACAGAAAGAGAAGAGAAGAAAGACGTACATTGGTCGCAGCGATCTTAACTGGATCAACAGAAATTCCATTACTAGAAACAATATGCCTGAGAAATCGGACTTCATCCTTCTAGAAATGGCATTTCGAGAATTTAGCGTTCAACTAATGATTTCTAAGAGTCTCCAGAATAAATTTTAAATGCGACTCATGCTTATCCTTTGACTTAAAGAAGAGAAGAATATTATCAACGAAGACTAGAATAAATTTGTTAAGCACATCATGAAAAACACGATTTATCAAATCAACAAAGAAAGCTGGAGAGTTAATCAAACCGAAAGGCATGACTAACCACTCATAGAAACCATTCTCAATACGAAAATCAGTCTTGGTAATACTTTCCTTAGCAACTCTGAGCTGGTGAAAACCTATGGCAAGATCAAGCTGAGAGATAATAGTAGCTCCATGGAGCTGATCGAACATATCATCGATGCGAGGCATAGGATATCTGTTTTTCATAGTGAACTTGTTCAACTCCCTATAATCAACACACATCCTCAAAGAACCATCGGACTTAGTGACGGAAACCACCGTTGCTCCCCATTCGGAATGGCTAGGTCTGAGCAGTCCCTTGGAGAATAAGTCCTCAATTTTCTTCCCTAACTCAACCTTCTCATGGGGTGCAATTCTTCTAGGAGGAAGAACTACAGGTCGAGCTCCAGGAATAAGATCAATGCAGAAGTCAATTTCTCATTTAAGAGGTAAAGAAGTGATTTCACCAGATACATCGGGATAGAGTTTGTCCACACGAGTCGAATGAATATCACCAGGAGAAGAATCAAGAGAATAAATAAAATTGCCAGCAAAATCTTGAGGCAAACGACACTGAATCACCAAAGAACAACCAAAATCACCAAAAAGAGTAACAGTCTGGGTTTTACAAGAGATAACGGCTTCATACCTCTTCATCCAATCACCTTCAAGCAACAAATCAAAAACATCGAAACCCAGAACATAGAAATCACCAGAAAAACAATAGCTAGATAGGAGAGTTTCACCCTTCTACAAATCCTACTATGGTTAGCGGGACCACCAATAGGATTTTTAACACACAAAGGTTCAGAAACATACTCGAAAGAAAGAAGATGCTCGAACTTATCACAAAGATCCACAGAAATAAAACTATAGGAAGCTCCAGTATCAAATAAAACATAAACAGGAAAATTAAACAGAGAAAAGGTGCCCTGAAGAGTACCTTGGGTATCACTAGGAGCAGGAGCAGGTACAGGTGGAGCAGGTGGAGAAGCAGAGGTAACAACAAAGATACCAAAGGGGTTGCCCTTCTTCTGAGTGGGACAATTTTCTTGAAATGGCCAGGCTGCAAAAATATGTGGCAGAGATCACGCCTAATCAATTGAGCAGGAGGAACTGCAGCACCAACTGTAACTATTGACATAGTGTCCCTTCTGATCACACTTGAAGCACTAATGGAAGATAAGTCGATAGGCTGCCTCTGAGAAGAAGAAGATACCAAGCCTGGAGTCTTGTTCCAATTCTTCTTCTGCTGATGAAAGTTAGGCTTTCTCTTCTTAGGGTTACCAGAGAAAGGCTGAGATGAAATGACACGAGTAACAAGAGGATCCCTAGAAGTAGGATTCCCATATCTAATGGCCATATCCATCAGACTAGTGAAAGGGCTATGCACATGAGTGATGAGACGATCATAATACTCCGGACGAGCACCAGCTTTGAACTTATCATTCTTCTAAACAGGGGTGTCCATCAGACTAGGACCAAACTTGTAAAGTTCATTGAACTTGCACTCATACTCAGCAAATGACATGTCACCTTGCTTAAGATCCATAAACTCCCGATAAAGCCGAGACTTCCCTGCTTCGGGCATCCATTTTGCCACAAAAGCATCCCTAAAGCACGATAACGAAACATAAGAAAGATTCAAAGAGAGAAAACTGAATCAAATTTAAAAAAGACATAAGATGATACCTAAACTGCTCCCAAGAAATATATGCCTCAATAGTGTAAGTTGTAACACTCCCACCAATCCAAGGCTGCCTCCTTCAACTGCCAAGCTGCTAACTGACGCTTCTGAGCATCAGTGATCGCAAGATTGGAAAGCCTCAATGATGCTCTCTGATCCAGAAAACTTGATACCAACAAGCTAAGGGAATTCCTTACAGAGAGTAGTGAACTTAACGGGTGCAGCAGGCTCAGGAACTGGGGCAACATCACGATTCTTACCTCTGGCATTCCTGCGATTCATCCTGGAAAAATCAAGAAAGAATTTTAGGACAAGGGTAATAGAGAATGTAGCTACCCGACTTCCTATCTACAGGAAGTCGCATCACTAGTGAAGAAAGAAAGGGATAGAAGAAGAAAAGAAAGAGAAAGAAGAAACAGAACAACATCAGAGAACTCACAGCGGAACGAATAAAAATATAATATATCAAATAAATATTACATAGTATCATAATACATCAGAGTTACACAACTTTACAACACATATTAGACAGTTATAAACATCTGTCTAATTCATACAACTCAAGTATACAAGACAGAGATACAACATACACAGCGGAAACATAATATATATCTACACGTGGAAGCCTCCTGCTCCATATCTCCTCTAGAATTCGTCAAGCAAACCTGAATCACTTGACTAATCATATATAATATGAGTACCCAAGAGTTTAATAAAACAAAAAATAAACACTCGGGTCAGACAGGGGTCTGGTGTGAGTAAACGGTTTAAAATTGCTTAACTTTAGAAAACTTTTGAAAAGAAAAGGTATCACGTAAGACTTCCCACACATAAACATGGAAAAGTTTTTACCTTACGCTAACCAAAACATTTGATAGGAAATCCAGTGATATTATAATAGTGTCTAGGGTTTTCAAGTAAATATGAAATAGCCGAAATTGTTACATCTATTAAATTCCAGCTACTAGCCACAAAAGTGGGTAATACAAACAAAACCGTAGGGTCTCGTAGGGAAAATGGGTTTCCATCAATGGCAGGGCTACTGGGGTACCGCCCGTCACAGTACGTGGCCTAGATCACCGTACCGAGGATTACTCCCTTCATCCCATGCAACACAAGGCTGGAACCATTCCTTACTGAACAATCCCGAACAAGACAACCCCGGCGGTTGTCCGGATCAACCGCCCCATACAACTGAATAAAAAGGAACTTCTAGACAGGGGTAAATCTTGCTCTCCAGTGGGAGCTACCCACGAAGCCTTGCTGCACCTTCCCTGTTTTAGCCATTCCCGGTTGATGAGGCTTGAGGGTGCGATTACCTTTATAGAACACTTTATCTTAGAATGCTCATCGCCCGCCTGACGATGTGCTGAAAGCATTCAATCCATACAAGTTCGTTCCGGGTTCGAACGAAACCGAAGGCACTATCTCGTTGCACTCATATTAGAATCACCCTCAGAGTCAATGACCATAGCCCTTGCACTCTAAATCTCCACCTAGAATCTATAAGTACTATTCCGTCAAACTAATTATGGAATCACCCACAAAGTTATACTTACGTATAGCCCTTACACCTCGAGTCTTCACTTGCTCCACTTGGATTAAGGACCTAACGTTTAATTGGAATCGATGTGGTTTTCGGATTCCAAATATGGAAACCCGATCCCGGTCTCACCGAAACCAAACGCCATTTTAATGTCCAAGTTGTACCAATTTTAAATTAAAATTACAAAGAAAATTATCAAACCAATTAAATTATTATTGCAGATTATTAAATCGATATTGCCCAAAATTCCGGGTCGTTACAATCCTCCCCCTTAAAAGAATTTCGTCCCTGAAATTTAAAATTAATGTTAATTTAATAATCTAACAAAGATTTTAATTTCAATTAGCAAAGAATTCCTAACAACCAGTAACTAACAACCAAAGCAATCAATCATATAAACAAACTGAACTAATTATCCTGACATAAATCAGAATAAAACTCTAATATTATTTCGAGTTTCCCAAGTATAAATCATCGGAAGACTCGCTCTACAAAAGCTAACAAACTAACTACACTACCAAAATCCAGAGCTCCTCTTTCTCTAGATCCACCAATCCGAACAGAACATCAGATTATACTCAAATCCATCTCAACATCCAATTCCAATTGAACTTCATATTCCATAACAATAAACCATACACGTACTTTCTCAGAGATACGTGTTACACAATGAATTCCAGTTATCCAAACTGGCAATTCAGTCTCATAGACAACAGATCTTATCTTATCAGAACACAAATAAGAAATCTCAAATGCCATAGCATTAACCAACCAATCTTATCCAATCTCTGCTCTCTTATCCAGAGAAATCCTAACAACAAAGAAGTTCCCAACTTCAAACTTCCACTTCTTATCTCATATCTGCATAACTCAACGGACAAATCTTGGACTACCCAATCTCTTCCTGATCAGCTCAACCTATGCTGATACTTCCAGAAACAACTAGACCAAAGCAAACTAGCTTTTGGATCCTTTTCAACAGAAAAGTCTTCTAAAATCCGTCGAAATCCAGAACACAAACTCTACTATTCAAGCAATAGCAAACAGAACTTGTTTCCTTCTTTGCACAGCTGCTACCTCGCTTCCGCTGCACCACTCTGATTCTGAAAATAGATAAGAATACTGTTGATGAACACAAGTACAAACTTATCCAATATATTTGAAAACTTTGTTCATCAAATCCATAAAATCTTGTGACGGTCACACAACTTTACACAGAATCTAATTCAAAAACAAGATCTAATCAAACCAAATTCCAAAAATAAATTCTTGAGCTGCTACACCAATCTCTACTAGGCTAACCACCAAAAATTGCTTCTGGAACCAAAACAATATGGATCTCAATTCCAGATGCAGACAACCTTCTGATTATCCCAGCAGCTTCTACTTCCTCATGAGAATCCTTAGTCTCAAACAAAAGAATGCTCAAGAAAATTCCAAACCAATCGCAAGTCACTTTTGCGATCCAACCTAATCCGGATTCCAAAGAAACTGTCCTCTCTTTACCAATTAGAACAGCCTAAAGCTTTTCCAAACAAGGTTAATTCTTCAAAAAAACTTCCACCAACTGCTCGGACTGCTAATAGAAGAACCAATAAGATTCCAGAACCATCGGAGAAACAAGCTACACTGCAGCTTCTAAACTCAACTTCGATGATACTGTAAAGCTAAAAGACCTTCTCGTAAGCACACCTATCACTTCAAGCTGAACTGCTACCACATCTATCCAAGACTTCCAATCCAAAGGCTCCTCGAACCCCAAAACCATCAACAACCCATACAATGAACCTCCGAGTTGGCAGACAACCCAAAAGAAACTCGGACTCCAAACCAAGCATCAACACTTTACTCTCCTTAAAGAAATGACAAATGAGACCATGCCGAAACAAAACCACTTATAGACCTTAGTCTCATATTCCAGAACAGCCAATCTCCTTGCTGAAGATCCAGATAACTACTACACAGAAGAGTCTTCTCTGAGGCAGGTAAAGACTGCTCCTCAATCACCTCTAAAACTGTTTCAAGAGAAAACACCTTCAGAAAATATCTATGGATTCTGCATCTCATCACGCAGTTACCAAGATATCATCACTTACTTCTATACTTCCATCAAATCCAAACTCAAGAATAATTCGCTCACCCGAGCGAAACCCAAACTTATTCTTCAAGGATAGACTCCGAATCTTTAAAAGATTTCCTTCGGATATCAGAGAATTCCTTACTCCAAACAACGATTCTCACTCGAGATGGTATTAGGTCTACAGTCTCGACAAATACTTCCAACCTCAACATATGGGCCTCTTCTATCAGTGGTAATCATGTTACACACACAAACCACTACTCCATCTACCTTTAAAACTTATGTTGGAAAATCCGAAAAGATAACCCAACAGATCAGGTAGATATAAATATATATATATAGTTATATAAAAATTACAAATACGCTCTCTCAAGAAAGACACCACTACAGAGCCTAGGTATTCACTCAACCTAATGCTCCCTAAAGAAAGACACACTTCAGAGCTTAGGTATTCGCTCAGCCTAATGCTCTGATACCAACTGTAGCGACCCGACTTCCTATCTATAGGAAGTCGCATCACTAGTGAAGAAAGAAAGGGATAGAAGAAGAAAAGAAAGAGAAAGAAGAAACAGAACAACATCATAGAACTCACAGCGGAACGAATAAAAATATAATATATCAAATAAAATATTACATAGTATCATAATACATCAAAGTTACACAACTTTACAACACATATTAGACAGTTATAAACATCTGTCTAATTCATACAACTCAAGTATACAAGACAGAGATACAACATACACAGCGGAAACATAATATATATCTACACGTGGAAGCCTCCTGCTCCATATCTCCTCTAGAATTCGTCAAGCAAACCTGAATCACTTGACTACTCATATATAATATGAGTACCCAAGAGTTTAATAAAACAGAAAATAAACACTCGGGTCAGACAGGGGTATGGTGTGAGTAAACGGTTTAAAATTGCTTAACTTTAGAAAACCTTTGAAAAGAAAAGGTATCACGTAAGACTTCCCACACATAAACATGGAAAAGTTTTTACCTTACGCTAACCAAAACATTTGATAGGAAATCCAGTGATATTATAATAGTGTCTAGGGTTTTCAAGTAAATATGAAATAGCCGAAATATTAAATTCCAGCTACTAGCCAAAAAAGTGGGTAATACAAACAAAACCGTAGGGTCTCGTAGGGAAAATGGGTTTCCATCAATGGCAGGGCTACTGGGGTACCACCCGTCACAGTACGTGGCCTAGATCACCGTACCGAGGATTACTCCCTTCATCCCCTGCAACACAAGGCCGGAACCATTCCTTACTGAACAGTCCCGAACAAGACAACCCCGGCGGTTGTCCGGATCAACCTCCCCACACAGCCGAATAAAAAGGAACTTCTAGACAGGGGTAAATCTTGCTCTCCAGTGGGAGCTACCCACGAAGCCTTGCTGCACCTCCCCTGTTTTAGCCATTCCCGGTTGATGAGGCTTGAGGCTGCGATTACCTTTATAGAACACTTTTATCTTAGAATGCTCATCGCCCGCCTGACGATGTGCTGAAAGCATTCAATCCATAAAAGTTCGTTCCGGGTTCGAACGAAACCGAAGGCACTATCTCGTTGCACTCATATTGGAATCACCCTCAGAGTCAACGACCATAGCCCTTGCACTCTAAATCTCCACCTCGAATCTATAAGTACTATTCCGTCAAACTCATTACGGAATCACCCACAAAGTTATACTGACGTATAGCCCTTACACCTCGAGTCTTCACTTGCTCCACTTGGATTAACGACCTAACGTTTAATTGGAATCGATGTGGTTTTCGGATTCCAAATATGGAAACCCGATCCCGGTCTCACCGAAACCAAACGCCATTTTAATGTCCAAGTTGTACTTAAGGGATTTAAACAGTTTAACTTATTCAAGATGATATAAACAGATGGATGAATAACATTATCACAATAGATAATTCATATCAACATTCATCTCATAATGCAGCATATCACATATCTCATAGACATCCAAATCATCCAGTATCAACCAAACACCCAATATCAATCATCCAATATCATTCAACATCCAATATCAATCACTCAATATCAACCATTCAAAACTAATCAATCACCCATAGCAGAATTGATTAACTCTTAATCAATTTAATTAACCTCTAATTAATTAATTACTATCCTTTAATCATTTGGAAAATTCTAACTTCTGCTTCATTGATTTATTACAAATCAAATTCATTAATCATCTCCTAATGACCTTCTTTAATTAATTTTCCTTGATTAATTATCTTTTAATTACATTCAAATAATTATCCTTAATCAAAGTCAGCAATTAACCTTTAATTACTATCATTAATTACAAAATTAATGATCCTTCATTAATTAATTAACTATAATTAATTACAATAATCCTTAATTAATTACAATTAATTAATCACACTTAAATTAATTACTTTAATTAATTACTTCATTAATTATATTAATTAATAATCTTTATTAATTAATTATATTAATTAATAATCTTTATTAATTAATAATCCTTTAATTAATTCAATAATTAACTTGCAATTAATCATCTCATTAACCATAAACAGTAATTAACAATTTGTAATTACTTATCTTAATTAATTTACTTCTTAATTAATTATTTCCAAATTAGTTATATTAATCCTTGATTAATTAATCCATTTAATTAATCTTTAATTACTTCATTAAGTAATTATTATTCAATTTAAATTAATTAACAAATCCTTAATTAATTACTCTAATAATTAATTACAATTTTAATTAACTACACTTAGTAATTAATCTTGAATTTAATCTCCTTCATTAATTAATTAATCACATTAATTAATTATCTAAAATAATTAAGTAATTAACTCTTAATTACTTACATAAGTAATTATCTCTAATTACTTTCATTATTAATTCCATCATTAAATAAATCTTAATTAACTAATTAATTACTCCATAACTAATTAACTTTAAAACAATTATATTAATCAATTTTCTAATTAATATCATTAAATGATTACCCAATAATCACTTAACTTAAATTACTCCGTGAGTAACCTTTACTAATTACTTCCCTAAGTAATTAATATTCTAATTATATTCAAAAACTAATCATTGATTACTTCATTATGTAATTTCACTTAATTAATCCATAATTAAGTTATAATTTTAAAATTTAAATAAACAATTAACTAATTATTTAAAATTAATTAAACAATTAATTAATTAATTACTTATATTTAAAAATCCTTAATTAAGAAAACATTATCCTTAATTAAACTTTTCTTTTACCTATAATCAATTCATATAACCAAGAATTTCTAGGTTCATATCAAAAATAATTTAACCATGTTTACCTACATAAGTAAATTATTTGAATTTAATCAAATCTAAATAACTTGAAGACAAATTATTTATTTGGATTACAAAATTATAACTTATACTTTATTTGGAAATAAAGCATTTTGAAATCAAATTTTAAAATCTAAAACACTTAAATTTTCCCAATTCAAACTTCTTTATTTTGGATAAAATTTTGAAACTTAAGTTTTAAAAACATTACTTTAGAATTTCCCTTAAAACTTGATTCAATTATTCAATCAATGAGTAAATCTGTAACATATTTCTTTACAACATCATGCATACTTGTTCGTGAGGAAATCTCGGGTTAAACCCGAGTAAAACTCACCAAACCCCCAAGCAAATCTCGAAGCAACTCATGCTTGCCCCGAGTCAACCCCAACATCACCTACTTCGAGTCGCCCCCTCTAAAACACGAGTATTACTTCGAGCTGCCTTCATCTTCCCCAACCAAAAATTTCCAGAACCTCAACTGACATCAATCTACGCACGGTGCACATGCACCCTCACCGCCGTCCCCTTATGATCATCGCGACCCCCGTCACCAGTCACTACACTACTCGCGAGCATGCACGAAGTCCCAGATCCAACATTACGCATACGATTCGAAATTTGACCTATAAGCTCAAAAACCTTCAGCTGTTACGAGACCGAAAATCCCATCACCACGTTCAACTCATCGCCGTTGAGCTCGCCACCATCTTTATCAACTCGACACAACCCCAGCCCCATGCTCCATCCTCGCGACACCCCCCGGTCCCCCATCCATGACGCAAAGGCCAAGCAAAATCAGCCGAACCCAACAGCCAAAATAAACCCTAGTTTAACCAAATCCGATCAATTCAACCACTAGAAAAATTCTTTAGCATTTTTCTCCTAATCCTTGATTCATAAACAAGCTTCGAACCAAATTACATCTGCATCCATCATGCCGTTCTTCGGCAATCATCGAAAATCCCCAAATCAGTCAAACCCAAATTTCATGATGATTTCTCAACTAAAAATTTTGATATGCATGTTAAAATTCATGATTCCTAACATCTAATTCAGTTATACAATCCAAAACAAAAATCAAAGTATTTAGTTTTTCATGAAAATCAGTATTCTTACTGTTATACATATTTTTAAAATTATCTGCAAACTAAAAATTTCCCAAACTATTTTTAAAACTTATATTACACAATCATACTAAATTTCTACTTATAAATCAAGAACTAGAACCAAATGTATGAAGAGTATTTGAATTTATTTGATGGAATTCAATCTTGTAATGTAACAGAGGCATTCCATAAATTTATAAACAGATATATCACATACTCAAACATGCATTCATTTTCATAAATATATACAAGCCATGTTTCTACAAACATGCATCACAATATTTAAGCAAAGTTAAATAAAACTGTTTTTAAGATTAAAGTTTACTCACCTGATTTGACTTTGTAGTAAACAGAGCAGGTTTATTATATTTTTCTTTTCCAGGCTTGAACATTTAATTTGAAAAACTGTTTGATTTGCATGCTGTTGAAATGAATCTTCTCTGCATGCTAAACAATTTGATGTTTTAAAAAGATGAACTTGCTGTAGCCCTTCATTTAGAATGTAGTTGAAGAAATGCATATTTTTAATTGTTGCAGGATGAAGTCTTTTGAAATGCAGGTTGAGGCTTGCATTATTGAAAGGTTGCAGATTTGCAAATCCAATTTCAGATTTTAAATGAAAGCAGTTTATTTTTTCCTTCTGGTTTTCAATTTCAGGTTGCCATTTATTTGAGTTTAGAAAAGAAACAAGTTTTCTTCTAAAACATTTATTAAAATTTAGAAACAATATGTTGCCACTTGGTCATTTAAGTTTACATTTGTCCTTCAATCCACTTAATTACTTTACATGTGTTAAAGATCTTTGCAAAATTGTTTTTAAAACCTTATAGAAATAATATATATCTTATATATGTAATATGAATATTTGTATTTTTAATGTTAATAAACTTTTTGAATTTAGATAAATATACAAGTGTTAAAGATATTTTATAAACATTGGTTTTATACATAGCTTATGTTTTTAAAACAAATAAATGTATGATATGTATTTTTTTTTAAATTTAAAACATTTATGTATATACTTATAATCCATTTTAAATTCAAACTTTTAATAGAACAAAACAAAGCTTGTTTTAAATTCTTTTCAAACTATCATATTTTAAAAACAAACAATTATTTTACATTTTGAAAACAAATGAATTAATCTTTAAATTAACTTCTGAAAATATAAATTAAAACAAAGCTTTAAATCATAATTTCATACATATTCAAATTTATCAATAAATTTAAATTATATTTCAAAACAACTTAAATTATAACATATACATACATATATATTACAATTTGAAAATTCAATCTTTAATTTAAAACAAAAGATATTCCATTCACAATATATATCAACACATATATTATAAATAGAATAAAATTCATTAGCTTTTAAAAAACAAATTCCTATCAATTTTTTAAATTGTTAAAAGATATTGATCACACTTACTGGATTAAATTTACCAATTTTAAATTAAAATTACAAAGAAAATTATCAAACCAATTAAATTATTATTGCAGATTATTAAATCGATATTGCCCAAAATTCCGGGTCGTTACAATCCTCCCCCTTAAAAGAATTTCGTCCCTGAAATTTAAAATTAATGTTAATTTAATAATCTAACAAAGATTTTAATTTCAATTAGCAAAGAATTCCTAACAACCAGTAACTAACAACCAAAGCAATCAATCATATAAACAAACTGAACTAATTATCCTGACATAAATCAGAATAAAACTCTAATATTATTTCGAGTTTCCCAAGTATAAATCATCGGAAGACTCGCTCTACAAAAGCTAACAAACTAACTACACTACCAAAATCCAGAGCTCCTCTTTCTCTAGATCCACCAATCCGAACAGAACATCAGATTATACTCAAATCCATCTCAACATCCAATTCCAATTGAACTTCATATTCCATAACAATAAACCATACACGTACTTTCTCAGAGATACGTGTTACACAATGAATTCCAGTTATCCAAACTGGCAATTCAGTCTCATAGACAACAGATCTTATCTTATCAGAACACAAATAAGAAATCTCAAATGCCATAGCATTAACCAACCAATCTTATCCAATCTCTGCTCTCTTATCCAGAGAAATCCTAACAACAAAGAAGTTCCCAACTTCAAACTTCCACTTCTTATCTCATATCTGCATAACTCAACGGACAAATCTTGGACTACCCAATCTCTTCCTGATCAGCTCAACCTATGCTGATACTTCCAGAAACAACTAGACCAAAGCAAACTAGCTTTTGGATCCTTTTCAACAGAAAAGTCTTCTAAAATCCGTCGAAATCCAGAACACAAACTCTACTATTCAAGCAATAGCAAACAGAACTTGTTTCCTTCTTTGCACAGCTGCTACCTCGCTTCCACTGCACCACTCTGATTCTGAAAATAGATAAGAATACTGTTGATGAACACAAGTACAAACTTATCCAATATATTTGAAAACTTTGTTCATCAAATCCATAAAATCTTGTGACGGTCACACAACTTTACACAGAATCTAATTCAAAAACAAGATCTAATCAAACCAAATTCCAAAAATAAATTCTTGAGCTGCTACACCAATCTCTACTAGGCTAACCACCAAAAATTGCTTCTGGAACCAAAACAATATGGATCTCAATTCCAGATGCAGACAACCTTCTGATTATCCCAGCAGCTTCTACTTCCTCATGAGAATCCTTAGTCTCAAACAAAAGAATGCTCAAGAAAATTCCAAACCAATCGCAAGTCACTTTTGCGATCCAACCTAATCCGGATTCCAAAGAAACTGTCCTCTCTTTACCAATTAGAACAGCCTAAAGCTTTTCCAAACAAGGTTAATTCTTCAAAAAAACTTCCACCAACTGCTCGGACTGCTAATAGAAGAACCAATAAGATTCCAGAACCATCGGAGAAACAAGCTACACTGCAGCTTCTAAACTCAACTTCGATGATACTGTAAAGCTAAAAGACCTTCTCGTAAGCACACCTATCACTTCAAGCTGAACTGCTACCACATCTATCCAAGACTTCCAATCCAAAGGCTCCTCGAACCCCAAAACCATCAACAACCCATACAATGAACCTCCGAGTTGGCAGACAACCCAAAAGAAACTCGGACTCCAAACCAAGCATCAACACTTTACTCTCCTTAAAGAAATGACAAATGAGACCATACCGAAACAAAACCACTTATAGACCTTAGTCTCATATTCCAGAACAGCCAATCTCCTTGCTGAAGATCCAGATAACTACTACACAGAAGAGTCTTCTCTGAGGCAGGTAAAGACTGCTCCTCAATCACCTCTAAAACTGTTTCAAGAGAAAACACCTTCAGAAAATATCTATGGATTCTGCATCTCATCACGCAGTTACCAAGATATCATCACTTACTTCTATACTTCCATCAAATCCAAACTCAAGAATAATTCGCTCACCCGAGCGAAACCCAAACTTATTCTTCAAGGATAGACTCCGAATCTTTAAAAGATTTCCTTCGGATATCAGAGAATTCCTTACTCCAAACAACGATTCTCACTCGAGATGGTATTAGGTCTACAGTCTCGACAAATACTTCCAACCTCAACATATGGGCCTCTTCTATCAGTGGTAATCATGTTACACACACAAACCACTACTCCATCTACCTTTAAAACTTATGTTGGAAAATCCGAAAAGATAACCCAACAGATCAGGTAGATATAAATATATATATATAGTTATATAAAAATTACAAATACGCTCTCTCAAGAAAGACACCACTACAGAGCCTAGGTATTCACTCAACCTAATGCTCCCTAAAGAAAGACACACTTCAGAGCTTAGGTATTCGCTCAGCCTAATGCTCTGATACCAACTATAGCGACCCGACTTCCTATCTATAGGAAGTCGCATCACTAGTGAAGAAAGAAAGGGATAGAAGAAGAAAAGAAAGAGAAAGAAGAAACAGAACAACATCAGAGAACTCACAGCGGAACGAATAAAAATATAATATATCAAATAAAATATTACATAGTATCATAATACATCAAAGTTACACAACTTTACAACACATATTAGACAGTTATAAACATCTGTCTAATTCATACAACTCAAGTATACAAGACAGAGATACAACATACACAGCGGAAACATAATATATATCTACACGTGGAAGCCTCCTGCTCCATATCTCCTCTAGAATTCGTCAAGCAAACCTGAATCACTTGACTACTCATATATAATATGAGTACCCAAGAGTTTAATAAAACAGAAAATAAACACTCGGGTCAGACAGGGGTATGGTGTGAGTAAACGGTTTAAAATTGCTTAACTTTAGAAAACCTTTGAAAAGAAAAGGTATCACGTAAGACTTCCCACACATAAACATGGAAAAGTTTTTACCTTACGCTAACCAAAACATTTGATAGGAAATCCAGTGATATTATAATAGTGTCTAGGGTTTTCAAGTAAATATGAAATAGCCGAAATATTAAATTCCAGCTACTAGCCAAAAAAGTGGGTAATACAAACAAAACCGTAGGGTCTCGTAGGGAAAATGGGTTTCCATCAATGGCAGGGCTACTGGGGTACCACCCGTCACAGTACGTGGCCTAGATCACCGTACCGAGGATTACTCCCTTCATCCCCTGCAACACAAGGCCGGAACCATTCCTTACTGAACAGTCCCGAACAAGACAACCCCGGCGGTTGTCCGGATCAACCTCCCCACACAGCCGAATAAAAAGGAACTTCTAGACAGGGGTAAATCTTGCTCTCCAGTGGGAGCTACCCACGAAGCCTTGCTGCACCTCCCCTGTTTTAGCCATTCCCGGTTGATGAGGCTTGAGGCTGCGATTACCTTTATAGAACACTTTTATCTTAGAATGCTCATCGCCCGCCTGACGATGTGCTGAAAGCATTCAATCCATAAAAGTTCGTTCCGGGTTCGAACGAAACCGAAGGCACTATCTCGTTGCACTCATATTGGAATCACCCTCAGAGTCAACGACCATAGCCCTTGCACTCTAAATCTCCACCTCGAATCTATAAGTACTATTCCGTCAAACTCATTACGGAATCACCCACAGAGTTATACTGACGTATAGCCCTTACACCTCGAGTCTTCACTTGCTCCACTTGGATTAACGACCTAACGTTTAATTGGAATCGATGTGGTTTTCGGATTCCAAATATGGAAACCCGATCCCGGTCTCACCGAAACCAAACGCCATTTTAATGTCCAAGTTGTACTTAAGGGATTTAAACAGTTTAACTTATTCAAGATGATATAAACAGATGGATGAATAACATTATCACAATAGATAATTCATATCAACATTCATCTCATAATGCAGCATATCACATATCTCATAGACATCCAAATCATCCAGTATCAACCAAACACCCAATATCAATCATCCAATATCATTCAACATCCAATATCAATCACTCAATATCAACCATTCAAAACTAATCAATCACCCATAGCAGAATTGATTAACTCTTAATCAATTTAATTAACCTCTAATTAAATTAATTACTATCCTTTAATCATTTGGAAAATTCTAACTTCTGCTTCATTGATTTATTACAAATCAAATTCATTAATCATCTCCTAATGACCTTCTTTAATTAATTTTCCTTGATTAATTATCTTTTAGTTACATTCAAATAATTATCCTTAATCATAGTCAGTAATTAACCTTTAATTACTATCATTAATTACAAAATTAATGATCCTTCATTAATTAATTAACTATAATTAATTACAATAATCCTTAATTAATTACAATTAATTAATCACACTTAAATTAATTACTTTAATTAATTACTTCATTAATTATATTAATTAATAATCTTTATTAATTAATAATCCTTTAATTAATTCAATAATTAACTTGCAATTAATCATCTCATTAACCATAAACAGTAATTAACAATTTGTAATTACTTATCTTAATTAATTTACTTCTTAATTAATTATTTCCAAATTAGTTATATTAATCCTTGATTAATTAATCCATTTAATTAATCTTTAATTACTTCATTAAGTAATTATTATTCAATTTAAATTAATTAACAAATCCTTAATTAATTACTCTAATAATTAATTACAATTTTAATTAACTACACTTAGTAATTAATCTTGAATTTAATCTCCTTCATTAATTAATTAATCACATTAATTAATTATCTAAAATAATTAAGTAATTAACTCTTAATTACTTACATAAGTAATTATCTCTAATTACTTTCATTATTAATTCCATCATTAAATAAATCTTAATTAACTAATTAATTACTCCATAACTAATTAACTTTAAAACAATTATATTAATCAATTTCCTAATTAATATCATTAAATGATTACCCAATAATCACTTAACTTAAATTACTCCGTGAGTAACCTTTACTAATTACTTCCCTAAGTAATTAATATTCTAATTATATTCAAAAACTAATCATTGATTACTTCATTATGTAATTTCACTTAATTAATCCATAATTAAGTTATAATTTTAAAATTTAAATAAACAATTAACTAATTATTTAAAATTAATTAAACAATTAATTAATTAATTACTTATATTTAAAAATCCTTAATTAAGAAAACATTATCCTTAATTAAACTTTTCTTTTACCTATAATCAATTCATATAACCAAGAATTTCTAGGTTCATATCAAAAATAATTTAACCATGTTTACCTACATAAGTAAATTATTTGAATTTAATCAAATCTAAATAACTTGAAGACAAATTATTTATTTGGATTACAAAATTATAACTTATACTTTATTTGGAAATAAAGCATTTTGAAATCAAATTTTAAAATCTAAAACACTTAAATTTTCCCAATTCAAACTTCTTTATTTTGGATAAAATTTTGAAACTTAAGTTTTAAAAACATTACTTTAGAATTTCCCTTAAAACTTGATTCAATTATTCAATCAATGAGTAAATCTGTAACATATTTCTTTACAACATCATGCATACTTGTTCGTGAGGAAATCTCGGGTTAAACCCGAGTAAAACTCACCAAACCTCCAAGCAAATCTCGAAGCAACTCATGCTTGCCCCGAGTCAACCCCAACATCACCTACTTCGAGTCGCCCCTCCTAAAACACGAGTATTACTTCGAGCTGCCTTCATCTTCCCCAACCAAAAATTTCCAGAACCTCAACTGACATCAATCTGCGCACGGTGCACATGCACCCTCACCGCCGTCCCCTTATGATCATCGCGACCCCCGTCACCAGTCACTACACTACTCGCGAGCATGCACGAAGTCCCAGATACAACATTACGCATACGATTCGAAATTTGACCTATAAGCTCAAAAACCTTCAGCTGTTACGAGACCAAAAATCCCATCACCACGTTCAACTCATCGCCGTTGAGCTCGCCACCATCTTTATCAACTCGACACAACCCCAGCCCCATGCTCCATTCTCGCGACACCCCCCGGTCCCCCATCCATGGCGCAAAGGCCAAGCAAAATCAGCCGAACCCAACAGCCAAAATAAACCCTAGTTTAACCAAATCCGATCAATTCAACCACTAGAAAAATTCTTTAGCATTTTTCTCCGAATCCTTGATTCATAAACAAGCTTCGAACCAAATTACATCTGCATCCATCATGCCGTTCTTCGGCAATCATCCAAAATCCCCAAATCAGTCAAACCCAAATTTCATGATGATTCCTCAACTAAAATTTTTGATATGCATGTTAAAATTCTTGATTCCTAACATCTAATTCAGTTATACAATCCAAAACAAAAATCGAAGTATTTAATTTTTCATGAAAATCGGTATTCTTACTGTTATACATATTTTTAAAATTATCTGCAAACTAAAAATTTCCCAAACTATTTTTAAAACTTATATTACACAATCATACTAAATTTCTACTTATAAATCAAGAACTAGAACCAAATGTATGAAGAGTATTTGAATTTATTTGATGGAATTCAATCCTGTAATGTAACAGAGGCATTCCATAAATTTATAAACAGATATATCACATACTCAAACATGCATTCATTTTCATAAATATATACAAGCCATGTTTCTACAAACATGCATCACAATATTTAAGCAAAGTTAAATAAAACTGTTTTTAAGATTAAAGTTTACTCACCTGATTTGACTTTGCAGTAAACAGAGCAGGTTTATTATCTTTTTCTTTTCCAGGCTTGAACATTTAATTTGAAAACTATTTGATTTGCATGCTGTTGAAATGAATCTTCTCTGCATGCTAAACAATTTGATGTTTTAAAAAGATGAACTTGCTGTAGCCCTTCATTTAGAATGTAGTTGAAGAAATGCATATTTTTAATTGTTGCAGGATGAAGTCTTTTGAAATGCAGGTTGAGGCTTGCATTATTGAAAGGTTGCAGATTTGCAAATCCAATTTCAGATTTTAAATGAAAGCAGTTTTTTTTTTCTTCTGGTTTTCAATTTCAGGTTGCCATTTATTTGAGTTTAGAAAAGAAACAAGTTTTCTTCTAAAACATTTATTAAAATTTAGAAACAATATGTTGCCACTTGGTCATTTAAGTTTACATTTGTCCTTCAATCCACTTAATTACTTTACATGTGTTAAAGATCTTTGCAAAATTGTTTTTAGAACCTTATAGAAATAATATTTATATCTTATATATGTAATATGAATATTTGTATTTTTAATGTTAATAAACTTTTTGAATTTAGATAAATATACAAGTGTCAAAGATATTTTATAAACATTGGTTTTATACATAGCTTATGTTTTTAAAACAAATAAATGTATGATATGTATTTTTTTTAAATTTAAAACATTTATGTATATACTTATAATCCATTTTAAATTCAAACTTTTAATAGAACAAAACAAAGCTTGTTTTAAATTCTTTTCAAACTATCATATTTTAAAAACAAACAATTATTTTACATTTTGAAAACAAATGAATTAATCTTTAAATTAACTTCTGAAAATATAAATTAAAACAAAGCTTTAAATCATAATTTCATACATATTCAAATTTATCAATAAATTTAAATTATATTTCAAAACAACTCAAATTATAACATATACATACATATATATTACAATTTGAAAATTCAATCTTTAATTTAAAACAAAAGATATTCCATTCACAATATATATCAACACATATATTATAAACAGAATAAAATTCATTAGCTTTTAAAAAACAAATTCCTATCAATTTTTTAAATTGTTAAAAGATATTGATCACACTTACTAGATTAAATTTACCAATTTTAAATTAAAATTACAAAGAAAATTATCAAACCAATTAAATTATTATTGCAGATTATTAAATCGATATTGCCCAAAATTCCGGGTCGTTACAGAGAACAAAAGATAAGATAAGATAAGATTTAACTAGAATGAATATCCTAAACAAAGTAATTACTAACAAGGTGGATAAGAAAAGGAAACAAGTTCAAGAAAATTTGATTTCAAAACAAGAAAAGTTTATATCAAAATAATATTTAAAAATCCTTTTGAAAATCATTTTATACTTTAAAATATGTTCTCTCACAAATAAATGATTCTAAGATTGATTTCACTCATTCTAAGGTATTTCTACCCTATCTCTAATGAGTTTTTGCTCCGCAGGCTAAGGTTTGCCTAAAACCAGAGCTCTGATACCAAATGTAACGACCCACTATTTTGGACCATTCAAATCGAAAATAAAACCATACATGTTGGACTTGAATAATTCAAAAAAATAGATTGTAATATAATTTGGAGCAAATAAAACCAATCACAGACACAAAAATATTAGAATAACTCGCAGCAGAAATAAAATAACCATAGTAGTTCATGAAGCTACTACAAACATAGTCTCAAAACAAGCACAAAACACCAAAGTCTAAAAACAGATACAATAGGAAACCGAAATACATATATATCCACTAATACATACGCTGAAAGGAAATAACTGAAACAGATAAACAACTAGATAATAGATATTCTCCAGCAATTCTCTAGCCCCAGAAGGTGAATCCAAAGCCGAAATACTCAAGCAAATCCGAGCGTAAGGCAAAACACAAACACTCGAGTCAGAACATACATATTTATACAATGTAAACCAACTCAAGTGAACTGTAATAGAAATGCACAAGTA